>JAINUW010000171.1:0-47500 GCA_020205615.1 Panax quinquefolius | reverse complement strand
ATTAGAATGATCATCATCATTATTCTAAAAGCATTGCTTAAAACTACGGGTTTATCACATATTATAAAACAAAGATCATGTAGATAATTAAAAGCCTTTAATAAATTAATACTTTTTATTAATAAATGAATAAGATTGTTACAAAGTATATGCTTTATCATCAAACATGATCGGCTTGTGCATACTACTTTACTTTCCTTTGTAATTTTAATAAATTAAATATTAAAAAAATAATATATTTCAATTATAAAGATTAAAACTGATTGAAATTATTTTCACTTATATATTTTGAAATACGATTTGATTAAAATATTATTACTGCTTTTTTAAATAAGCAAGTGGTTATAAAATATTCATTGTTGTTTGGAATATTCGTCTTCGAATATTCTTACGTAAATATTCGTACGACTTACACTTTGTGGGGCTATATAATTGTTGATGAAGAAAAACAAATATAAGTTGTTTATAAATAATCGATTTACAAAAACACATTTTATTATTACTTTGCATTTTATTGATTCTTACGTAAGAAGGCACTACTCAATAATGGTTACAAAGAATTACTGCTCAATATTTTATTTTATCGATTTAATAATTGTCATTTTTTATATTATTGTTGTTTCAATAATTGTCATTACACAATTTTTTTCCATTATCGAATCAATAATTCATATTATCTGAATAATATTATTAGATAACATTATTGGCAATGTCTAGAAAGTTCTCGCTTCAAGGAGAGGTTTGGTCACCTAATCAATTACGCAAGAAGAAGAAATCCTTATCGAAAGCCCCTCTTCTCGAACTACCGTCGTCATTATTATGATTCTTCTTCTCATATATTTTTGAATAATTAATTATTGATTTATATGATGAGAAAAATATTTATTTTATGTGGATATAGATGGAGAAAATTTTAAAAAGTGACAATTGTTGAAAATTAATATTTTATCTTTTCTCGATAAAATAATTTAAATATATATTATTTATAATAATATAATAATAATGGTGATATTTTTACAATGAATGTGGGATATATGAGTATAGTAAGAGGAGGAAGAGTTTTTTTTTGCAAAAAATGTTTAACATGTTTTTCATGTTGTCTGTGGACCCCATTTCTCGATCGAATTTGATTATAAATTTTAAAAATCGTCCGCTTGTGGATTTCGGCCAATTTCTGCTTGGAATTTGGAAAACTTTCTTCTTAAAAGTTGTAGAGAATTGAATTTCCTATAAAAAACATAAGATTTCAAATTTTTTCTGATAAAAGGGCTATTTATTATGAATTATTGAAGTTCAAGTTCAAAAATTATTTTTTTTGAAGTTTTAAATATTTTTTTTAAAAAAAAAACGTTTTTTTTTTTTTGTCATGTGTGTTGTGTTGTGCTGGAATTTTGATCAATCAAAGTAAAAAGGCTAAAATTTAATATATATATATTATTATTTTATTAAATTTTCTTCTTTTTTGTTCTAAGCATTTTCCTATAAATAGGTGCTTAGGTTAGAATTGAAAATCACACCGTAAACTCAAGTTTTCTCTCTCTATATTATCGAGCGTATTTTTGTGAGTATTTTGATACTTTGAGTGTTGCTATACTATGCAAGTTTCTCAAGACTATATCCTGATTCCAAATAAGTACTATCTTTCGAGGTAAGGGATGTTATTTTCTTCTCAAATGATATTATTTCTTCAATTCATTAATCAAATATTGATTGGAACTTTTTATCAAATTTCAACTTTTTGTCATTACTCAAAATTATTATTCATGAACTTTTCATGAAATTTCACGAACTATTCACGAAGTTACTATTCACGAGTTACTATTCACGATACTATTCATTATTGAATGATTTTTTTTTGTGATTTCTATCTTTTGGTACTCTGAGTTACTATTTCACGATACTTGACTATTCACGATACTTATTCACGATACTACACTATTCAATAAAAATAAAATTTTCTTCTTTTTTTCCAAAATATCTATTATGGATACTATCTTTGATTGTATCCATGTTTTGATCATTCTTCTTGAATTTTACTTCACTATTGATTATTTTGAGGTATTTTTGAACTTGGATAAAACCAAGTACTAATCCTTAATCCTTAATCCTTGTTCTTTTTTTTTCACCGGATTCGCTTTTTTTAAATATTTTTCATCATCCTCGCCTTAAATGATGATATTATTGAATATCTTTTTGGCCCAGAGTAGATGAAATTTTCTTGAATGAATGAATGATTTCTGATGAATATCTTTGGCCCAGTAGTGCAAAGATGAACAGTGTTTAGATGAACACTAACTAATCGATGAATATCTTTGGCCTCAGTAGTGCAAAGATGAATATTTGATTCAAGATGTATATCGATTGATGTTATGTTACAGGATAAAATATTGATGATGAACTTTTAAATTCATATATAGATATAGTAGATTTCATTCTCTACTTAACTCTTCTAATGAATTATTATTTCCGCCGCGTAATATTGATTTAAAACTTGTTGTCTATTGTATTCTATTAGATTTTTTTCCTCGTTGAAGACTAACGATAATTTGTTTCTATATTATCTTAGTCATAATATTCTTTATCGGGCTAGTTGAGCTCACCCTTTTCCTTTTTGTTCCATTTTTCTTCTCGTGAGGCGAGAATATAGCGAGTAGTACTAAGCTGGGGTATGGAATGATGGTTCTAGAAGAGTTTTTTAGTAGTCCTCACCATTTTTTTGTAAATATAATGTATCAATAATTGTAATGAGGACTTTATTTGAGTGTGGATATTGTCTAGAAGATAATATTTGTATTTAAACTCACAGCTTTATGTGTTGTCGTATTTTTTACATAAAATTGTATTAATAAAGTTGTAGTTGTTTCTGTATCATGTATTTGGCGACTCGTAATGGGTGATGTATACCTATTTTGGGGGCCACACAGTTTGGTATCGTAGCTTAGGGATATGATCTCCATGCGAGAGATCGGGAATAGAACTAGGAGGGAGACGAGTAAAATCCTTCGCTAGTGTGTGTCCTACCTAAGCTTATTTGTTGTCGGTCAAAGATATAGGATATTATGTGATATATTAATTTCTTTAATTAACCCTTGTTTTATGACGATTTGAGAATGGCGACCGAGAATATTAACAATGGAGTAAATGAGACCGTGGAGACACCTTTAATCACCAACGAGGAGAACGTGTAACAGTCGGGCAAATGTTCCTCCCGTAAACAACACCACCGAACAAATGATGAACGATGGGATGTTTAGAAGCTTTTTGCGCTTCATGCAAAATCGCATTTAGGAGACTCGTGTTCAAAATACGGGAGGAAATGATAAGAATTACCGGTTTGTCACAAATGCAGCCTCAAAGAGTTGGGACCACCGAATTTAAGGGAAAGCCGATCCGATCAAGGCGGAAAAACGGGTCAAAAAAATTACCAAGATATTCGATGTCTTGGGATGCACGAGGAACAAGAGGTCCATTCGCCACCTTTATGTTCCGTGGCGAGGCGGACATCGGTGGGAGTCTCATGAAGCACTATCCAATCCACCGCACTCAAATGATGTCTTGGAGACGCTTCAAAAACTATTTAATGACAAATACTTTCCCGAAAGTATTCATTATATGAAGGAGGTGGAGTTTATTAGATTAGAACAAAACAACACGATTCTCCCAAAGACGAGGCAAAGTTCATGAGTTATCCGTGTTTGCACCTCATTTGGTGGAGAATGAGGAACGATGACGCGCTGGATGTTTCTTAGAGGTTTAAAACCCAAGATTCGCGCAATATCTCATTTCTCATAAATTTTCTTTATATTCGGATGTTGTCAATGTGGCTCAATTATTAGAGCGAGATAACGAGTATGTTCAACCGAGGGACCACAACCAGATCATACTGGTGATAGCAAGATCATCGTAATAATGATAACCAAATGAGAGGAAAAATACACGACAAAAAATGTAACCACTCGGTGGTAATCATGGCCATGAAAATAGAAGAAGCGAGTCAGAGGAGATTTTAAAAAGAGGAGATTTAACAATGACAATGTGAAGACGACAAAGCTTTCAAAGAAGAATCGGTTCTAAGGGAGGAGAACGACCACCCATTATGCTATAAATGCGGAAAGAGGACATATCACCAAACCCTGCCCACAACAGCTCAAGGTATGCTATAATTGTGGAAAGGAAGGACATATCGCCGAGATTGACAAGAGCGAAAACCAAGTTCAATGGGGATGGTGACTCAAAAAGGCTCGTCCCGTAAAAGTCAAAGTCAACGATTCCTGGAAGAGCGCTTTCGTGATCGGTCAAAATGCGAGGAACCCAAACGAGGTGATCACGGTAAGCTAATTATAAATTCTTGCAAAGTTTATACCTTACTAGATACCTGGGGTACCCATTCATTTATCTCTCCCGCTTGTGCTCAACGCTTAAACTTGACTCGAGAAATTAGACTTGACTTATCTCGTGGAAACTCTCGCTTAGAGAAACTTTCATCACATCCACTCGCTTATAAATCTTGTTTGATTCAAGTTGGCACCATCACATTACCTCGTTGATCTTATCTCTTTAAAGATACTTGCATTTGATGTGATTTTAGGGATTGATTGGTTAACTACTCATCATGCCAAAATTGATTGTTTTCGTAAGGTTGTTAGTTTTCATATTCCTAACCAACCTGTTATATTTAATTCAAGCAACTAAACCATTAAAATCAATCATCGCTATATCTAATCATAAAGCTATTCGCTTATTGAAAAACGGATGTCAAGCTTTCTTAGCCCATGTTATGGATTTGAATAAAAACACGCCAATTTGAATAATATTCTATTGTTATCGAATTTCCCGACGATTTCTGAAGAACTTCCCGGCCTACCCCGTAACGTGAAGTTGAATTCTTTATTGATCTTGAACCTCCGTACAAAAGCCCATTTCTAAAACCCCATATCGAATGGCTCTATTGAACTTCAGAGTTAAAGGTCCAACTACAGAATTGTTGGACATCGGCTTCATTCGGCCCCAGTACATCTCCTCGGGGTGCTCTGCTTTATTCAGTAAAGAAGAAAGACGGGAGTATGCGACTTTGTATTGACTATCGAGAATTGAACCATGTCACCATCAAGAATAGGTATCCTCTACCTCGCATTGATGACTTGTTTGACCAAATTGTAAGGAAGGCACAATTCTTTTCAAAATCGATCTTCGCTTCCGGATATCATCACCAAGATTAAAATCGAGGATATTCCAAAGACCGCCTTCGTAAACTCTAGATGGGGCATTATGAATTCTTAGTCATGTCTTTTGGATTGACTAATGCTCCTCGCGCTTTTCATGGATATGATGAACCGAGTATTCAAGGAATATTTGATCAATTTGTTGTTGTCTTTATTGATGACATCCTCATATATTCCAAAAGTCGTGAAGATCATGAGCACCATTTGAAGTCGGTACTCAAAGGCTTCGTGAAAACAAACTATATGCCAAATTGAAGAAATGCGAGTTCGCTTGAGGAAGTAGCATTCCTTGGGCACGGTGTCAAAACATGGAGTATCTGCTGATCCGACAAGATTGAAGCAATACAAAGTTGGAGCAACCAAAGTCTGATGATCAAGTACGTAGCTTTTTGGGCTTAGCCGGTTATTATCGGAGATTCGTGGAAGGGTTTTCTCGAATCGCTACTCCATTAACTCAAATTTAACTCGTAAAGATACAAAATTCGCTTGGAGCGAAGAATGCGAGAAGAGTTTCCAAGAGCTTAAGAGGAGACTTATTTTCGCACTGCTCTAACAATACCATCCGGTCTCGATGGATTTGTTATATCTACAATGATGCTTCGTGCAAGGGTTAGGATGTGTTCTCATGCAACGTGGGAAAAAGTCATAGCCTATGCCTCATGACAACTTAAAGAGTATGAGAGGAATTATCCTACTCATGATCTAGAGTCAAGGCAAGCCGCTGCTTTTCGCGCTAAAAAGATCTGGAGGCACTATCTATATATGGGGAGAAAGTGGAGATGGATATTATCGCATCATAAAAGCCTCAAATATTTCTTCACCCAAAAGAACTCAACATGCGGCAATGACGTTGGCGGTCATTTTATTTTATTGATTCAATAATTGTTGCGTTGATATTTTATATTATTGTTGTTTCAATAATTGTCATTGCACATATATTTCCCATTATCGGATCAATAATTCATATTATTTGAATAATATTATTAGATAACATTATTGGCAATGTCTAGAAAGTTCATCATCGAGAGAGGTTTGGTCACCTAATTGCTGCTGCGATAAGGAGAAATCCTATCGGAAAGCCCCTCTTTTCACAGGAGCGGCTTTGTTGTCATTATTGTGATTACGTAATATTATTTGTGAATAATTAATTATTGATTTATATGATAAGAAAATATTTATTTTATGTGGATATAAATGAAGGAATTTTTTTATGGCATGAAATAATTGTTGAAGTTTAGTTTGATTTTGATTATTTTTCTTTGATAAAATATTCATTTATATTATTATATATTTATATATTTATAATATATATATATATATATATATATATATATATATATATATATATATATATATATATATATTGTAAATAAAATTCTAGGTGGTGGTAAAATTTTTTTGTTTTAAATTGTTTTTTTGTTTATGCTTAAATTGTATGATAAATAATTCTTGTGTTGATTATTCTTGAAAATCTGTTTTTGAAAGTTGTTTGAAGTTTGAAAAATTGAGAAAATTTTTGCAAGATTTAGTTTTCAAAGTTTGTTTTTTGGTGGCTGTGAGTCAATTCAAAGGAAAAAAAATAAATAAAAATGAAAAGTTAAGGCAGAAATATTAGGAAAAAAAAAAAAAAAAAATTTATAAATAGAGGGTAAACCTCCTCCTTCTCAATCACACCATTTCAAATTCAAATTCTTATTCTAAAGTATTGTGAGTATTTTCTTGAGTATAAGAATACTTTGAGCGTAGTTTTTCTGCAAGATTTTCTTAGAATAATATCTGATATTTCAGTCAAATCCAACTTCTATTAAGGTAAAGGATATTTTTTTTATTTCAATACTCGTGAGAAATATTATTTTCTTTCATACTCCATATTATGTAAGCGATATTATTTCATCTCGTATTCTTAAATTTGAACTTACTATGGTAAGTATTGCTTCTATAATTCCTGAAATGATTAGAAATTTTGCTTCATCTAATATCATTTCATAGGAATATTGGTCTGAACTTTTTATCAAATTTGGAACTTTTCATGACTAATAATTTTTCGTATTTCATGCATTTCACGGCATCGCTTTCACATTCTTCATTTCTTGCTCACATGCATCTTGTTCATTTGCTCATTCATTATTCACAAAAAAAAAAAAAATTTTTTTTCTTCCAAGTTATCTCTGTTGTGACCCTTATTCTTGAAATTTAATCCATGTTTTGATCTTCATTCTTGAATTTTACTCCATTATAGTTTATTATGGAGTATTATTGAACTTGGATAAACTAAAATATGAATCTCTAATATTTGTCCTTTTATCTCTCTTTGGATTCGTTTTCTTTAAAATATTTTTCATCATCCTCGGTCTTTAATGGTGATATTACTGAATATCTTTGGCACATAGTGCAAAGATGAATGATTATTACGATGAATATCTTTGGCCCAGTGCAAAAAGATGAGCAGTGTTGAGATGAACATGACCAACTTGGTGATATGAAAATGAATATCTTTGGCCGTGGTGCAAAAGATGAATATTTGATTCAAGATGTATATTGATTGATGTTACAGGGATAAAATATTGATGATGGACTTTTAAATCTTAGAAGATAGTAGATTTCATTCTCTACTTAACTCTTCTAATGGATTGTTATTTCACTGCAGAATATTGATCTAAAACTTGTTGTCCATTATATTTTATCGATTTTTTTTGAAGACTAATGATAAATTGTTGTTATTATCTTAGTCATAATATTCTTTCTTTGGGCTAGTTGAGCTCTCACCCTTTTCCTTTTTGTTCCATTTTTCTTCTCGGGAGGTGAGAATATAGCGAGAACCAAGTCGGGTATATGAGTGATGGTTCTGAGATAGTTGTTTTAGCGTCCTCCTATTTTTTTGTAAAATAGTGTATCAATAATTATAATGAGGACTTATTTGAGTGTGGATATTATCTAGAAGACAATATTTGTATTTAAACTCACAATATGTGTGTTGTATATTTTGCACGACAATTGTAATAATAAAGTTGTAGTTGTTTTACATACCATGTATTTGGCGACTCGAATGGGTGATGTATACCTATTTTGGGGCGCGTCATGGTTATTATCGAGCTTAGGGATATGGTCTCTGGCGGAGATCGGGAATAGAACTAGGAGGGAGAGATGAGTAAATCTTTAGCTAGTGTGTCCTACCTACCTAAGCTTATTTGTTGGTCGGTCATAATATAGGGATATTATGTGATATGTTAATTTGTTTAATTAACCCTTGTTTTATGGCGAGTTTATTTAAGAATGGCGGTGTTTGAGAACGTTAACAATGGAGTGTATGAGACGTGGAACAACCTTTAATCACAAACCAGAGAACGTGCAACAGAAGGCAATATTCCTCCTGTAAACAACACTACTAGAGCAAACGATGAATGATGGAATGTTTAGAAGCTTTTTGCGTTCATGCAAAATCGAGACGAGGAGACTCGTGTACAAAATACGGTGGAAATGATAGCAACGCATTGCGATTTCATCACAAACCAAGCGAGTTCAAGAGTTGGGACCACCAGAATTTATTGAAAGCGGATCCGATTAAAGGCGGAAAACGTGGGTCAAAACAAATTACCAAGATATTCGATGTCTTGGGATGCACGAGAAGAACGAAGGTTCCATTCGCCACCTTTATGTTCCGGTGAGGCAGATTCTTGGTGGGAATCTGTGAAGCGTACCCAACCACACGCTTTCAACATGTCTTGGGAAAAGATTTGAAAACTATTCAATGACAAGTACTTTCACGAAAGTATTCGTCATATGAAGGAGGTAGAGTTTATTAGATTGGAACAAAAAACAATGATGGTGTCCCAATGATGAGGCGAAGTTCATTTGAGTTATCGAGTTTGCACCTCATTTGGTAGAGAATGAGGAGCGAATGACGAGGATGTTTTTTAGAGGTCTAAAACCCGAGATTCGACAATATCTTATCTCTCATAAATTTTCTTTATATTCGGATGTTGTAAATGGGGCTCAATTATTAGAGCGAGATAATGAGTATGTTCAACCAAGGGACCACAACCGAGGTCATACCATGGTGGCGATCATCGAAGCGATGATGATAACCAACGAGGAGGAAAAAATATACGACAAAAGCGGTAACCACTCGGGTGGTAATCGTGGCCATGATAATAGAAGGAGGTGAGTCAGTGGAAATTTCAAAAGAGATTCAAACAAATGATAACGAAGAAGACGCAAAGACAAACACCAACAACAAATTTCTAGGGAGGAGAACGACGCCGGTTAGATGTTACAAATGCGAGGAAGAGGGACACATCAGTCCAAACTTCCCACAACAATCTTCAAGGTGTGTTTCAATTGTGGAAAAGAAGGTTCATATATATAGATTTTGTCTAGTTAAAAAATCAAACCAAGTCAAACGGGATGGTGACTCAAAAGCGACTATCTCCGGATAAAACAAAATCGGTGGTTCAAGGAGGCGTTTGTCGTGGTGGCCAAAAACGCGAGAAACCGAACGAGGTGATCACGGGTAAGCTAATCTTGAACTCTTGCGAAGTTTATACCTTACTAGATCTGGGTTCTACCCATCTTTTTATCTCTCCCTTGCTTGTGCTCAACGTTTAAACTTGACTCGGAGAGAATTAGACTTTGACTTATCGGTGTGAGACTCAGTTGGAGAAACTTTCGTTACATCTACTATTTATAAATCTTGCTTGATCCAAGTTGGCACCATCACATTACCTATTGATCTTATCTCTTTAAAGATACTTGCATTTGATGTGATTTTAGGGATTGATTGGTTAACCACTCATCATGCCAAAATTGATTGTTTTCGTAAGGTTGTTAGTTTTCATATTCCTAACCAACTTTGTTATACTGAATTCAAACAACTAAACCACTAAAATCGATCATTTGTCATATCAAGCCATAAAAAAGCTATTCGTTTATTGAAAAATGGATGTCAAGCTTTCTTAGCCCATGTTATGGACTTGAACAAAAAACACGTCGATTTGAATAATATTTACATTTGTTAGTGAATTTCTGATGTATTTCTGAAGAACTTCCCGTCTACCCCCGAACGTGAAGTTGAATTCTTTATTGACCTTGAACAAGGGTACAAAACCCATTTCTAAAACCCCATCGAATGGCTCTATTGAACTTCGAGTTAAAAGTCCAACTACAGAATTGTTGTTAGACATCGGTTTCATTAGTCCTAGTACATCTCCTTGGGGTGCTCTGTTTTATTTGTAAAGAAGAAAGATGGGGAGTATGCGACTTTGTATTGACTACTGAGAATTGAACCATGTCACCATCAAGAATAGGTATCCGCTACCTCGCATTGATGACTGTTTGACCCGATTCTGAGAAGGAGCACAATTCTTTTCAAAGATCGATCTTAGATTACGGATATCATCAAATTGAAGATTAAAAGCGAGGATATTCCAAAGACGCCTTGAACTTCGATGCGGGCATTATGAATTCTTAGTCATGTCTTTTGGATTGACTAATGCTCCTGCTTTTTTCATGGATATGATGAACCGTGTATTCAAGGAAATATTTGGATCGGATTCGTTGTTGTTTTTATTGATGACATCCTCATCTATTCCAAAAGCCGTGAAGATCATGAGCACCATTTGAAGTTGATACTTGAAAGACTTCGTGAAAACAAGCTATATATGCCAAGTTTGAAGAAATGCGAGTTACGGCAGGAAGTAGCATTCCTTGGGCACGTGGTGTCAAAACATGGAGTATCTGTTGACCCGGCGAAGATTGAAGCAATACAAAGTTGGGAGCAACCAAAGTCGGTGACCGAAGTGCGTAGCTTTTTGGGCTTAGCTGGTTATTATCGGAGATTCGTGGAAGGATTTTCTCGAATCGCTACTCCGTTAACTTTCGGTGACTCGGAAGATACAAAAATTTGTATGGAGCGAGGAATGCGAGAAGAGTTTCCAAGAGCTCAAGAGGAGACTCATTTGGCACTTGTACGCAATACCATCTGGTTCGGATGGATTTGTTATCTCTGATGATGCTTCGGCAAAGGGTTAGGATGTGTTCTCATGCAACATGGGAAAGTCATAGCCTATGCCTCGCGACAACTCAAAGAATATGAGAGGAATTATCCTACTCATGATCTGGAGTTGGCGTCAGTCGTTTTTGCGTTGAAAAATCTGGAGACACTACCTGTATGGGGGAGAAAGTGGAGATTTATACGGATCATAAAAGCCTCAAATATTTCTTCACCCAAAAGGAACTCAACATGCGGCAACGACGTTGGCTCGAGTTGTTGAAAGATTACGATCATACCATTCAATATCATCCTGGAAAAGCAAACGTTGTAGCTGACGCATTGAGTAGAAGATCGTATGCGGGTACGAGTGCGATGTTGTTAACACAAAGACCCATTTTGTATGACTTACAAAGGATGGAGATAGAGTTAAAGACTCCAGGGACCCACGTGATGATGGCAAATATACTGAGTAGAACCAAACTTTAATCGATAAAGTTAAAGTTTGCTCAAGCTACGGACACAGATGATGATCATTATGAAGAAGAAAAAGTGCAAGAAGGTGTTATTCCGAAGCAAGAATCGATGAAGAAGGAATACTTGAGTCAACTCCAGACTTTGTTCTAACGATTCGACTTGAAGCATAGAATCATGATGGAGGCACACAACACACCATTTGCAATCCATCCTGGGAGTACCAAAATGTAATCATGATCTTCGACATACATTTTGGTGGAACAATATGAAGAGAGAGATCGCGAGTTTATCTCGAGGTGTTTAACTTGTCAACGTGTAAAGGCGAACATCAAGTGCCAAAGGGTCCATTGCAACCACTTGAGATTCCGAAATGGAAGTGGGAACACATTACTATGGATTTCATTACGGGTCTTCCCAAAGTTTCTCAAGGCATAGATGCGATTTGGGTTGTTGTTGATAGATTAACCAAGTCTGCTCATTTCTTACCTATACGGGAGACTTATTCCCTAGAACGTCTTGCTCGTATATATGTGAATGAGATTGTGAGATTGCATGGCATGCCAGTATCCATAATTTCGGATCGTGACCCAAGATTTACTTCACGATTTTGGGTTAGCTTGTAAAAAGCTATGGGCACGGATTTACGATTGATTTGACATACCATCCTCAAAACGGACGGACGACAATCGAGAAAGGACTATTCAAACCCTTGAAGATCTATTAAGACTCTGTGTCCTAGATTTCAAAGGAAGTTGGGATAAGTACTTGCCACTGGTGGAATTCTCCTACAACAACAGTTATCAAGCAAGTATAGGCATGGCTCCATTCGAAGCGTTGTATGGACGAAAGTGTCGCTCTCTCGATATATTTGGGATGAGGTGGGAGAAGCAACGTTGTTGGGACCGAGAATTAGTACGCATGACTACTGAAAAAGATCCAAATGATTCGACAACGTATAAAACCTCCTCACAAGATCGACAAAAAAAGTTATCTTGATCTTCATCGAAAGGACGTGGAATTTAATATTGGAGATCATGTCTTTATTACGTATTGCTCCATGGAAGGGAGTTACAAGATTTGGGAAGAGAGGAAAGCTCAATCCACGATTTGTTGGTCCATTTGAGATTCTTGACCGAATAGGAAATGTGGCCTATAGACTCGCGTTACCTCCAAGCATGTCTCGTGTTCATAATGTTTTTTTCATATATCTATGCTTCGTAAATATGTGAAAGACCCAAACCACATTATTGCGTTAGAACCAGACGAGATAGCCGAAGATTTAACGTCTGAGAGAGGTACTGTCAAGATCTTGGATAGGAAAGAGCATGTCCTACGCACAAAAGGTTATACCACAAAGTTAAGGTTTTGTGGAGGAACCATGCTATTGAGAAAATGACATGGGAGTTGGAATCGAAAATGAAAGCGAGGTACCCTCACCTTTTCGAAACACCAGTTACGTACGTCAATTTCGAGGATGAAATTTCATAAGGAGGGGAGGTTGTAAGACCCCCAACTTATTATAAATAAAATTGAATTTCTCTATTATTATTATTTTGAAATAATAAGGAATTAATTTGATATAATACTTTGGTTATGGGTGAAATGTGCAAATTTTACAAAATAAGCAAGTGGTTATAAAATAATCATTGTTGTTTGGGAATATTCGTTTGGTCGTGGAATATTCTTTTTGTCGAGAATATTAAATGCGATACGCGATCATTTATTTAGGCCCCCCAATGAATAATAATTGTTCGGATGAAGAAAAAAAAACAAATTTGAGTTTTTATAAATAACGGCGTAATTATTACAGAATTAACAACTTGTTGGATTACCCGGTGGTTAAAATACGATGTCTGCGGTTGTTGTGCGAGAGCACACATTATTGCGCATATATTTTGAATTATTGATTCTTACGTAAAGAAGGCACTACTCGATAATTGTTACAATATAATTCTTTTTCAATATTTTATTTTATTGATTCAATAATTGTTGCGTTGATATTTTATATTATTGTTGTTTCAATAATTGTCATTTGCATATATTTCCCATTATCGAATCAATAATTCATATTATTTGAATAATATTATTAGATAACATTATTGGCAATGTCTAGAAAGTTACATCGAGGAGAGGTTTGGTCACCTAATTGCGCGCGCCAAGAAGGAGAAAAATCCTTATCGAAAGCCCCTCTTCCTGAGAAAGCGGCACGTTGTCATTATTGTGATTCTGTAATATTATTTGTGAATAATTAATTATTGATTTATATGATAAGAAAATATTTATTTTATGTGATATATGAAATTTATTTATTTTTTATGGATATAAATGAAGGAATTTTTAGCATGAAAAATTGTTTGAAGTTTGAATATTTTTTTGGAATTATAATTATTTTCTTCAATAAAATATTCATTCAAATATATTATTATATATATATATTATATATATATATATATATATATATATATATATATATATATATATATATATATATATATATATATATATATATATATGGTTTATTTAATTGATTTTAAAATTTGTTGTTTTAAGTTATGTATTTTGTTTGTTTGAAATTTCTTTTTGTATTGAAATTTGAAAAGTTTGAATGTTTTGGTTCCATTGGTGGAGAATTTTTTTTTTTTTATTTGTTTTTCAAAATTTGGGCCATTTGTTTGAAATTTTGAAAGGGAAAATTTTTTTTTTGGTTGAATGTTTTTTTCAAAAATTAATTTTAAATTTTTTCAAAATTGGCTAAAATGAAAAAAGAATTGAAAATAAAAAAAAAAAGAAAGGAAAAGTTAAATAAAAAAAAAAAGTTAAGCGAGAAAAAGAGCGAGAAAGGAGGCTTAGTTAAGGCATTTTTTTTTTTTTTCTTTCTCTTTATAAATAAAGGGGGTAACCTCCTTCCTCAATCACACCATTTCAAATCGAAAAATTTTATTCTAAAGTATTGTGAGTATTTTCTTGAGTATAAGAATACTTTGAGCGTAGTTTTTTTGCAAGATTTTCTCAGAATAATATCCGATATTCCAGTCAAATCCAGTTTCTACTAAGGTAAAGGATATTATTTTATTGCAATACTCGTGAGAAATATTATTTTCTTTCATACTCCATATTATGTAGCGATATTATTTCATCTCGTATTTCTTAAATTTGAACTTACTATGGTAAGTATTGCTTCTATAATTCTGAAATGATTAGAAATTTTGCTTCATCTAATATCATTTCATAGGAATATTGGTCTGAACTTTTTATCAAATTTGGAACTTTTCATGATGGGTACTTCGCTGTTCACGATTCTTGTTCACATTCATTCATCGTCTTTGTTCATTGATTTGCATTCACGATTCTTTGTTCACGATCATCATTTTTTATTCATTCATTTCACAAAAGAAAAAAAATTTTTTTTTTCTTCCAAGTTATCTGTTGTGACCCTTATTCTTGAAATTTAATCCATGTTTTGATCTTCATTCTTGAATTTTACTCCACTATAGTTTATTATGGAGTATTATTGAACTTGGATAAATCTAAATATGAATCCTAATATTTGTCCTTTTGTCTCTCACTGGATTCGTTCTCTTTAAAATATTTTTCATCATCCTCGGTCTTTAATGGTGATATTGATGAATATCTTTGGCTTTAGTGTGCAAGATGAATGATTACTGATGAATATCTTTTGGCCCGTAGTGCAAAGATGAGCAGTGTTGAGATGAACATGACCAACCGGTGTGATACAAATGAATATCTTTGGCTACGTAGTGCAAAGATGAATATTTGATTCAAGATGTATATTGATTGATGTTACTGAGGGATAAAATATTGATGATGGACTTTTAAATTCTTAGATGATAGTAGATTTCATTCTCTACTTAACTCTTCTAATGGATTGTTATTTCATTGCAAATATTGATCTAAAACTTGTTGTCCATTATATTTTATCGATTTTTTTCCTGTTGAAGACTAATGATAAATTGTTGTTCTTTATCTTAGTCATAATATTCTTTCTTCTGGGCTAGTTGAGCTCACCCTTTTCCTTTTTGTTCCATTTTTCTTCTCGGGAGGAGAATATAGCGAGGAACCAGTCGGTAGTAAGAGTGATGGTTCTAGAAAGAGTTGTTTTAGCGTCCTCACTATTTTTGTAAAATAGTGTATCAATAATTGTAATGAGGACTTATTTGAGTGTGGATATTGTCTAGAAGACAATATTTGTATTTAAACTCACAATATGTGTGTTGTCGTATTTTACACGACAATTGTAATAATGAAGTTGTAGTTGTTTTACATACCATGTATTTGGCGACTTCGAAATGGGTGATGTATACCTATTTTGTTTGTATTTATATTCCTGCATGCTATATATTTGGCGACTCAAGATGGGTGATGTATACCTATTTTGGGGGCGTCATAGCTTTCCAATAAGGATTCCTCCCTATTGGCGCGCAATTAGGTGACCAAACCCCTTTCAAAACTTTCTAGACATTGTTAATTATGCATATAATAATTAGAATAACTTGTCATCTCAATAATATATAAAATATTGACAATAATTGAATCAAATAACGTGAGATACTATGCAGCAACTACTGTCGCAATAATTGAGTAAAACTGAGTGACTTCTCACGTAAGCATCAATAATCAAAACCGTGTACTACTATGCAACCACGCCAGACATTCTTGTACTTTTAACACCAGGTATTTCAACCGTTAACGGTAAAACTTTCGCCGTTATTTTCATAAAAAGATATTTTTATCATTTCCTCAATTCGACAATAATTACATTGTGGGGTCCACCAATGATTATTATTAAATCGTACGAATATTCTCTGTTAAAACGAATATTCCCCTGACCAATCAAATATTATATAACAACTTGCGTGCTTTATAAAATTTATAAATATTACCCACAACTATAACATTATATCAAATTCACTCCTTAATATTCAAAATGATATTTACGAAAAATTTATCTTTATTCATAAAAGTTGGGGTCTTACAATTACTGTAGCAATAATTGAGTATAACTTAGTGACTTCTCACGTAAGCATCAATAATCAATACCGTGTGCTACTATGCAAACACGTGTATTATTGTACTTTTAGCATCGGGTAGTTCAACAGTTGAACCGTAAAACTTTCGCCGTTATTTTTATAAAAAGATATTTCTGTCGTTTTCTAACTACGACAAAACTTTCGTTGTGGGGTCCACCAATGATTGTGCTGTCGTACGAATATTCCCTGCTAAAATGAATATTCCCCGACCAATCGAATATTTTATAACAACTTGCTTACTTTGCAAAATTTATAAATATTACCCATAACTATAATAATATAACAAATCCACACCATAATATTCAAAAATATATTTCGAGAAAACCAATCTTTATTCATAAAAGTTGGGGTCTTACAATGGGTTTCTAGGGCGAGATTTCTACAGAAAGGGAAAATGGATTGGGATTTGAGGAGAGAGAAACGACCATGGGAGACGGAGAGAGAGAAAGTTAATGAATAAGGGTTAGAGAAATGGATTTTAGGGAGACACGTGGGATACATGTGACGTGTTGGTTATAGTAACGGTCGTTTTCGAAATAGTAGGTTAGAAATATGATCCTTCCGAGAGACAGTACCAACGCAGAAATATGATATGTCGCCGCTCTGTTTCTACAGTTTTTTCATAGTGCAGTTGGTAGCCAAACCTTCGTACCAAGGTAACCAATTCAGTTTTATTAAGTTACCAATTGATTTTGAATGTAATACAGTTGGTAGCCAAACCTTTATGCAGTTGATTGCCAAACTTTCATACTAAGGTAACCAATTCATACTGCATGTGTGGAGATAGATTGGTTACATTGATATAAATGTTTGGTTACCTTGGTATAAAAGTTTGGTTACCTTGGTACGAAGGTTTGGTTATCAACTTTACATTACACATCACTCTCTTATCTCTCTCTTTCCTATGCAGTGTTCTTATTTTCTTTTTGATATGAAATTGGGTCTCACCGGCGAAGGGGAGGAGGAAGATGACGTTGCCAAACTTTGAATATTTGAATTTGAATTATTATTTTTGAATTTGTTTTTATTGTTAGATCCAAGATATTTGAATTATTAATTATGGGAGTTATTTCTCCTTGATTTTAGGTTTCTTTATTATTATGAATTGAATCCTATACTAATTTCCTAAATTAAGAAATCCTAATTACACTAATATTGTAAATAAATATGAAAAGTGTATTAATTGTGTAAATATTTTATGAGTGCACTATTGTTGTAATTACTTACTAGATATTGTATATTATTGTAAAGGATCCAAAATTAATTGGAATACCCAACCCGACTAGTAATCCGTTGGTTTTGTACAGTTTAATCATATTTAGATACGATTTCACTTCATTAAAAAATTAAAATAGTTTTAAATATAATTAATCCCAAATTAAAATATTTTTAAATAAAATTAAGCTAAATAATATTGACTTTAAAATTTTAAAATCGACTTAAATGATGTACCATACATCAAACCACTAAAATGTATGGTAGATATTTCCTGTTCCCCTTAGTCTATTTTATATGTCCTCTTCAATTCCAATAATTGCAATATTTTTAAATTGCTCTTATAGTTTTATTACTATAGTATCATTCTTAAATAGACAATTTATTATTTTAAGTATAGTTATAGAATAAAAAACGTCCTTAATATATATAAATCAGGCTCTTTTTAAGAATTAAAACAATATTAATTACTTTCTCCATCTCTAAAAGAATGAATAATAAAATATACACATATATTAAGAAAAATAAAAATAGAAGAAAGAATTAAAAGTTTCAAATTTATTATTAGTGATCCCAGTATACATCACCCATCTTGAGTCGCCAGATACAAGGTAATACAAAATTCAAATACAACTTAATTATACAACAAATGTAAAATACGACAAAACATAAAAACGTGAGTTTTAATACAAATATTGTCTATCTGAGATATATAAACACTCAAAAGGAGTCCTCATTACATTTATTATCACACTATTTCACGTAATAGTGAGGACTACTAATGCACCATCTAGACCATCACTCGCTCCCGACTAGTCCCAAATACGCTCTCATTTCCTCAAGAGAACAAAGAAAAGAAAAGGGTGAGCTCAACTAGCCCAAGAAGAAATATTACGACTAAGATAATGCGTAATAAATTATCATTAGCCTTCAACAATGTTAAACCGATAAAATATAATAAACATCAAGTTTAATCAGCAATGAACAAGCAATCCATTAAAAGAGTCAAGTAGAGAATAAAATCTACTATCTTCTATGATTTAAAAGGTTTTTCATCACTTTTATCACCGACTCAAATTTTAATAAATAATCCACATCATCGAATCACCCCCGCACTACTACCAAGGATATTCATTAGTATCACGACATCAAATTATCCATGCACTACACGCCAAGGATATTCGTATTATTCATTAATGGTCATGATCATCATGCCAACAACTCCATCCATCAATGCACTACGCCCAATGAGGACTTTTACCACATCATTTGTAACATTACTACCATGATTATACCGAATAATCCCTCGGTCATAATCATACCAAGTCCATCTATGCACTACAGCCAAAGATGACTTTCAACAAAATATAAACATGAGGATGATGACAATGATATAAGAATTCAATAAAACAAGTTCAAGAATTAATTTATTTAGAACCAAACCAGAACTAAACGCCCAAATTGTCAACATGATACTTCGCTTTGTAGAGTAAATTCAAGAATGCTCGTAAGAATATTTCCATGAAAAGATATCGATGAAGCGCAAATATCAAGGATATTCCACTAATTTCATGGAGTATAGAAGTCAAAGTTTTAACCAACCGAGTATAATAAAGAATGGAATAACAAAAGAAATCACCACCACGCGCGATAATCGCATATGCAGTGTTTTTCAAATTTAAATAATGAATAATAAATAATGATTCACCACGCATGTGGTAATCCAATAATGTGTGTGATATTCCAATGTAATAATAAAGAATGGAATAATAATGTCACCACAGTGATGAATGCATGCATGCATGTGATATTCCAATGTAATAATAAATAAACTGTGTCCATAAACATAATGAATATTCATGAATAATAATGATATCATTAAATAATAATAAAAATGATAAATTCATGTCCAAAAGAAACAGTACATACATATGATATTCCAATGTAATATAATAAATATAATGGAATAATAAAGAATTTCACCAAGTATATTTCATATGATATAGTTCCAATGTAATAAAATAATAATGAATGAATACTGAATTCCAATGTATATAATAATATAAATGTTATTCCAATAATAAAGAATGAAATAATGTTCTCTTCATGAATAAAAAAAAATAATACCCCTTACCGAAAACAAATAATATTCCCTACCTTAGAAAAAACTCGATATCGAAAAGTTTCAAAGAAAATACTTTTCTTCTTTCTCTATAGTTTCTCTCTCTAGAGTTTCAAAGAATTCGTAAGAAATAATGAAGGAATGAGCTTCTATTTATAGAAAATGGAATAATAAGAATTAATTCATGAACTATCCAATATTGATTTATTTTTAAACTAACTTTTAAACTCCATATTGGTTTACTATTATTAAACTTAAAGCAACTATTCATACCGATTTATTTAAAAAAACTTTTAAAAACTAAATGATCCATATTGATTTACTATTATAACTTTCCACCAATTCATATTGATTTATTATTATATCTTCAACCAACTATCAAAAAATTAGCACATCATCTCCTCATGGAATAATATTGTACCCCACAAAAAATGATTTGACCGAAAAAAATATATACTGTATATATATAATAATATATATATATAATAATATATCGAATAAGTCTAAATAAATAACTCGTGAATAAACTCATGAATAATAACTCATGAATAAATAACTCAAATAAAACTCTAATAGTAAATCGTAATAATAATATATAAATATATATAATAAAGTGTATACCTCCAATAAATTATATAATCAATAATTATCAAAAAATATAAATCCAATTATACTAATACTAAATAAAATAATCCAACACAATGGAACTATAAAATTCATCTTTAATCAACACAAACTTATTCATCATTAATATTATAATTCACAATATTTAACAACCAAAGTCGCTCCTGTGAAAGAGGGGCTTTCCGATAAGGATTTCTCCTTATCATGCGCGCAAATTAGTGACCAAACCTCTCCTCGATGTAACTTCTGTATCATCAATATTTGCAAATAATAATATGAATAACTTTGTCGCCTCAATTATTGATTTAATAATATATCATATTATGCATGATATCGTATAAATAATCAATCAATAATACGAGATATATGATGCAAAGAATTATCGAGTAATAATCGAGTATAACCGAAAGTGACTTCTCACGTAAGCATCAATAATCAATACCGTAGCTACTACAACCACGCCAGACATCAGCATTTTTACTACCGGTAGTTTCAATAGCTTTAATTCAGAAAACTACTCCGCCGTTATTTTTATAAAAAGATATTTTTGTCGCTTTTCAACTCCGACAATAATTCTCAGGGGGGTCCACCAATGATTGTGTCATCATTGCATATAATATTCCCCGTTAAAACGAAATATTCCCCACCAATCAAATATTATATAACAACTTGCTTACTTTGCAAAAAATTTATAAATATTACCCACAACTATAACATTATATCAAATCAACACCATAATATTCAAAAATATATTTCGAGAAAATTATTCTTTATTCATAAAAGTCAGGGTCTTACAACCTCCCTTCTTATGAAATTTCATCCTCAAATTAGGGTACATACCGTATGTCAAAGAGATGAGGATACCTTGATTTCATCTCGCATTCTAACTCCCAAGTCATTTCTCCACATCGTGGTTTCTCCACAAAAACTTTCGACTTGAGGTATAACCTCGAGCGTAGAATATGATCCTTCTTATCCAAGATTTTAACAGTAACTCTTCATACGCTAAAATCTTCCTCTATCTCGTCCTGTTCTAACTCAATAATGTGGTTCGGGTCTTTCACATATTTACGTAATATAGATATGTGAAAAACGTTATGAACACGAGACATACTTCAAGCAGTAAGGCGTAGTCTATAGCCACGCCTCCTACTCGATCGAGAATTAAAATGGGCCAATGAATCGAGGATCGAGCTTTCTCTCTTTCCAAATCTCGTAAATTCCTTTCCATGGAGCAACACGTAATAACACACATGATCTCCAATATCGAATTCCACGCCCTTTCTTTCGATGAAGATCAAGATAACTCTTTTGTCGATCTTGTGAGGTTTTTATACGCTGTTTGATCGCTTGAATCTTTTCCGTAGTCATACGCACTCAACTCCGGCCCCAACAACGTTGCTTCACCCACCTCATCCCAAAGATACCGAGAACGACACTTTCTTCCATACAACGCCTCAAATGGAGCCATGCCAATACTTGCTTGATAACTGTTGTTGTAGAGAAAAACCACCACCAATGGTAAGAACTTGTCCCAACTTCCTTTGAAGTCAAGGACACAGAGTCTTAATAGATCTTCAAGAGTTTGAATAGTCCTCTCCGATCGCCCATCCGCTCGAGGATGATATGCCGAACTAAATCAGTAAATCTGCGCGCCCATAGCTTTTTTTTGAAACTAACCCAAAATCGTGAAGTGAATCTTGGTCTCGATCGTAAACTATGGATACCGCATACCATGCAATTTTACAATCTCATTTATGTACATACGAGCAAGACGCTCAAGTGTATAAGTTTCTCGATAGGTAAGAAATGAGCAGACTTGGTCAATCTATCAACAATGACCCAAATCGCATCTACGCCTTGAGAAACCTTGGGAAGACCAAGAATCTAAATCCATGGTAATGTGCTCCCACTTCCATTCTAGAATTTCAAGTGGTTGCAATGGACCTTTTGGTACTTGATGTCTACCGACTCGCTGACAAGTTAAACACCTCGAGATAAACTCCGCTATCTCTCTCTTCATATTGCTTCCACCAAAATGTATGTCAAGATCATGATACATTTTGGTACTCCTGTGATGGATTGCAAACTGTGTCAGGCGCCCATCATGATTTTATACTTTAAATCGTAATCGTTAGAACACAAAAGTCCGAGTCGACTCAAGTATTCCTTCTTCATCGATTCTTGCTTCCTAATATAGCACCTTCTTGCACTTTCTTCCTCATACGATCACCCGTGTCCGTAGCTCGAGCAAATTTTAACTTTATCAATTAAAGTCTGGTTCTACTCAGATATTCGCCATCATCATCACATGGTCCCCGAGTCTTTAACTCTATCTCCATCCTTTGCAAGTCACACAAAAATGGGCCTTTATATGACAATATCGCACTCAGATTTGCATATGATCTTCTACTCAATGCGCCACCACCACGCTCGCTTTTCCAGATGGTATCGATGGTATGATCATAATCTTTCAATAGCTCAAGCCAACGCCATTGTCGTCGTGATGTCGAGTTCCTTTTGAGTGAAGAAATATTTGAGGCTTTTATGATCCGTAAAGATCTCCACTTTCTCCCCATACAAGTAATGCCTCCAAATTTTAAGTGCGAAGACAACAAATGCTAACTCTAGATCATGAGTAGGATAATTCCTCTCATATTCTTTGAGTTGTCGAGAGGCATATAGCTATGACTTTCCCATGTCAGATGAGAACACATCCCAACCCTTTTTGCCCAAGCATCATCATAGATGACAAATCCTCCGAGCCGATGGTATTGTCGTAACAAAATAAATGAGTCTCCTCTCGAGTTCTTGAAAACTCTTCTCACATTCTTCGCCTCCAACCGAATTTTTGTATCTTTTCGAGTCACCGAAAGTTAATGGAGTAGCGATTCGAGAAAATCCTTCCACGAATCTCCGATAATAACCAAATTTAAACCGAGAAAGCTACGATTTTCATTAATCGATTTAGGTTGCTCCCAAATTTTGAATAGCTTCAATCTTTGCCGGTCAATGATATTCCATGACTTGATATACGTGCCCAAGGAATGCTACTTCCTCGCTTTAAACTCACATTTCTTCAACTCGCATAAAGCTTGTTTTCACGGCTTTTTGGAGTATCACCTCAAGTGTTGCTTTCATGATCTTCACGGCTTTTGAATATATAAGGATGTCATCAATAAAGACGACCACAAAGTGATCCAAATATTCCTCAATACTTGGCTCATCATATCCATGAAGGCAAAGAGGAGCATTAGTCAATCCAAAGGACACGACTAGGAATTCATAATGCCCGCATCGAGTTCTCAAAGCCGCCTTTTATGAATGTCATCGCTTTAATCTTCAATCGATGATATCCTAACGAAGATCAATCTTTGAAAAGAATTTGGCTCTCGCAACCGGGTCAAACAGTCATCAATAATACGGGTAATGGGTACCTATTTTTGATGGTGACATGATTCAACTCCCGATAATCAATACAAAGTCGATACTCCCATCTTTCTTCTTCACGAATAGAACAGAGCACCCCAAGGAGACGTACTAGACGAATGAAACCAATGTCTAACAATTCCTCAGAATCGGGTCTTTAACTCCTCAAGTTCAATAGAGCCATTCGACATGGGCTTTGGAAATGGGTTTTGTACCGTGTTTCAAGGTCGATACAAAATTCAATTTCACGCCTGGGGTAGGCCAGTAGTTCTTCGTGAATACGCCAGAAATTTATTAACAATAGAAATATCATTCAAAACCGACGATTTTTGTTTAAATCAGCGATATGAGCTAAGAAAGCTTGACATCCGCTTTTTCAATAAACGAATAGCTTTATGGCTTGCTTGAAATGACCGTGATTGATTTTAATGGTTTGGTCGCTTGAATTCGCATAATAGGTCGATTAGAATATGAAAACTAACAACCTTACGAAAATAATCAATTTTTTTATGATGAGAGTAGTTAACCAATCAATCCTCTAGAATTACGCCAAACGCAAGTATTTTTAAAGAAATAAGATCGATGTAATGTGTGGGTACCGATTTGAACCAAACAAGACTTATAAACAAAGGATGTAATGAAGGTTTCTCCCAACGGAGTTTCAACAGATAAGTCAAAGTCTAATTTCTCCTGAGTCAAATTTAATCGCTGAGCGCAAGTAGAGAAATAAAAGAATGGGTAGAACCGTAGATCAAATAAAGTATATAACTTCGCTAGAGTTTATGATAAGCTTACCCGTGATGACCTCATTCGTTCCTTGCTTTCCGGGAGGTCACAACAAACGCCTCCTCAAACTACCGGGGCTTTGACTTTTTTCGACGGCTTTGTGCCTCCATCCTAGCTTAAACTTGTTTCTTCGAACGACAAAATCGGCTAGTGACCTTCTCTTCCACAATTATAACATGCTTTGACTCAAGATCGCATCAGCTTTGACCGATGTGTCCTCCCTCCGCATTTGAAGCATACGATAGGTGGTCGCTTCTCCTTCCTTAACAACGGTGTGTCAAACGACGCCTTCCATCCATCATTATTGAATCTCCTTTCTTGAAATGTCCATTCTTATTGTTTTGGCTATGATTACCACCGGCGTGGTTACCATTTCGCATGTTGATTCCTCCACGCTTGTTGTCACCGCTCATGATCGCTACCACCGGTATTATCATTTTGCCGCATTTTTTTTTTTGTTGATCTGACTCATTATCGCGCTTCCACTAATCGAGCCCTATTTACAACATCCTAATACAAACACACTTTTTACGAGAAATAAGATATCGACGATCTCCCGCTTTCAAACCTCTTAAAAACATCCGCTATTTCTCTCTCTCATTATCCACCCAAGTGGGACGCAAACCGACAACTCGCAAACTTAGCTTCAGATCATCGACACACTACCATATTATTTTGCTCCAACTTGATGAATTCTACCTCTTTTATGTGACGAATACTTTCGAAAGTACTTGTCGTTGAATAGTTCTTGAACTTCTCCCAAGACATCTTCAAGCATGGCAGTCGAGTACGCTTTTACCGATTCCCACCAAGAATCAGCCTCCCTCGCAACAACATAAAGGTGGCAAAGGAACTTTTTTCTCTCGAGCATCCCAAGACATCAAATATCTTGGTGATCTGCTTTATCCATGCTTCCGCCTTTAAGTGGTTTTGCTTCTCCAATAAACTCCTGTGGTCCCAGCCTCGAATCTGCTTAATGGTGACCGTCCGAGAGTTTCCAAGTTTTCCACCTACATTTTGGATGAGAGCCGCTCGCTTCCGATGTCGCATGAATTGCATAAAGCCTCCTAACATTCCATCATTCATCATTTGGTCAAGTTGTTGTTTTTGATGAGGATTATCGCCTTCCTCGATGCACATTATCCTCGATTATTGATATGTGGTGAATCAACTACCTCTCATGCTCTCCATTGCTATTCTCAACATTCTCGATGTCATTTTCAAACATCGCCACAAAACAAAAGGTTAATTAATATATAACATATTATCCCTATATTCTCGATTACCAATTAAATACCAAAAAAACTTAGTAGGTCATACTAGCTAAGGAATTCCCCCTCCCTCCTAGTTCTATTCTCACATCTCAGCCAGGATCATATCCCTAAGCTTTGATACCAACCGTGACGCCCCCAAAATAGGTATACATCACCCATCTTGAGTCGCCAAATACATGGTACATAATTCAAATACAACTTAATTATAATTAACAACAAAAATGTGTAAAATACGACACAAAATATAAACGTGAGTTTTAATACAAATATTGTCTATCTAGAGAGAGTATAAAAACAAAAAGGAGTCCTCATTACATTTATTATTATCACACTATTTCACGTAATAGTGAGGACTACTAATGCACCATCTAGACCATCACTGCTCCCCGACTAGTCCCCTCATTACGCTCTCATTTCCTCAAGAGAACAAAATGAAAGAAAAGGGTGAGCTCAACTAGCCCAAGAAGAAATATTATGACTAAGATAATGCGTAATAATTTATCATTAGCCTTCAACAAATGTTAAACCGATAAAATATAATAAATATCAAGTTTAATCAAGCATGAACAAGCAATCCATTAAAGAGTCAAGTAGAGAATAAAATCTACTATCTTCTATGATTTAAAAGGTTTTTTCATCACTTTTATCACCGACTCAAATTTTATAAATAATCCACATCATCGAATCACCCCCGCACTACTACTACTACCAAGGATATTCTTTAGTATCACGACCACAAATTATCCATGCACTACGCCCAAGGAATATTCGTGTATTCATCATTAATGGTCATGATCATGCCAACAACTCGTCCATCAATGCACTACGGGCCAAATGAGGATTTTTACCACATCATTTGTAACATTACTACCATGATTATACCGAATAATCCTCGGTCATAATCATACCAAGTCCATCTATGCACTACAGCCAAATGACAAGATGACTTTCAACAAAATATAAACACGAGGATGAGGATGATGACAATGATATAAGAATTCAATAAAAATTTTAAGTTCAAGAATTAATTTATCCAGAACCAATAACGCCCAAATTGTCAACATGATACTTTTTTTTGTAGAGTAAAAATTCAAGAATGCTCGTAAGAATATTTCCATGAAAAGATATCGATGAAGCGCAAATATCAAGGATATTCCACTAATTTCATGGAGTATAGAAGTCAAAGTTTTAACCAACCGAGTATAATAAAGAATGGAATAACAAAAGAAATCACCACGCACGACATGATAATTCATATGCATGCAATAATTTCCAATGTAATAAATAATAATGGAAATAAATAATAATAAATGTCCAAATAACGCATGTGATGCATAATGTATATTCCAATGTAATAATAAAAATAAATGTATGAAATCAGTCCAATGATAAAATAAATGCATATTCCAATAAATAATATAATAATGGAATCCAATGAATAAAAATAAATTCCAAATATAATAAATAATGGAACCAAAATTAAATGAATGTGCCACAATATAAAGAATATAATGAAGATATATTCCAATGTAATAAATAAAATAAATAATAAATGAATAATAATAAATTTCACCATGTATCACCAAGTATAGTAGTATATTCCAATAAAGAAATGAATAATATTCCAATGTAATAATAAATAATTCCAATGGAATAATAAAGAATGGAATAATGTTCTCTTCATGAATAAAAAAAAAATAATACCCCTTACCGAATAAAAACAAATAATATTCCTACCTTAAAGAAACCGAAATATCGAAAAGTGAAGTAAGAAAATACTTTTCTTCTTTCTTCTCTATAGTTTCTCTCTCTAGAGTTTCAAAGAATTCGTAAGAAATAATGAAGGAATGAGCTTCTATTTATAGAAAATGGACCTAATAAGAATCAATTCATGAACTATCCAGATTGATTTACTTTTAAACTATTTTATCCATATTGGTTTACTATTAAAACTTAAAACAAATTATCCATACCGATTTACTATTAAAACTTTAAACCAAATGATCCATATTGATTTACTATTATAACTTTCCACCAAATATCCATATTGATTTACTATTATATCTTCAACCAACTATTCTAAAAATTAGCACATCTCCTCATGGAATAATATTGTACCCAAAAAATAATTTGACCGAAAAATAAATATATCTTACAATGAATAGTAATAATAATAAGAATCGTGAATAATAATCATGAAATAGTAACTCGTGAATAAATATCATGAATAGTAAATCATGAATAAGAACTCGTGAATAGTAAATCATGAATAGTAACTCATGAATAATACTAACCTAAAAAGTGTCCCAATACCCAATTAAACAATATATCCTCCGCATATCAATTATACTAACACAAATAAGTCCAACAACAAAATAATTCCAACACAATAACTATATAAAATTCATCTTTAATCAACACGAACTTATTCATCATTAATATTATAATTCACAATATTTAACAACCAAAGTCGCTCCTGTGAAAGAGGGGGCTTTCCGATAAGGATTTCTCCTTATCAAGCGCCGCAATTAGTGACCAAACCTCTCCTCGATGTAACTTCTAGACATCATCAATATTGCAAATAATAATATGAATAACTTTGTCGCCTCAATTATTGATTTAATAATATATCATATTATGCAGATGATATATCGTAAATAATAATTGAATCAATAATACGAGAGATATGATGCAAAAGAATTATCGTAGTAATAATTGAGTATAACCGAAAGACTTCTCACGTAAGCATCAATAATCAATACCGTGCTACTACTACAACAACCACGCCAGACATCGTATTTTTTTACTACCGGTAGTTCAACAGCTTTAATTCAGAATACTTCCGCCATTATTTTTATAAAAAGATATTTTTGTCGCTTTCTAACTACGACAATATTTCCGCTAGGGGGTCCACTAATGATTGTGTCATTGCATATAATATTCCCCGTTAAAACGAATATTCCCCACCAATCAATATTATATAACAACTGCACTTTGCAAAATTTTTGCAAAATTTATAAATATTACCCACAACTATAACATTATATCAAATCAACACCATAATATTCAAAAATATAATTTTGAAAAATTATTCTTTATTCATAAAAGTTTTTCGCTCCTAAAAAGATTGTCGTTTTAAAGTTTTTGCACATGAATTGAGAAAGTATCATTTACCAAGTAAAATTTATTTGAAATTTCATCACTACCCCTTTATGAGAAGTTGAAAACTATTAATACAAGGGAGAGAATTTCTTAGAACAATGAGAGAAGGTAAGGGTAATATAGGAAAATAAATAATTTATTCTCCTTAAAAGTTGTAAACCACAAATATTTTAGAACAAATTTTTTCTTCTAAAACGATAATCTTTTAGGAACGGAAGTAGTAGTTTCTCATTATGCAAAATCATGTTACAAATGCAGAATGGATTTTGGGGAAAGAAATTTCTTGCAGAAAAATAGTTAAAGGTTAAATCTACCGTTTTCCATTATAATCAAAAAATACACATGGGATAAAATAAATTATTACTTTTTTCCTTTCCGTCTTTCAAACCAAGTCTAAGTAACATTAAAATAATACTATTGAAATTAGTATTAGTTAAAATTATCTTACTTATTTAATTAATCTATTGGGCCTTCATTATTGAACCTCGAAAACTTTTAAGTCAACGGCCTAGTCACCATATTACTTATTTAACCCTATTTCAAACTCAAGGCTTTGGTTCATTGACTAACCCATTAGATCATTTAATATCTATTACTTTGACTTGTAATGATGAAAAAGCATGACAATGATTAATTTAACACCGCCATGCATTAATGTGGATGGGATTATAGACCATATTAATGTGGATGAGATAAAAAGCAAGGACCAAAAAAGGTAGTGAGAGTAGATCGCAGTACGCAAGGCAGACCCATCGATCACGGGGGTCAGTGTCGAGGTAGGTGGGTGGCACGAGAACCGGGAAAGAGAGTATAACCTATCAACCAAGTCTTCACAAACAGGTACGTTCACATTCATATTCACACACACACAACGGAGAATTATTATCTCTCTCAATACACTAGACATTACATCCTCCATTGTTAACCTCAGGAACACGATATCGACTCTCACGCTCGAAGCTATCCCCTCGACCGTCCGGTAACCCGCCAAGCTTGTGGTGTTTATCGTGTTTATCGTGGCAGATCGTATGCCTTACGTGATTGGGACGTTGGAGAAGATCTCGGCGCTAACATCAAGCGCTGTAGGAGGGCGGAGTTCTAGTGTCATTGAAATTTTCAATCACAATCATTTAACCTACTTCTAAGATGGTGAGGAGTAGAGATGGTACGCCGTAAAGGCAAAGCGATGGTCAAGTAGCTCGCCAACGCCTCGCGTTTCTGAAAGGATCGTCTGGTCCTTCTAAAAGTGCTCACGAGAGCACGGCCTCTAAGCATACATTCAGAGATCTCCGTCCAAGATCCATGGTGGGGCCGACGGAGGTTGGTCTTTGATGCGGATAAGGGCGTGATCGTGGTCGTAGGGCGCAGCAGCAGAGGGCTCACCACCAAGACTCATCGTCAAGTGGTCAGAGGACAGAGTCGCCAAGTCAAGCAGAGGATGGCGATTTAAGCAGATAAAGCCTCGAGGTTCTGTTAAAGCAGAGAAGATATAGCCAATGTATGCTTCTTGGTGGCGGAGTTAAGGGACGAAGCATCTAGCCATGTTCAAATCCGAAAGGCGAGTAAGATAAGGAGATGCCACTACGGTAGGGGTAAAGAGCCGAGCATTCTACACACGTGTCTCAGGGATCGCTCTCACGGTAGAGGAGATCGAGGAGCAGAACTCCCGTGGCCTCAAGAAGGCACTGGTGGTCGCTGGTTCTCAAAGATCGAGACGACGACACGCGCCAAGGAGCGTGTCGAGGGAGATCGTGCTGTAAACCGTAAGAAGAGAGCATCAACGTGACCATTCTCATCACGAGGATAGAATCAGACGCCGGAGTAGTAGATCCGTAAGCCCCACAAGGGCAATGGGATCTGGCAGGAGGAGGTCGATCCACCAGAGGCGTAATGTCGTTCAGAGAAAGAGGTCTCCTCGCAAATCAAGGGTGTTGATTTTTTAGTGAAGGAGTCGAAAGAGCTCCAAAAGCAAGCAATCGAGGTTCAACAGTGAAGGACACTCCGAAAGAAGGCATCCCCTTTTTCCTGGATATTCTCAAGGAGAAGGCGATATCACCAAGAAGTTGCCTCAGATGGAGAGTTACGATGGGTCCGGGACCTTTACGACCATAGCCAAAGCTCTCGACCTACCATGGATTATTATGATTTCACCGATGCCGCCAAGTGCCACACATTTGTTACACGACATCGAGGAAAGATGCGAGGCAAAGGATGGGGACTTTGCCGCCGATTCAATTTCCTCTTGACCGAAGCTTTGATAAGTTCCATGCCCGCTTTGGGAGCAACCAAGGAGAGGAAAGCCCACCGTTCATTAGCACAGTCCGGCAGCTTCACCAACGAGTCCTCGGGTCAATATGTGAAGAGGTTCAGAGAAGCAAGCTGGTCGTGTCCGACCTCAATGATCTCCAAAGCCGTAGGTTTGTTTCTGTAATGGGCTAGATCTGTAAAGTCCGAGAAGTTGGTGAAGAAGTTGATGTTCAACCATCCAAGAGCTCGCGTAAGCTTTTGACAAGCGTAAAAGATATATTGTTGTAGAGGAGGCTATGAATAGCCTCAAACGCCCTTCTTCTGACCAAATAAAGGATGCGATGATCCTAAGGCGAGGGCGATCGTAGAAGGGGGGAGGATATAATGATCGGCGTAGGGCGCTCAAGAAGTTCAATAACTCATGGCGACAGAGGAGTAGTCGCCCACCACCGTCCCCCCGGGTGAATAAGGTTTACACCAAGTCAAACACGGATAGTTTGATTTTGGACCAGATCAGAACCAAACCATTCTATGAGCCACCTCGTGACCACATCAAGCCGTGAGGTGGCAATACCAAAAATATTGTGGCTATCATCAAGTCACCGGTCACGATACTAATGAATGTTGCAATTTGAAAGATTTCGTAGAGAGAAAGATTCAAAATGGTTTCATTGGTTCAAGACGTGGGGTCGGAGGGACCAACAAGGTCAAGAAAATGTCGATCGTATCGCTCGACTGCTTTCAAACTGGTCCCACCCACCCAAAGTATTCCAAATACCACCGCCAAGGCACGCTATCGATGTAATAACCGGGGGACAAAGTGAAAGTTGGTAGTGGAAGAAGAGAGAGGATATCCGATTCGGCCATGTCCGCGTCCGTGTGCTCCCCGGGCGCCGACAAACCTTTTCCAGGATCATTATTTCTTTCACCGATGCAGATTATCCTTCTGAGCCCATCGAGCCATCATGAGGGGGCGCTGGTGATCACAAATACAGTGGGTTCTTGTGATGTGAAGCGATGATGATAGACAACGGGTCTTCAGAGACATTTTATATGCCCATGCTTATCGTAGGATGCATCTTGATGGGCGAAAGATGGAGGTCTGGCAGAGGCTCCTTTATACGGCTTTAGCAACGATCCCATTAAAGTCAGCAGCACCATCGAGCTCCCAAAGATCTTCTAAGACTCCCCTCAACAGTAGAAATAATATGTAAATTTTATGTCAGGTATGAGATTCTACCACAACGCCATATTGGGAAGGCCTACACCGACAATTTCTCCAAGCCGCGAATTCCATCCCTCACTTCAAAATCAAGTTCCCCACCACACACGGAGTCTGAGAGAAGTGGCAGGGGACTTAGATCTAGCCCGACGATGTTATTATAAATGCTGCTATTATTTCTTCCGAGTGGGGGTCAAGAAATGTAAACAAACCATGGCAATCGAGATCGAGAGCCCTTCACCGAAAGCGCCTTGAGCCATTGGTAATTCCCGCAGAGAGATGAAGAGATCGAGCTAGTCCTCGAAAGCCGTAAAAGACAAAGAAGAGATTGTTTCGGTCTCGCCGAACCTCTTCTGACAAACCTCATGGAGCTCCTTCACCGCTATGCGACATTTTTGCATGGGAACCACAGATATATGCCTGAGTCACCAAAAAGATAGCCGAAAGCACACTAGATGTAGATCCTCAAAGAAGCCGCCTCGCAAAAAAGCGGATTTTTGCACCGAGCGACAGAGATCATCGATGAGGAGATCGCAAAGTCATTAATCACCGACTTCATCTATGAAATCGACACCCGAGAGTGGATGGCTAATGTGGTGTCAAAAGCGTAAGCAAATGGAAAATGGCGAGTTTGCATCGACTACACCGATCCGAATAAAGCTTGTCCGAAGGACTTTTATCCTTCGCCCCATATCGACCAAATTTCATCGATGCCACTTCGGTATGCATACTAAGCTTTATGGATGCTTTTTCAAAGTTATCACCAAATATCCATGTGCAAGAAGGACATTCCAAGACAACATTCATTACACACCGCTCGGTACGCGCCTATAAGAAGATGACCTTTCGCCTTATAAATGCCGGAGCCACTTACCAAAGAATGATGAACTTCATCTTCAACAGCAAATCAGGGAGAAACATGGAGGTTTATGTAGATGATATGATCGTGAAGAGCACGCAGTTCGTAAGCATTTGACGATCCGAGGAATGCTTCCAGACCGTCTGTCATCATCATCACCGAGGCTCAATCCGCCAAATGCACCTTCTGCCTGCTGGCGCAGAAAGTTTCGGGTATCCGGTCACCGTAGGGGCATCGAGGCCAACCCGAGAAAGATCCAGTGCCATTCTTGACATGAAGACTCCTCACTCAAAAGACGCCCAACGCCTGAATCGGGTGGATCGCAGCTTTAGGGAGGTTTATGTCCAAGTCTCGCGGAGAGATGCCTTCCCTTTCTTTATACACTAAAAGGACCAAGAATGCAAAGACGCTCCAAAGGACTTCCGAATGCGAAGACGCCTTTCAAGGCATAAAGACATATCTATCTTCTACTCCTTTATCGGTGAAGCCCGCCCAGCGAGACCTTTATATTTATACCTCGCAGCAAGTTCGTCAAGCGCTGGAGCAAAGATCGGTTCGGGAGGTCAGGGAAAGCAAAGATCCGGCCTATTATGTCACCACGCCCCACGAGATGTCAAACCAGTAATCCAAATATTGAAAAATTTGCTTTTGCTTTGATAATTGCTAGTAGAAAGCTTCGCAATATTTTCAAGGTCGGCCTCGTCGCCTACACACGATCAACCATCAAGAAGGTGATGAGCAAGCCGAGGTTTCGGGAGACTAGCAGAAGATGGACTATGGAGTTGTCCCAATTTTTTCGAAATATCATCCCCGAACCGCTATCAAAGGTCAAGCCTCGCCGATTTTATGGTGGAGTGTTCGCTCACCGGCAGATGCCGAAATCGCCGTGTCGAGACGTCCGATCGAAAGCAGCTTGCGTTCTTCAAAGACGGTCGTAATGCATGGACGCCAGATGCAGATGGATCCTCTACAATGATCGTAGTGGGGTGGATTATCTTCGACGAGTCCGAGGGATTCAAAGTGCAAAGAAGCCATCGATTTGGGTTTAAAGCAACGAACAACGAGGCCGAGTACGGGCAAAGTTATTAGCAGTGAGTTCGATCGGCAAAGAGTCTAGAGGTCCGTGGTCGATCATTTACAAAGGACTCTCACTCACCTTGGTCGCCAAACAACCGCTTGAGATTACGAAGCTCGTGGGACCGTGATGATCAAGTATTCCGCGTAATTAAAAGACCGACTTCAAAGATTTCGTTTCTTATGAAGTTTCGTGGCATAGAGCGAACGACAATTCCATTGCCGATGCGACCGTCAAGCTCGCCACCACGGATGCGTATGTTTTCAACGGATCGGTTTATTTGAAGTTTTGCAAAGAAATGAGTGTTCAAAGATGAAGCTGTGATGTGTATCGAACGATCTAACTCACCGACGACTCCTACATCAAATATTCGCGATGATGGCCCTTCCTTCTGATCGATGTCGGCAAAGAAGATCAAGTACAAGAGTGCCAACTTCGTTTTATTGATGGGGATCTTTATCGAAGGGCATTTTCGCCACCATTATTGAAGTGTCCGTTTCCGTCTCAAGTCGAGTATGCCTTTCGGGAAGTTCACGAAGGCATTTCATGGTGATCATACGGTCGCTAAGTCATTAGCATACAAAGTTCTTCTAAGGGGTACTATCGCCAACGATCTTCAAGGAAGCTACCGAGTATGTGAAGAAGTGTGAGAAGTGTCACCAATAAATCCGATCCCACATCACCACCGTAAGAGCTATACTCGATTCTATCTCCTATACCCTTTCATTGTCTGGGGGTTGATATATCGGGTCCATTGCCAAAAGCTAAAGGACAAAGTCAGCTTTTGTAATAGTTGCTATTGATTATACGACCAAATGGGTAGAGGCGGCCACTTTGCTTGATAACAGAGCAGTGAATGTTTGAAGTTCATGAAAGAGTCCGTAATATTTCGCGCTTCGAATTCCTAAAGTGGTGATATCGAATAATGGACGCCATTCAGGATCAAAATTTGAAGGATTTTTCGAAGGAGTCGGGGTTCAAAGACAAGAAGACTTCGTGGCTCATCCACAAATGAATGGGCAAGTCGAGGTGACCAACAGTAACGTCACCGAATCTGGATCAAGCGCAGATCGATGAAGCTAAAGGAAGATGGCCGTAAGAACTGCTTTCAACAGTCATCGCGGGCTTACCCGACTACACCGAGGACCACCACAGGGGATTCACCTTTTCGATCGGGCTCTATGGTAATCGATGCCTTAGTCCCAGTCCGAAATCGGATCTCCAAGTCTTCGGGTCACCAATTCAAAGAGATCTACAATGACGAAGGACCAAGGCCAACTTGGATCTCGCTAGAAGAAGTCGAGAGGTAGCTTTGCTCAAATCGGGTCGCTTATCAACGAAGAGTAGCTAAGCATTACAACAAAAAGGGTTAAAACTTCGCAGATTCAAGTAGAGACTTCGCCCCGTCGAGAAGTCAAGCATCTACGCCTCAAAACACGGGAAAGTTAATGCCGAATCGAAGGAAGGGTCAGATGAGGTGATCAAGTACCAAAGCCGTGGACTTATCGCTTAAAAGCATTAGATGGATCCGAGATCAAGAACACTTGGCATGCAGCAGTGCTTCAAAAATATTTCCAGAGAGATCGAAGTCAATTTACCAAGTCTGTATACGATTGTTCACCATCAATAAAAAGTTCACTTTTTCACAACCGATCCTCTTCTTATTTGTCCTAAGTTCACAATGGTGGTGTAGGAGGTATGGTCGACTCACCGCCATTCGATGGTAGCCTATTTATTAATATTCATGAACGCAATCAAATTGCATAAAAGTGCTGAAGCGTGTAAAAATCGAGTTTAAAATTTTTACAAACCATATACGGATCACCCTTTATGCATTATTAATTAAACGAAAAAGAAAAGAACAAGTATCATACCCTTGAAGATCCGAGCTTCCTCAGTACAAGTTCACCTCCAATCCTTTTCGCGTTCAACTTGAATCCACCGGGGTTTGGTTCCTTCCTTTGATCAACGTTAGCCACCCAAGTGTTTGGCCTCTGAGGTGATCCACCAAGGAAGAAGAAGAATTCAAAGATGGGTGGTTGGCTAAACCCTAGTTTTTTCTATCTCTATAGAAAAGGAGCGTACTCTCCAACCATTGGAATTATTACGTAGTCTTGATATCGATATAAGACTCTCTATATAAAGATATCAAGTAACCCTACATTAAAATAAGGTATTATTTAATTAAACCCTTTTAATTAAAGGGCTCCCTAATCTTATTAGGGATAATTAATTAAACTCCTTTAACTAATTTTCTTCCTAATCCAATTAGGAATAAATGAGAATACTTATATTAAATTAATTCCTAAACTCTTTTAGAAATTAAAATAATAATAATAATTGTAATAATATTAATAAGACTCCTCTTATTAATTTATATTTAATATTTCTAAAATATTAAATAATAAATATTAAGCTATTTAATTTATTCTATCACCATAGATTAAATTAAATATACATAACTTATATTATTACGATTATGCCATTAACTTCTTAAATAATTATTCTTCCTTTTATGGTGTGACCCTTTAGGTTCTCCATATTAAACCTAGGTTGTGAATAAATCAATTAGAACAATTCTAATCTTATTTAAATAAATAAATTAAATAATTAATTTATTTAAATAAATAATATTTATTCTACAATAGGGATAAGCCTCCCTAGCGATCAACGACTTTCCGGATAATATAGATTTCAACATTAATCATAAAAAGAACCTTTGAGTAAATAGTTACCGTAATGCAATTCAATCCTTCCACCATCTGATGTCCCAATTAAATATAAGGCATGGAATTCTTGTCGAGTCTTATTTTATTTAATTATATGTATTTCGATCCTTAAATACACAACACCAAATAATGCAAATTAAAAACTCCTTTCTAATTTCATTCTCGCTTTGCCAAGGACTACTTGGGTTGTCATTTATCGAATCACATAGGACATTTCTCTTCTTTTATTAAAGTGGTAGATTCTTTATTGATCATATATTATCTCCATGTATAACTTATTATACCCAAGCATACCCTTTGATATACCCTAAGGTCTTAAGGAATAAGTCAAAGTATAACTCATCATACACAAGATCTTATGATGATCTCAAGTCCAGGATCACTTGTACTACTATCACTACAGAATTTCCTATTGATGACGAAGAAAAAACTCCATTAGGTATTCCTTAGCGAGCCGTTTCAATGAACTTATTCTCTAATAAGCTCCTACATACTTGCTTTTAAGTGTTCTCCACACAAATGATCATGAGATCGATCATCCTCATCCATGAAAGCAAAGAACGTATGTACCCGATCTATCCGGATTCACTAATCCCCAATTTAGTAATCCAATGATTGGGAACTATTTTAGTTTTAAGCTTTCAAAGAATTTAGATCTCATTAGAATGATCATCATCATTATTCTAAAAGCATTGCTTAAAACTATGGGTTTATCACATATTATAAAACAGCATCATGTAGATAATTAAAAGCCTTTAATAAATTAATACTTTTTATTAATAAATGAATAAGATTATTACAAAGTATATGCTTTATCATCAAACATGATTGGCTTGTGTGCATGCTTACTACTTTCAATCTCCCACTTGCACTAAAGCGATCAATCGTCATGGTATCTCATACTCTTCTTCTCTAAGTGACGATTATCCTGCTTTGTTGGATAAGCTTTAGTTAATGGATATGTAATGTTGTTCATGAGAGTCCACTATCTCTATAGTGATTTCCCATCTTTCAATGATTCTAATAATCAAATGAAAGTGCCACAACACATGTTTAGATCCAAGATGAGACTTAGGAACTATTCTAGATTACGTAATGAACTTTTAATCCAAATAATCAACTTGCGACTTCATTTATAGCTATATACTTTGTCTTTTATCACTAAACCAAAGAACTCTTTGATGTTTGGAACCTTTCCAATTCACTTTGCACTTTATTCAAGATAACGCTTTACCTTAAAGTGGATTTTTCATCATCTTGATGCATCTCGAAAAACTTGAGTCATTAAAGCCCTCTAGTTTTAATTTAGACCCACCATGAATATGATCACATCCTTAGTCTTGGGTTAAGCACTTTAAGATGTTTTCACCGACTTCATAGTGAACTTCTCCATAATATGGTGATCGACATCGGTCTCGTATATTTCATTGCATACATGATTGTCACTCATGCGATCTCTCTCTTTTTAATAGTTTGTGGGGACTATAAAGAGATACACTCCATAGCTCATCAACATGAGACATCTCTTGGAGTTTGCCATGCTAAACGACTTTAGCATCAAATGAATATCGTTCCTTGGGTTAAGTTGAGCATCCTTTTAAATCTATCTATATAGATTTGCATCCCCAATAATGATACTCTTCCCAAATCATTCATGGAGGATTGTTTGAACAACTTTATCTTTCTTGATTGTAGCATTGGTATGTAATTCCTCATCCGTAGTATATCAACATATAATACTAAAATTTCACGACGCTCCCAATGACCCTTTTGTACACACTAGAACTCTTACCTCATCAGTATGTAACTCGGATCATCATCTTCATGATGTGTACCTCATCATCATCATCCATGATGAATCCATACCTCCTAGGTATCTTTGGTACTATTCCGTTTACGATTCGGTTGTGAATATTTAGATATAATTACATCTGAGAGTTCCTCTTATTTGACTTATAGTGTTTTGTGGTTCTTGAACTCTTGAGATCTATTATCCTCCCACTAGCCCCTTTTTTAATGATAAACACCTTTATCTTAGAAAGCGGCGTGTTTCATAACAAACACCTTTTCTGCTAGTATAATTATAGAACATATACCTAAACTTACTTTAGGATGTCCCACAAATCATACATGTCAAATCTTGTCCCAAACTTATCCTTGAAACCTTTTCACATAAGTTGGACAACCCTTATCTCTTAACATACTTAAGATTAGGAATCCTCCCATCCATAACTTTTATGGAGTCTTGGGGTTTGATTTTGAGGTTACCTTTTCGTAGATGTCACCCATTTCTAGGACATGATCCTGAAGGATCTTGGAATGTCGGTAAAATCATTATGGACCGCACCATGTCCAACAAGTATGATTTTTCATTCGGATACATCAATCAATTATTACATGTATCGAGATGTGTCCATTATGAGAAAACCATTTGAGATGATCTAGAAACTTATTGCACAAGTATTTATTCCTTGATCTAATCAAAGAATCTTAATACATTGCCAATTTGTTTCACTTACGAATTCTTTGAACCTTTCAAATAATTCACACTTGTATTTTATCAAATACACACATTCAACTCTTTGAATGATCATCTCCTTTTCTTATACTAATTTGTTCGATATACAAAATTATTTTCATACGTAAGTCAGTATACAAAATTTATTAAGTAATATTCGAGTTCTATACAAAACATTATTATTATTAAATAGAACAACAATTGTTCTTAAATATAATACCAAAGATTTCATTGTCCAACAATAAAATGGAAATAATGTTTCTAACAAAGAATTGGAATCTGATAACAACTTATTGACTTAATAGATTTTCCGTAGGGATTGCTAAACTATAAGTTTCTATAGCTAATCAAACAACCTTTGCTTCATTTCTCACACATAGGATTACTTATCTTTGTTTAACTTTCTACTTACTTGGTCCTTCATAAATCTATATTTATGATAACCAAAGTCGGTATCCAATACCCAGTAGAACCTTGACTTAAAGAAAATTATTTTTAAATCATGAACAAATTTGTATTATAACCAAAACTTCACTAAGCTTCTTTGGTTAGCCTCTGCAAGATGCTTCTTGCGATTTCTTTCCATGTCAGGGCTTATTGCGAGTGAAAACAAACTCCTTTCTTATCCGTGTCGGTTTTGTTCTTATTATCCTTTGTTTATGCCTTTCTATTTACCTTCTTTGAATCGTTCTTCTTTTGAAGATCCTTTGGCCCTCTACTAGTAAGACTTGATCTTTCTTGGTTGGAAAGTGACTCTCAACATTTTTCAATATGTTAAGCAAATCGGCGAGGCGATATCTAGCTTGTTCGTATGAAAAATTCACAACAATTGTGAAAGGAGTTCGGGAGTGAGTGCAAGATCAAATCTTGGCTCAACTCTCCATCCATGACAAAACTTCGTTGTCTAATTGATCAATCAAATTGATAATGTTAAGGACTTTTATGCATCTTATAGTGTCATTAGCCATTCTAGATCTAAGAGCTCCTTAGATATCGATATCTATCGGTCCTACTTTTCTCACCATCAACTACTTGATGTGCGGGAATATAGTAGGAGCATCCATAGTTTCGTCTTGTGGCTGAAGCTCGTTACTTTCGTGGATCTGAGCATGATTCATTGAGACAATGTGCATCATCTTGCCACTTTCTAAAAGTAGCAATCTCTTCCTCGGGCATTATGCGCAACCATTGCGAGGATAGGCGTATTAAGACATAAGATAGCTTTTTCACCATGAGAACTATTCTCAAATTCCTTAACCAATCCGTTTAATTGATTACGGTTAATTTAGCATCTAATATGCTTCGCAGATGATAATTTTAGACATTGTAAAATTACGTAAATGAATTTGTAATTAACAACATTTTAACATACATTCTTTTATTAATTACCAAAATAAATTAGGTCTTGTTTTAAATTGGTATCTCCCACTATTTTCTTCAAACTATATTACCCTCAATATATATAGTTCGACAAAAATCTAATTAAAGATCTGCTTTAGTGAGAATAAGGATCCATTTCAAATGTATATAGCCTTGTGGTGACACAACAAACTATATATAAATAAATAGGTAGAACAACTTTTGTCGATTACATCAACTATCTGACTCCTTTTCTTTTTTGCCTCTTAGATTATTTTGATCAGTGGTGGCACATCCGAATCAAAATTATCCAGTTAAGTCCAAACCTAGCACTCCATATATTCAAAAAGAAAATATCATCCTTGTGGTGACCACAACAAAACAATATTGTTCAATTTTCTTTATAAGCATCAAATGTGATAAATTAACATCTTAAATACTTAATACTTGCCTTGTGGTGACACAACAAACTCGTATTAAATATTTAATACTCTATTAATTTTATCATGCTGAAAGGCGACGTTCGATATTCCAAATATCTTTGAGCGCTTAGGACTTAATATAAAAAAATGAGGGGTTTATTATTAATTTGTCTCATCTTGTTAGCGCCGCATTACACATATATATATAAAATACGCGTCGTATTAATGAACATGCGAAGCGTGTTTGCATAATATATAATATATATAGTATAAGCATACACATATATAGAATACTATATTCTACTTCCGAATTGATTATGGACTTTTATTCTAGTTTGGTTCACTTAGAGCCACCAAGTGAACAAAAGGTTGAACCTAGGGGGTGCGAAAATAATATTTAAATATAACTATTACATTTAAACCCGGGCTCCATTACAAACGGGTCTTCAAGCGCTCCTTGCTCCTTGATCTCCAATTTTTCAAAATTAATTCTAACTATTCTATTACAAAACTTTTTAAAATAAATAGAAACCTTGATCGTGATCGAGGAAATACATAGGAGGAGATAGAATTTATATTAAAAAAAATTAGAAAAGGCAGTCTGTGACCCCATTTAATAAAACCCATACATTAATGCATCCAACTAAAATAAAATCCAATCACATTGGTGATAATCATAATCAATCTCATTTATTATCATACATATCACCATATGCATCAATAAATAACATTAATCTCATGAATAATAAACATTCAATATATATATTGATATCATTTAATGGGCAAATTTAGTTAGTATAAAATCTATTTTGAATCAAAATAAACTCCTTTATTTTAATCCAAATTTAAATCAAAATAAAACTATTTTATTTTAATTTATCCAATTTTGAATAAAATAAACTATTTTATTTTAATCAAAATCTTTAATCAAAATAAACTCCTTTATTTTAATTAATTATGGAATCCAATTCCATATAAAAAAAAATTATTAAAGGAAACACGAATTCTTTTTCCTATTCACAAATAAACTCCTTTATTTTGAATAATATGAAATCTTATTTCATATTTAAATAAACTCCTTTATTTAAGGAAAACATGGATTCTCTTTCCTATTTACAAATAAACTCTTTTATTTTGAATAATATGAAATCTTATTTCATATCTAAATAAACTCCTTTATTTAAGGATATTAGGATTCTCTTTAACTCCATTCATCAAATAAACTCTTTTATTTTGAGAAAACATAGAATCCTAATTTTAAAATTAAAATAAACTTTTTTATTAAAATTAAAATAAACTTTTATTTTAAGATTAAAATAAATTTTTATTTTAATTATAAAATAATTAAAAATAATATATATATATACATATAATATATATATATATATAAATAATATATACTACTATATCATTCACGTATTCTATACCATTAACAAAATAATCAAGTGACTTTATTGAAACTTGTTAACAATTTATATATATATATATATATAAATATATTGGGATATATCCCATCACTAAAGCTTCCAAGTTCCTGATTACTCCAATATTAACATGCATCATGATCGATTCCTCGGTAATAAATAATCCCAAAAATATGCGTTTTTATTTTAGAAAAGTCCTCACCAATTTGACTAATCAAATCGATGTCCACGTGGTTTTTGATATATAATAATATATAAAAATAGATTCATGAATAAATTTCTTTCTTTCCTTTTTTTTAATAAATTTTATCTGACAAATTATACCCAATTAAATTGTTAAAACACATATATCGATATACATATCAAATTAAAATAATTAATAATTTGCATAAAGGTTTGGCTCTGATGCCACTTTATTAGGTTTGTAATATTCATGAACATTGATCAAATTGCATAAAAAAGTGCGGAAATATGTAAAATCGAGTTTAAAAATTTTACAAACCATATACGGATCACCCTTTATGCACAATTATTAATTAAGCGAAAAAGAAAGAACAAGAATCATACCTTTGAAGATCCGAGCTTCCTCGAGTCTGAGTTCACCTCGATCCTTTTCGCGTTCAACTTGAATCCACCGGGTTTGGTTCCTTCCTTTGATCGGCGTTAGCCACCCAGTGTTTGGCCTCTAGAGGTGATCCACCAGGAAGAAGAAGAATTCAAGAAGATGGGTGGTTGGCTAAACCTAGTTTTTCTATCTCTATAGAAAAGGCGTACTCTCCAACCATTGGAATTATTACGTATGTCTTGATATATCGATATAAGACTCTCTTATAAAGATATCAAGTAACCTATTAAAATAAGGTATTATTTAATTAAACCCTTTTAATTAAAGGGGCTCCCTAATCTTATTAGGGATAATTAATTAAACTCCTTTAACTAATTTTCCTCCTAATCGATTAGGAATAAATGAGAATACTTATATTAAATTAATTCCTAAACTCTTTTAGAAATTAAAATAATAATAATAATAATTATAATAATATTAATAAGACTCCTCTTATTAATTTATATTTAATATTTCTAAAATATTAAATAATAAATATTAAGCTATTTAATTTATTCTATCACCATAGATTAAATTAAATATACATAACATATTATTACGATTATGCCATTAACTTCTTAAATAATTATTCTTCCTTTTATATGGTGTGACCCTTTAGGTTCTCCATATTAAGCCGGTTGTGAATAAATCGATTAGAACAATTCTAATCTTATTTAAATAAATAAATTAAACAATTAATTTATTTAAATAAATAATATTTATTCTGATAGGGATAAGCCTCCTAGCGATCAACGACTTTCCGGATAATATAGATTTCAACATTAATCATAAAAGAACCTTTGAGTAAATAGTTCTGTCTGATTTCAATCCTTCCACCATCTGATGTCCCGATTAAATATAAGGCATGGAATTCTTTGTCGAGTCTTATTTTATTTAATTATATGTATTTCGATCTCTAAATACACTGACTCCAAATAATGCAAATTAGAAACTCCTTTCTAATTTCATTACGCCTAACCAAGGACTACTTGGGTTGTCGTTTATCGAATCACATGGGACATTTCTCTTCTTTTATTAAAGTGGTAGATTCTTTATTGATCATACATTATCTCCATATACTGACTTATTATACCCAAGCATACCCTTTGATATACCTAAGGGTCTTAAGGAATAAGTCAAAGTATAACTCATCATACCACGAAGATCTTATGATGATCTCGAGTCGAGGATCACTTGTCTTCTTATCACTCTGAGAATTCTATTGACGGTGAGTAAAACTCCATTAGGTATTCCTTAGCGAGCCACGTTCGATGAACTTATTCTCTAATAAGCACCTACATACTTTTTTAGTGTCTCCACACAAATGATCGTGAGATCGATCATCCTCATCGATGAAGCGAATGACGTATGTACCAATCTGTCCGGATTCACTAATCCCCAATTTAGTAATCGATGATTGGGAACTATTTTAGTTTTAAGCTTTTAAGAATTTAGATCTCATTAGAATGATCATCATCATTATTAAAAACATTGCTTAAAACTATAAAACAAAGTTTATCACGTATTATAAAAATACTTTTTATTAATAAAGGAATAAGATCGTATAATTAATTGAAAGCCTTTAATAAATTAATACTTTTTATTAATAAATGAATAAGATTATTAGCCTCTTGACAAAGTATATGGTTTATTATCACTTACGAGTGGTAAACAAAATTTGTGATGGTGCCTTCCGTGAGGATATCTTGGTTCCTATATAATTAATTCATCGACCGTAAACATAAATTCATAAGGATCTCACTATCTCACGCCGGAAGCGATAAGTATACATTACTTTATTTTGTTCAAGTGTTGAGTTCGGTTCATTCAATTCATTCATTAAATTCTATCCATTAAATTCGGGTTCACTTCATTTCATTCTTAAGCTGTTATATGCCTTAACTAGTTCATAATCTAAGCTTCGGTTCATTCAAGTCCATTGGTAATGAATTATTGATAAGAAACGAAAAGCATTATCACGAAGTCGTGACATAGAAAAGTTGAAATTTCATTAGTAGAGCATCGATCTATTCATTCATATTGACAAACACATTGAGCAAAAAGCAGAAATTTGAACAATCTCAAAAAACATAGGAATCATAACAAAGGGTCCTTAAACCAAAGTCTTTAAAACCAAATCCTTAAACAATTTCCAAAATAACGAAATTTTCACAAATATTCTTAAATAAAATCCGGAAAGACAAAAGTATTCACTTATTACATCATCCTCACCATCTAAAGAGTCGAGCAAAAGTTGGGTCCACGTTAGTTATAATCAACTTCTCCTCACCACGACTTGGCGAGCTCATAGCTTTTTCAGAATATATCTTCATGATCTCTCCGTTAATCTCATCCAGATGTCCGTCTGAGATCTGCTTGCGAAGGTCATCGAGTTAGAGAGGCCCAAGGTCGAAGAGCCTTGAGTTCTCGGATTTCTTCTTGAAGCTTCGGCGCTTATTCGGATGGCGAGTTTACGCTAGCTCTAGCTTTTGGATCATTTAGTCGATATCTTAGCATCGACCTTTAACTCTTTGATCTTCTCCATCCTTATTTACGCTCCTCTGAACCAAATCAGCGTTCATCTTGACGATCTCCTCATATTGTGCTTTAGTTGACTTGATTCTTCATTGGATGTCTTCACATCTCCTTTGGCTTGGGGCCAACTCTTTACGAAGACCTTCATTTATGTGAAGAATGCTCTCACATTGATTCCTTTCCCAAGCCGAGAAGACTTGAGATGGCATTCTCCTTTCTCATTGCCTCTTCTTGACGGCTTGACGATAGACTTTGGATCTGAGCGTCCAAATCTGACGTTCGCTTCTGGCGTATTGACATTATTTGACCAATTTCAAATGTCTAAATATGAAGATAAATATGAAATTGCGAGAAAACCACTTTACCTTCGCGGATAACTCATTGCCTTCCTTGAAAGCGAGATCCATGTTTGAACTATTACCAAATCGATAGTCATCCGGTGTCACAGGACGAAAGCATCATCAATAATTGGAAGGGAAGTTGGCATTAAATCGAGGCCACGTGGTTGGAGAGGCCGTAGCATCAAGCTAAAATTCAGAGGTTGGTATGCCTTGGAGGAGAGGGCATGGGTGATTAAGTGAATGGCGAGGATCCATATATATATTTTTGAAGAAGGAGATCGAATAGGAGTAGGTTAAATGGATGGTGAGGGGATCGAGGATGAACCTGGATGGCTATCTGATGGTTGTTTCCTTTTTTGAGATAAGATGGGGATAGATTCGACCAGTTCATCATCAGGCACTTAAATTTCAGTTGGGACTATTGGGGGAATGTCGATCAAGACTATGGAACTTCGAGGCTCATTGGCGGTCGAAGGGTAATCTTTGTCCTCGAACTTAACTTACAGAGGACCTTCATGCGATCGTGTAGAGTATGTCAGCATGCTTCTCTTAATCGAAACGAGGTTCAAAAGGTCTGAGAACTAGGGTTGGATGAAGGGTTTGCTTGTGGAATTATACGGAATTGTTTTGGATCGCTTTCGAGTTTGTTTAAATTTGGGTGGATTTAGATTTCTTGGCGGCTCTTTTCCTTCTACGAGTCTAAGAGATTCTTGAGAACAATGGGTTCATCGGTTTGGGGTTAAATCATTACGAGGAGGAGCAGGGGATGGATCGATAGCAGGGGATCGGCTTTCGGGGAGATTCTTGATCGGAGGCTCTT
>JAINUW010000058.1:0-126949 GCA_020205615.1 Panax quinquefolius | reverse complement strand
CACCGTAAACAAGTTTTTTTTCTCTCTATGATCGAGCGTATTTTTTGAGTATTTAGATACTTTGAGAGTTGCTTTTCAATGGATGTTTCCTTCGCTTTACATCCGATATTCCAAATCAAAATCTTCTTTCTTTTTTGAGGTAAGGGATTTTAAGGATTATTATGTTTATCATGTTTCGTAATTTTTTTGACCTTCAAAAATTCTAGAAAAATTTGAAATGATAATTTGATGAGTTTCCTTGATTGTGTCAAAAAATGACGATTTTTGGATGTATAGATTAGGAGTTATGAATTTTATGAGAAAAGACTATTTTAAAAGTAAACCCTTATAACTCCTTGTGGTTAACTCCAAAATTGGTGAAATTTTTATTGGGAGTACATCTATATAACATCAGTATATTCTGTAAATTTTGGATAAAAGTACAATTCATGATAAATGTCTAAATATTTGGCAGTTTTGACCATGTGAAAAATAGTAAATGAATTTTAAAAATTTCGAGAAAAATACATGTTCAATACGGGACTATATTATGCTAAATCACAAAAAGAAATATTTTTGAACCGATTTGGTATTTTTCAGAAAAATGGACTAGTTATGAATAAATAAATTAAATATGTTATGTGAAGTAACAAAATTGAAAAATAGGATTTTATGGCTTGTAAATCCTATATATGGTATATCAGATTTTTGATGAAGTTGTTGGTTATTGGTGATGAAATCTTATGAGTTTGGCATTTTAATATGATTAAATGCATTAATTAGTAAAGTGTAAACAATTAAAATAAATTATTTATAAGTTTAAGAAATGATTAAAATATTGTGGTAGTATTAATAATATTAGATTATGAGATTATTAAGTGATTTATAACATTTGGATTAAGGTGTTATGAAATCTTTGATTTATGAATCTTACTTTCTTGAAATTAAATGATTTATGTATTGTTTTTATTATCATATATAACATTTTATAATCCGGTGATGAAATTTCTCTTTGACTTAAGATAAAGATATATTAGATTATTGGTATGATCGTGACTATGAGTTCTCTTTGGCCGATAGTTCAAAAAGATGAATTGTTGACCTGATGATCATGACCATTGAATTTACAATTGAATATTTTTTAGCTTAAGTGTAAAGGTGAATTGATCAACATGGTTATAATTATTGTTTATATAAATTCACAAATGATTATATATTTCTTTGAGATATGAATATCTTTGGCTTGTAGTCAAAGATGAATTGTTGATGAATATCTTTGGTAGTTGAAGAAAGACACTGTTGTTGAATATCTTTGGCTAGTAGTGCAATGATTTTATTGTTGAATATCTTCTGGCATGTGAATTGAATATCTTTGGCCCGTAGTGCAAAGATAACTTATTATATGATTTAGCAGGGCAATTTGGTATAACCATGATCTTTGATGTTTCGTAAAGACATTTGATGAAAAATATCTTGAGATATGAATATCTTTAGAACTACAATTATGATTAAAGATTCAAATGATTATCTTCAGAAAGCATTGTTGATTTTTAATTAATCTTTATGAAGTCTATATCTTATAGATTATTCTCTTGCAAAGATGAATCTATTGTTGAATATCTTTGGCATGTAATAAGACCCCAACTTATTATTAATGAAATTTAATTTTCTATTTATTATTTTGAAATAGTAAGGGTTGATTTGATTAATGTGGATAGTTAGGGTAAAATACGCAAATATTTCAAAATAAGCAAGTGGTTATAAAATATTCATCATTGTTTGGGAATATTCGTTTGGTCGTGGAATATTCAGATCGCTTGTGAATATTCGTATTTACGACAAGCAAAATGCATGTGGGCCCCATAACGAAAAGCGATCGATGAAGAAAACGACAAATATAAGTTGTTTAAAAATAACTACAGAAGTTATTACCAAGTAATACATATTAAAAATACTCTGCTGGTTAAAACACAAGAAGACACCAGATTGCACACCAATTATTGATTCTTACGTAAGAAGGCACTACTCAATAATGGTTACAAAGAATTACCGCTCAAAGATTTTATTTTATCGATTTAATAATTGTCGCGCTGATATTTTATATCATTGTTGTTTCAATAATCACATTACACAAGATTTTTCATTATCGAAGCAATAATTCATATTATCCTAATAATATTATTAGATAACATTATTGGCAATGTCTAGAAAGTTCTCGCTTCAAGGAGAGGTTTGGTCACCTAATCAAGCTACCAGAAGAGAGAAGAAATTTTATCGAAAGCCCCTTTTCTGAACCGCCTGTCATCAAATATCAGGATTCTCAGTATATTTTTTGAATAATTAATTATTGATTCATATGATGAGGAAAATATTGATTTTATGTGGATATAGATGGAGAAAATTTTTAAATGTGACAATTGTTGAAAAAATTGAAATTTTATCTTTTTCTCGATAAAATAATTCATTTAAATATATTATTATATTTTAATAATATAATAATGGTGATATTTTTACAACGAATGTGGGATATATGAGTATACGAGGAGGAAGAGTATTTTTGTTGCAATAAATGTTTAAAACATGTTAAACATGCTCATGGACCCCATTTATCGATCGAAATTTGATTATAAATTTGAAAATCGCCTGCTTGTGGATTTCGGCCAATTTCTGCTTGAATTTGGAAAAACTTTCTTCTGCAAAGTTGTAGAGAATTGAATTTCCTATAAAAACTCAAAAGATTCAATTTTCTGATAAAGGGCTATTTTATTATGAATTATTGAAGTTCAAGTTCAAAATAATTGATTTTTGAAGTTTTAAATATTTTTTTAAAGAAAACGTTTTTTGTTTTTTTTGGGCTGGGCTATGTGTGTGTGTTAATGATTGAAATCAGATCTCTAGGAAGGTTGGCGAAGAAAATTTATATATATATATAATATTTTATTAAATTTTCTGCTTTGTTCTTCTAAGCATTTTCCTATAAATAGGTGCTTAGGTTAGAATTGAAAATCACACCGTAAACCAAGTTTTCTCTCTATATTATCGAGCGATTCTTGTGAGTATTTTGAGTATACTTTGAGTATTGCTATACTAAGCAAGTTCCTTCAAAGACTATATCCTGTTTCCAAATTTGTAAGTACTAATCTTCGAGGTAAGGGATGTTATTTTTTTCTCAAATGATATTATTTCTTCAATATCATTATGTCAAATATTGATCTGAACTTTTTTATCAAATTTGGAACTTTTTCATGCTCTGGGGTTACTATTCATGAGTTATATTCACGAGTTACTATTCACGAGTTACTATTCACGAGTTACTATTCACGAAGTTACTATTCACGAGTACTATTATTCAAGCGTGAAGATGTTTTTTTTTGAAATTTCTATCTTTTGTGTTTGAGTTACTATTCACGATACTATATTCACGATACTACACTATTCACGAATAAAAACTATTCATTTTAAAAATAAAATTTCTTCTTTTTCATCCAAAATATCTATTCGATACTAGCTTTGATCAGATCCATGTTTTGATCATTCTCAATTTTACACCACTATGATTATTTTTGAGGTATTTTTGACGGATAAAACAAAAGTACTAATCCTTAATCCTTAATCCTTGCCATTTTGTTTCACCGGATTCGCTTTTTTTAAAAATATTTTTCATCATCCTCACCTTAAATGATGATATTATTGAATATCTTCGCCCAGTAGTAAAAGATGAATGATTTCTTTGGCCCGAGAATATCTTTCGCCACATACGAGTGTAAAATCTTTGATGAACAGATGTTTGTTTATGAATGAATACGAATTAATCGATGAATATCTTCGCCCAGAGTGCAAAAAGATGAATATTTGATTCCGTATGTATATCGATTGATGTTACAGGATAAAAGATAGATTTATGAACTTTTAAATTCATACATAAGATAGTAGTTTGCATTCTCTACTTAACTCTTCTAATGAATTATTATTTCACCACATAATATTGATTTAAAATTTGTTGTCTATTATCAGATTCTATTAGATTTTTCCTCGTCAAGACTAACGATAATTTGTCAGATATTATCTTAGTCATAATATTCTTTTTATCGGGCTAGTTGAGCTCACCCTTTTCCTTTTTGTTCCATTTTTCTTCTCGTGAGGCGGTAGAATATATAATGAGTACGTAGCCTGGGTATGGAATGAAGGTTCTAGAGAGAGTTGTTTAGTAGTCCTCACCATTTTTGTAAAATAATGTATCAATAAATGTGATGAGGATTTATTTGAGTATAGATATTGTCTAGAAGATAATATTTGTATTCAAACTCACAGCTTTTATCGTTGTAATAATAAAGTTGTAGTTGTTTCGCATCTATGTATTGACAACTCGTAATGGGTGATGTATACCTATTTTGGGGGGGCCACAAATGGTATCGTAGCTAGGATATGATCTCCATGAGAGATCGGGAATAGAACTAGAGGGAGAGATTTAAAAATCCTTCGCTAAGGTGTCCTACCTAAGCTTATTTGTTAGTTGGTCAAGATATAGGGATATTATGTGATATATTGATTTCCTTAATTAACCCTTGTTTTATGACAAGATTTGAGAATGTCGAATCGAGAATATTAACAATGGAAATGAGACCGTGGAGACGCCTCAGACTCACCAACGAGGAGAACGTGCAACAGTCGGGCAATGTTCCTCCCGTGAACAACACCAATCGAAAGCGATGATGAACGAGGGATGTTTAGAAGCTTTTTGCAGCTCATGCAAAATCGCATTTAGGGAGACTCGTGTTCAAAATACAGAGGAAATGATAGCAATTCACTGGTTGTCACAAACCAAGCAGCTCAAAGAGTCGGGACCACCGTATTTAAGGGAAAGCCAGATCCGATCACGGCGAAAACACGGGTCAAGCAAATTACCAAGATATTCGATGTCTTGGGATGCACGGAGGAATGTAAGGTTCCATTCGCCACCTTTATGTTCCGTGGCGAGGCGATCATCGGTGGGAGTCTCAGAAGCGCACTCCATCCAAATTTCCGCACTCAAAGATGTCTTGGGAGACGCTTTCAGAAACTATTTAATGACAAATACTTTCCCGAAAGTGTTCATCATACGAAGGAAGTGGAGTTTATTAGATCGAAAAAAAACAACATGACGACGGTGTCTCAAAGACGAGGCAAAGTTTGCAGAGTTATCCAGTGCTCAGACCTCATTTGGTGGAGAATGAGGAACGATGACGCGGATGTTTCTTAGAGGTTTGAAACCCAAGATACGCCAATATCTCATTTCTCATAAATTTTCTCTCTATTCGAGATGTTGTAAATGTGGCTCAATTATTAGAGCGAGATAACGAGTACGTTCAACCGAGGGACCATAACCAGATCGCATCGTAGATAAAGCATCAATGTAATAATGATAACCAAATGAGAAAGAAAGAAAATGACGGACAAAAAATGGTAACCACTCCGTGGTAATCATGGCCATGAAAATAAAAGAAGCGAAATCGAGGAGATTTTAAAAAGAGGAGATTTAACAACGACTATGTGAAGACGATAAAGGCCAAGAAGAAACGGTTCTAAGGGAGGAGAACGACCACCCATTATATGCTATAAATGCGAAAAGAGGGACATATCACCAAACCGCCCACAACAGCTTTAAGGTATGCTATAATTGTGGAAAGGAAGGACATATCGCCGAGATCAGACGCAGAAAAAAACCTAGTTCAATGGGATGGTGACTCAAAAGATCGTCCTAGTAAAAAGTCAAAGTCAACGATTCCTCGGAAGAGCGCTTTGTCGTGATCGGTCAAAATGCGAGAAACCCAAACGAGGTGATCACGGTAAGCTATTTATAAAATCTTGCAAGTTTATACCTTACTTGATACCGGCTATACCCATTCATTTATCTCTCCCGCTTGTGCTCAACGCTTAAACTTGACTCCGAGAAATTAGACTTTGACCTATCTCGTGGAAACTCCGCTAGAGAAACTTTCATCACATCCACTGCTTATAAATCTTGTTTGATTCAAGTCAGGCACCATCACCTTACCGTTGACCTTATCTCTTTAAAGATACTTGCTTTTGATGTGATTTTAGGGATTGATTGGTTAACTACTCATCATGCCAAAATTGATTGTTTTCGTAAGGTCATAGTTTTCATATTCCTAACCAACCCGTTATACGAATTCAAAGCAACTAAACCATTAAAATCAATCACCGCTATATCTAATCATAAAGCTATTCGCTTATTGAAAAACTGATGTCAAGCTTTCTTAGCCCATGTTATGGATTTGAATAAAGACACGCCAAATTTGAATAATATTCCTTGTTATTGACTTTTCCCGACGATTTCAAGAACTTCCCTGCCTACCCCCCGTAACGTGAAGTTGAATTTTTATCGATCTTGAACCCGCAGAAAAGCCCATTTCTAAAACCCCATATCGAATGGCTCCTATTGAACTTCAGAGTTAAAGGTCCAACTACAGAATTGTTGGACATCGGCTTCATTCTGGCCCCAAGACATCTCCTCGGGGTGCTCCTGCTTTATTCAGAAAGAAGAAAGACGGAGTATGCGATTTTGATTGACTATCGAATCGAACCATGTCACCATCAAGAATAGGTATCCTCTACCTATCGATGATGACTTGTTTGACCAACATGCAGTAGGGGGCACAATTCTTTTCAAAAATCGATCTTCGCTCGATATCATCACCAAAAGATTAAAATCGAGGATATTCCAAAGACCGCCTTTCGTAACCCTGACGGCATTATGAATTCTTAGTCATGTCTTTCTGATCGACTAATGCTCCCGCTGCTTTCATGGATATGATGAACCGAGTATTCAAGGAATATTTGATCAATTCGTTGTTGTCTTTATTGATGACATCCTCATATATTCCAAAAGTCGTGAAGATCATGAGCACACATTTGAAGTCGGTACTCCAAAGGCTCGTGAAAACAAACTATATGCCAAATTGAAGAAATGCGAAGTTCGCTTGAGGAAGTAGCATTTTTGGGCACGTGGTGTCAAAACATGGAGTATCCGTGATCCCCCGATCAAGCAATACAAAGTCAGAGAGCCAAAGTCTGTGGATCAAGTAATGAAGCTAGCTTTTTAGGGCTTAATGGTTATTATTATAGATTCGTGGAAAGGGTTTCTCTAATCGCTACTCCATTAACTCAAATTTAACTCAAAAGATACAAAATTCGCTTTGAAGAATGCGAGAAGAGTTTCAAGAGCTTCAAGAGTTTTTCAAGACTGCTCGAACAATACCATCCGGAAATCAGATTTTATCTAGATGCTTGATTCGTAAGAAGGTTAGGATCGTTCATCAAAAAGTCAATATAGAAAGAATATATCGATTATCCTAATATGATCTGAAAGAATAGTCAATTGCTTCCTCATTTGAAGATTTGATGCACTATACGTGATAAAAGCGATTCATTCAAAAGGAACTAATATATAAAACGAATTACTTCATCGATAAGAAAGAAATATTATAAAAAGTTTCTCGATTATACCATGAAGTAAAATAATATTCTTATTCATGAACTAAAAAAGATGATTATAAAGTAAAGTATGCACACAAGCCAATCATGTTTGATGATAAAGCATATACTTTGTAATAATCTTATTCATTTATTAATAAAAAGTATTAATTTATTAAAGGCTTTTAATTATCTACATGATGTCGCTTTTTTATAATATGTGATAAACCCATAGTTTTAAGCAATGCTTTTAGAATAATGATGATGATCATTCTAATGAGATCTAAATTCTTAGAAAGCTTAAAACTAAAATAGTTCCCAATCATTGATTACTAAATCGGGGATTAGTGAATCCGATAGATTGGGTACATACGCTGCTTGCTCATCGATGAGGATGATCGATCTCACGATCATTTGTGTGGAGACACTAAAGCAAGTACGTAGGTGCTTATTAGAGAATAAGTTCACCGAACGTGGCTCGCTAAGGAATACCTAATGGAGTTTTATTTGCCTCAATAATAGAAATTCTCAGAGATGATAGTAGTACAAGTAATCCTTGACTCTTGATCATCATAAGATTCTTGTGATGATGAGTTATACTTTGACTTATTCCTTAAGACCCTTAGGTATATCAAAGGGTATGCTTGGGTATAATAAGTCAGTATACGGAGATAATGTATGATCAATAAAGAATCTACCACTTCTAATAAAAGAAGAGAAATGTCCTATGTGATTCGATAAATGACAACCCAAAGAGTCCTCGGGTTAAGGCGTAATGAAATTAGAAAGGAGTTTCTAATTTGCATTATTTGAGTCAGGCATTTAAGATCGAAATACATATAATTAAATAAAATAAGACTTGACAAAGAATTCCATGCCTTATATTTAATCGGGACATCAGATGGTGGAAGGATTGAATTGATTTTGCAAGAATTATTTACTCAAAGGTTCTTTTATGATTAATGTTGAAATCTATATTATCCGGAAAGTCGCTGATCGCTAGGAGGCTTATCCCTATCAGAAATAAATATTATTTATTTAAATAAATTAATTGTTTAATTTATTTATTTAAATAAGATTAGAATTGTTCTAATTGATTTATTCACAACCTGCTTAATACGGAGAACCTAAAGGGTCACACCATAAAAGGAAGAATAATTATTATTTAAGTTAATGGCATAATCGTAATAATATATGTTATATATATTTAATTTAATCTATGGTGATAGAATAAATTAAATAGCTTAATATTTATTATTTAATATTTTAGAAATATTAAATATAAATTAATAAGAGGAGTCTTATTAATATTATTACAATTATTATTATTTTAATTTCTAAAAGAGTTTAGGAATTAATTTAATATAAGTACTTCATTTATTCCTAATAGATTAGGAAGGAAAATTAGTTAAAGGAGTTTAATTAATTATCCCTAATAAGATTAGGGAGCTTAATTAATTAAAAGAATTTAATTAATTAAATAAAACCCAATTCCTTAATTGTTATGGGGTGGGTTGCCCACATCTATAAATAAGAGGAGTCTTATTATCGGGTGATGGGGGTTGTTGACTTTTTTAAACATACGTAATAATTCCAATTTGTTGAGAGTACGCCTTTTTCTATGTAGATAGAAAACTAGGGTTTAGCCAACCACCCATCTTCTTCTCATTTTTCTTCTTCCTCGTGGATCACCTCTGTGAGGCCAAACACTGGGTGGCTAACGCCGATCAAAGGAAGGAACCAAACCCGTGGATTCAAGTCGAACGCGAAAAGGATTTGAGGTGAACTTGTACCGAGGAAGCTCTCTCGATCTTCAAGGGTATGATTTTTTCTTTATCTTTTTTCGCTTAATTAATAATTATGCATAAAGGGTGATCCGGTATATGGTTTGTAAAATTTTAAACTCGATTTTACACGCTTCCGCTTTATTTTTGCAATTTGATCAAGGCTTCATGAATATTACAAACCTAACAAAGGGCATCGTAGCCAAACCTTTATGCGAATTATTAATTGTTTTAATTTGATATGTATATTGATATGTGTTTAGAAATAATTTAATTGGGCATAATTTTATCAGATAAAATTTATTAAAAAAAAAAAAAATTTTTTTTTTTTTTTTTTTTAAAAAATTTTTTTAAATTTTTTTTTTTTAATTTTTTTTTTTTTAATTTTAAAGATCACTTAATTTTCTTTTTTTTTAAAAAAGCAGAAGTATTATTATATATATTAATTTATACATAGCATATAAAAATAATTAAATGATATAAGATTTTATTTTTATATTAAAAAAAAAAAAAATATTATAAAAAAAAAAAAATATATAAATAAAAAAATAAAGGATATATATATATATATATATATATATATATTATATATATATATATATATATATATTTTTATATATATATATATATATATATATATATATATATATATATATATATATATATATATATATATATATATATATATATATATATATATATTTATATATATAATATATATATATATATATAATATATATATATATATATTTTATTTTAATTTTAAAAAAAAAGTTTATTTTAATTTTAAAATAAAAGGTTTATTTTAATATTAAAATAAAAAGTTTATTTTAATTTTAAAATTAAATTTCATGCTAACTAATTAGAGTTGGAATTGATTCCATGATAACTAATTGGAGTTGAAATTGATTCTATTTTTCCTTAAATAAAGGAGTTTATTTAGATATGAAATAAGATTTCATATTATTCAAAATAAAAGAGTTTTATTTGTGAATAGAAAGAGAATCCATGCTTCCTTAAATAAAGGAGTTTATTTAAATATGAAATAAGATTTCATATTATTCAAAATAAAGGAGTTTATTTGTGAATAGAAAGAAAATCCGTGTTTCCTTTAAATAAAGGAGTTTATTTAGATATGAAATTAGATTTCATATTATTCAAAATAAATTTATTTGTGAATAAAAAAAGAATCCGTATTTTAATTAAAAATTTTTTTTTTTTATATTAAATTGATTCCATAATTAATTAAAATAAAGGAGTTTATTTTGATTAAAATTTTGATTAAAAAAATAAAATAGTTTATTTTATTCAAAATTAGATAAATTAAAATAAAATAGTTTTATTTTGATTTAAATTTGGATTAAAATAAAGGAGTTTATTTTGATTCAAAATTAGATTTTATACTAACTAAATTTGCCCATTAAATGATATCAATATATATATTAAATGTTTATTATTCATGAGATGAATGTTATTTATCGATGCATATGATGATGTGTATGATAATAAATGGGATTGATTATGGACTATCAACCAATGTGATTGATTTTATTTTAGTTGGATGCATGAATGTATGGGTTTTATTAAATGGGGTCTCACAGACTTCCTCTTCTCTAATTTTTCTTAATGTAAATTCTATCTCCTCCTATGTATTTCCCTCGATCACGATCAAGGTTTCTATTTATTTTAAATAGTTTTGTAATAGGAATAGTTAGAATTAATTTTGAAAATTGGAGATCAAGGAGCAAGGAGCGCTTGAAGACCCGCTTTGTAATGGAGCCCGGTTTAAATGTAATAGTTATATTTAAATATTATTTCTTGCACCCCTTAGGTTTGAATTTTTTTTTGTTCACTTGGTGGCTCTAGTGAACCAAACTAGAATAAAAGTCCATAATCAATCCGTAGAATATAGTATTCTATATGTGCATGCTTATACTATATATATATATATATATATGCAAACATGCTTCGCATGTTTAATTAATACGACGCGATTTTATATATATATATATGCATGCATGCTAAACAAAACAAGATGAGACAAATTAATAACAAACCCCTCAATTTTTTTATATTAAGTCCTAAGCGCTCAAAGATATTTGAATATCGAACGTCGCTTTCTAGCATGATAAAATTAATAGAGTATTAAATATTTAATATGAGTTTGTTGTGTCACCACAAGGCAAGTATTAAGTATTTAAGATGTTAATTTATCACATTTGATGCTTATAAAGAAAATTGAACAATATTGTTTTGTCAGGTCACCACAAGGATGATATTTTTCTTTTTGAATATATGGAGTGCTAGGTTGACTTAACTTGGATAATTTTGATTCTGGATGTGCCACCACTGATCAAAATAATCTAAGAGGCAAAAGAAAAGGAGTTGCATAGTTGATGTAATTGACAAAAGTTGTCTACCTATTTATTTATATATAGTTTGTTGTGTCACCACAAGGCTATATACATTTGAAATGGGATCCTTATTCTCACTAGCAAATCTTTAATTAGATTTTGCCGAACTATATAAGTGAGGGTAATATAGTTTGAAGAAAATAGTGGAGATACCAATTTAAAACAAGACCTAATTTATTTTGGTAATTAATAAAAGAATGTATGTTAAAATGTTGTTAATTACAAATTCATTTACGTAATTTTACAATGTCTAAAATTACTATCATCACACAAGCATATTAGATGCTAAATTAACCGCATCAAATTAAATGGATTGGTTAAGGAATTTGAGAATAGTTCTCATAGTCAAAAAGCTATCTTATGTCCTTAATACGCCTATCCTCGCAATGGTTGCGCATAATGCCTCCGAGGAAGAGATTGCTACTTTTAGAAAGTGGCAAGATGATGCACAATTGGCTCAATGCATCATGCTCGCATCCACGAGTAACGAGCTTCAAATACAAGATGAAACTATGGATGCTTCTACTATATTCCCCGCACATCAAGTAGTTGATGGTGAGGAAAGTAGGACCGATAGATATCGAGATATCTAAGGAGCTCTTCCGATCTAGAATGGCCAATGACACTATAAAGATGCATAAAAGTTCTTAACATAATCAATTTGATTGATCAATTAGACAACTGGTTTTGTCATGGATGGAGAGTTGAGCCAAGATTTGATCTTGCACTCACTCCCTGACTCCTTTCACAATTGTTGTGAATTTTTCATATGAACAAGCTAGATATCACCTTCACCGATTTGCTTAACACATGTTGAAAAATGTCGAGAGTCACTTTCCAACCAAGAAAGACCAAGTCTTACTCGGTAGGGGCCAAAGGATCTTCCGAAAAGAAGAACGATTCAAAGAAGGTAAATAAAAAGGCATAAACAAAGGATAATAAGAACAAAATCGATACGGATAGCAAAAGGAGTTTGCTTCCACCGCAATAAGCCCGACACCGAAAGAAATCTGCGAGAAGCATCTTGCGAGAGGCTAACCAAAGAAGCTTAGTGAAGTTTCTACATAAATACATATTTTTTGTTCATGATTTAAAATAAATTTTTCTTTAAGTCAAGGTTCTACTTGGGTATTGGATACCGACTTTGGTTATCATAAATATAGATTTATGAAGGGACCAAGCAGTAAGTAGAAAGCTAAACAAATATAAGTAATCCTATGTGTGGAAATGAAGCAAAGGTTGCCATATTAGCCATAGAAAACTTATAGTTTAAAGCAATGCCTACGGGCAAATCTATTAAGTCAATAAGTTGTTATTGTATTCCAGCTTCTTGTTAAAAATATTATTTCCATTTTATTGTTGGACAATGAAATCTTTGGTATTATAATTAAGAACAATTGTTGTTCTATTTATAATAATAATGTTTTGTATAGAATCGAAATATTACTTAATAAATTTTGTATACTGACTTTACGTGAAAATAATTTTGCAAATTGAACAAACTAGTATAAGAAAAGGAGATGATCATTCAAGAGAGTTGAATGTGTGTATTTGTTGAATACAAGTGTGAATTATTTGAAAGGTTCAAAGAATTCAAAAGTGAAACAAATTGACAAAGTATTAAGATTCTTTGATTAGATCAAGGAATAAATACTTGTGCAATAAGTTTCTAGATCATCTCAAATGGTTTTCATAATGGACACCTCCCGATACGTAATAATTGATTGATGTATCCGAATGAAAAATCGTACCTTGTTGGACATGGTGCGGTCCATAATGATTTTACCGACATTCCAAAGATCCTTCTGGGATAATGTCCTAGAAATGGTCGCATATCTACGAAAAAAGGTAACCTCAAAATCCAACCCCCAAGACTCCATAAAAGTTATGGATGGGGAGGATTCCTAATCTTAAGTATGTTAAGATAAGGGGTTGTCCAACTTATGTGAAAAGGTTTCAAAGGATAAGCTTGGGACAAGATTTGACATGTACATGATTTGTGGGACATCCTAAAGTAAGTTTAGGGTATATGTTCTATAATCCTACTTAGCAAAAGGTGTTTATTATGAACACACGCCATGGCGTCCCAAAATTAGGTATCGTCACCCATCTTGGGTCGCCACTTACATGGTACATAAATTCAAATACAACTTACTAATATAAGCTATATAATAGTATGCAATCGACACATAAAGCGTGAGTTTGAATACAAATATTGTCTACTAGATATTATACAAACTCGAAAGGAGTCCTCATTACAACTATTATCACACTATTTCACGAGAATAGTGAGGACTACTAATGCTATCCTCTGGACCATTACTTAGTTCCCCGACTAAATCCCGGTATGTTCTCATTTCACGAAGAAAACGGTGAAAGAAAGGGTGAGCTCAACTAGCCCGATGAAAAATATTATGACTAAGATAATGCGAATAAATTATCATTAGCCTTGACGATGTTAAAGCGATAAAATACAATAGACAACCGGTTTAAGCTGCGGTGGAATAAGCAATCCATTAAAAGAGTCAAGTAGAGAATAAAATCTACTATCTTTTAGGTTTAAAAGGTTTTCATCAATTTTTATCATTTGAGACTCGACAAATAAATAAACCACCACATCTAATCATCCACATACCACGGTCGAGGATTTTCATCAAATTATCAATGGTCAAATGACTATCTCTAAGAATCACCCACAGTCATAATCATACCAAAAACTATCCATCAACGCATTCTGAGACCCTTTGAGGACTTTTGTCACATCATTTATATCAAGTCGTGATTATCTTAGAATGATCCACAGTCATCATAATCATACTAAGTTCATCTATGCGTAAGCGAAGATAACATAATATAACATGAGGATGATGACAATGACATAATAATTCAATAAAACAAGTTCAAAATTATTTAATCCATGAATTATTAACGTCCAATTGTCGACATGATCTTTGTTTAAGTAGAGTAAAATTCAAGAATGATCGGAAGAATATTTCCATGAAAAGATCTTTGGATGAAGCGCAAATATCGAGGATATTCTACTAATTTCATGGAGTATAGAAGTCAAAGTTTTAACCAATTTGGGTATAATAAAGAATGGAATAACAAAAGAAATCACCATGCATGCGGTGCTTAGCATAGGCGAGTTATTCAACGAGAATAATAATAACGGAACGGGTCGGGTGAAATTCACACAAGCGGGATGTTCAACGAGAATAATAAAGATGGAACCGGATCCGGTGTAAAAATACACATAGGATATTCAATGAAATGATAAAAAACGGAACCGGTCCGGTGTAAAACCTGAGAATAATGTTCAAATGAGAATAATAAAAAGCGGAACCGGTCCGATGTAAAACACCTGAGCGGATGTTCAACGAATAATAGAAATGAATGTCACCAAGTATAGGGTATAGGGGATTAGCGCGTATCTGAGTTATTCAACGAGAATAATAAAGAATGGAATAACATAAGGATTTCACCAAGTATAGGGTATATCTGGCGTATCTGAGGTTATGTATAGGGTATACCACTTTTACGAGTTATTCAACGAAATAATAATGAATGGAATAACGAAGTTTCTCTTCGAAGAAGAAAGAATAACACCCTTACAGTACTAATATCCCTTACCTTAGTAAAAAGAATGAATATAGAAGTAGTGAAGTAGCGAATACTCTTCTTCTTTCTATATAATTTTCTCTCTATAAACTTCTCTCTATAATTTCTCTCTCTAGAGTTTGATGAATTAAATAAGAAAATAATGAAGGAATGAGCTTATTTATAGGAAAATGGAATGCATAGTAACTTAATCCATGAGCGGTCCAGTTGATTTACTTTAATCGGCGGTCCATATTTAAAGAAAAATCTTTTAAATAAAATATAATATATTCTATTTATATAAAAACATTTTACTATGCAAACACTTATGCAATACTATGCTGAAAACACTTTATCAAAACACTATACTGACATATCGTAATAAAATATAATATATTACATTTATAGAATAACTTTAATAAAGTATTACATTTTTATATAAAAAGATGTTTACATTTTATTACGTTAATAATCTGAATAAAACAAAAGCGTCATTATCATTATAATAATTCATATTATTAATCGATAATAATGGAATCAAAGGTGACTTCTCACATAAGCATCGATAATCAATCTGGTGTATTCTTATGCGACCACACGTATTCTTTGTACTTTTACTCTTCGAGTAGTTCAAGCGATAACAGCGGTAAAACTTCCGCCGTTATTTCAATAAAATATTTTTTGTCGTTTTCTCGATCAAATGATAATTACATTATGGGGTCCACCAATGATTGAGTAGTTTCATGCGAATATTCCTGCTAAGCCGAATATTCCCAGACCCGATCGAATATAATATAACCACTTGCATACTTTTGCAAAATTTATAAATACTACCTGACTATAATATTATCTCAAATTCACACCATAATATTAAAAATTATTTTGACAAAATTTAAATCTTTATTGAAAAAAAAATACTCACAATCTTACTAATATATTGTCACGTGGTACATATTAAAGCGTGAGTTTGAATATTTGAAAATATTGTCTACTAGATATTATACAAACTCGAAAGGAGTCCTCATTACAACTATTATCACACTATTTCACGAATAGTGAGGACTACTAATCTTATCCTCTGGACCATTACTTAGTTCCCAGAGCTAAATCCCGGCTATGTTCTCATTTCACGAAGAAAAACGGTGAAAGAAAGGTGAGCTCAACTAGCCCGATAAAATATTATGACTAAGATAATGCGAATAATAAATTATCATTAGCCTTGACAATGTTAAGCGATAAAATACAATAGACAACCGGTTTAAGCTGCGGTGGAATATAGCGATCCATTAAAAAAGTCAGTAGAGAATAAAATCTACTATCTTTTAGGTTTTAAAGGTTTTCATCAATTTTTATCATTTGAGACTCGACAATAAATAAACCACCACATCTAATCATCCACATGCCCACGGTCGAGGATTTTCATCAAATTATCAATGGTGTCGTGACTATCTTAGAATCACCCACAGTCATAATCATACCAAAAACTATCCATCAACTTGCATTCTGAGACCCTTTGAGGACTTTTGTCACATCATTTATATCAAGTCGTGATTATCTTAGAATGATCCACAGTCATAATCATACTAAGTTCATCTATGCGTAAGCGAAGATAACATAATATAACATGAGGATGATGACAATGACATAATAATTCAATAAAACAAGTTCAAAATTATTTAATCCATGAATTATTAACGTCAAATTATCGACATGATCTTTTGTTTTGTGAGAGTAAAATTCAAGAATGATCGGAAGAATATTTCCATGAAAAGATCTTTGGATGAAACATGAAATATCGAGGATATTCTACTAATTTCATGGAGTATAGAAGTCAAAGTTTTAACTTATTTGGGTATAATAAAGAATGGAATAACAAAAGAAATCACCGTGCATGCGGTGCTTGGCATGAGGCGAGTTATTCAACGAGAATAATAATAACGGAACGGTCGGTGAAATTCACAAAGCGGGATGTTCAACGAGAATAATAAAGATGGAACCGGATCCGGTGTAAAACACACGAGATAGGATATTCAGCGAGAATGATAAAAAGCGGAACCGGTCGGTGTAAAACACTGTGCGAGGGATGTTCAGCGAGAATAATAAAAAGCGGAACCGGTCGGGTGTAAAAACACCTGCAGAGGGGATGTTCAGCGAGAATAATAGAAGAATGTCACCAAGTATAGGGTATTCAACGAATAATAAAGAATAATAACTGAGTTATTATAGGGATAATAAGTTATTCAAGCGAATAATAAGAATGGAATAACATAAGGATTTCACCAAGTATAGGGTATCTGGCGTATCTGAGGTTATGTATAGGGTATGCCACTTTTACGAGTTATTCAACGAAATAATAATGAATGGAATAACGAAGTTCTCTTCGAATAAGAAAGAATAACACCCTTACTAGTAAAAATAATATCGAATATATAAGTAGTGAAGTAGCGAAATACTCTTCTTCTTCTATAATTTTCTCTCTATAAACTTCTCTACTATAATTTCTCTCTCTAGAGTTTGATGAATTAAATAAGAAAATAATGAAGGAATGAGCTTATTTATAGGAAAATGGAATGCATAGTAACTAATCCATGAGCAGGTCCAGTTGATTTACTTTAATCGGCGGTCCATATTTAAAGAAAAATCTTTTAAATAAAATATAATATATTCTATTTATATAAAAACATTTTACTATCTGCAAACACTTATGCAATCTTATGCAAAACAATATGCAAAAACTACTTATCTGACATAAAATAATAATAAAATATAATATATTACATTTATAGAATAACTTTAATAAAGTATTACATTTTATATAAAAAAGATGTTTACATTTTATTACGTTAATAATCTGAATAAAACAAAAGCGTCGTTATCATTATAATAATTCATATTATTAATCGTGATAATGGAATCAAAGCGTGTGACTTCTCACATAAGCATCGATAATCGAATCTGGTGTCTTCTTTATGCGACCACACGTATATTCAAAATTAGGTATCGTCACCCGTCTTGGGTGCGCCACTTACATGGTACATAAATTCAAATCTGACTTACTAATATAAGCGTAGGTATACAATCTGACATAAAGCGTGAGTTTGAATACAAATATTGTCTACTAGATATTATACAAACTCGAAAGGAGTCCTCTTACAACTATTATCACCTTTATTTCACGAAATAGTGAGGACTACTAATCTTATCCTCTGGACCATTACTTAGTTCCCAGAGCTTCGTCCCGGCTATGTTCTCATTTCACGAAGAAAACGGTGAAAGAAAGGTGAGCTCAACTAGCCCGATAAAAATATTATGACTAAGATAATGCGAGAATAAATTATCATTAGCCTTGACGATGTTAAGCGATAAAATACAATAGAAACAACGGTTTAAGCTGCGGTGGAATAAGCGATCCATTAAAAAGTCAGTAGAGAATAAAATCTACTATCTTTTAGGTTTTAAAAGGTTTTCATCAATTTTTATCATTTGAGACTCGACAATAAATAAACCACCACATCTAATCATCCACACCCCGCGGTCGAGGATTTTCATCAAATTATCGATGGTCATGACTATCTTAAGAATCACCCACAGTGTCATAATCATACCAAAAACTATCCATCAACATTTGCATTCTGAGACTTTGAGGACTTTTGTCACATCATTTATATCAAGTCGTGATTATCTTAGAATGATCCACAGTGCGTAATCATACTAAGTTCATCTATCTTGCGTAAGCGAAGATAACATAATATATACATGAGGATGATGATGATGATGACATAATAATTCAATAAAACAAGTTCAAAATTATTTAATCCATGAATTATTAACGTCAAATTATCGACATGATCTTTGTTTAGTGAGTAAAATTCAAGAATGATCGGAAGAATATTTCCATGAAAAGATCTTTGGATGAAGCATGAAATATCGAGGATATTCTACTAATTTCATGGAGTATAGAAGTCAAAGTTTTAACCAATTTGGGTATAATAAAGAATGGAATAACAAAAGAAATCACCGTGCATGCGGTGCTTAGCATAGCCAAACGAGTTATTCAGCGAGAATAATAATAACGGAACGGTCGGTGAAATTCACAATGAGCGGGATGTTCAACGAATAATAAAGATGGAACCCGGATCGTGTAAAACACACGAATAGGATATTCAGCGAGAATGATAAAAAAGCGGAACCGGTCGGTGTAAAACACCGCACGAGACGGGATGTTCAGCGAATAATAATAAAAAATAAGCGGAACCGGTCGGGTGTAAAACACACGAGACGGGATGTTCAGCGAGAATAATAAAGAATGGAAGAATGTCACCAAGTATAGGGTAAAGCCGCGTATCTGAGTTATTCAACGAAATAATAAGCAATGGAATAACATAAGGATTTCACCAGTATAGGGTATCTGGCGTATCTGAGGTTATGTATAGGGTATGCCACTTTTACGAGTTATTCAACGAAATAATAATGAATGGAATAACGAAGTTCTCTTCGAAGAAAGAATAATACCCACTTCTAGTAAAAATAATACCCCTAAGTAAAAGAAAATGATATAGAAGTAGTGAAGTAGCGAGAATACTCTTCTTCTTTACATAATTTTCTCTCTATAAACTTCTACTATAATTTCTCTCTCTAGAGTTTTGATGAATTAAGTAAAAATAAATAATGAAGGAATGAGCTTATTTATAGGAAAATGGAATGCATAGTAATTAATCCATGAGCGGTCCAGTTGATTTACTTTAATCGGCGGTCCATATTTAAAAAAAATCTTTTAAATAAAATATAATATATTCTATTTATATAAAAACATTTTACTATGCAAACAACATATGCAACTTATCAAAAACAACTGCAAAACAACTTATATGACAACACTATATCGTAATAAAATATAATATATTATTTATATAGAATAACTTTAATAAAGTATTACATTTTATATAAAAGATGTTTACATTTTATTACGTTAATAATCTGAATAAAACAAAAGCGTCGTTATCATTATAATAATTCATATTATTAATCGATGATAATGGAATCAAAGTGAGTGACTTCTCACATAAGCATCGATAATCGATCTGGTGTCTTTTCTTATGCGACCACACGTATTCTTTGTACTTTTACTACTGGAGTAGTTCAGCGATATCCACGGTAAAACTTCATGAGTTATTTCAATAAAATATTTTTGTCGTTTTCTCGATCAAATGATATAATTACATTGTGGGGTCCACCATGATTGGTAGTTATCTGAATATTCCTGCTAAACCAAATATTCCCAGACCCAATCGAATATAATATAACCACCACTTGCATACTTTGCAAAATTTATAAATACTACCCACAACTATAATATTATCTCAAATTCACACCATAATATTAAAAAAATTATTTAAACAAAATTTAAATCTTTATTGATAAAATCAAGGGGTCTCCTGATCTCCCTCCTTATGGAATTTAAGCCCTCGAAATTAGAATGCGATACTGATATGATAAAGAGGTGAGGATACCTTGAATACCTTTATCGTTGAAAATATTAAATTCATCTTTGCTGATCCAAGCGAAGATTCATTAACAGATTTTATTAACAATTCATCTTTACTGGGCGAAATATATATAAGCTATAAAACCAATAATAATCTTTGAGACTTCGACAATAGTATCACGACCACAGATTATCCATTACCTTTCTTTGGCTAAGGATATTACGTGTTTTCAATCTGATCGTGATTATCTTAGAATAATCCGTGGTCGTAATCATACCAAGTCTATCGATACTTCTGACGAAGATGACTTTTACCACATCCATGAATTAATATTTCATTCTTTGAGACTCGACTCGATAATTAATCCATATCATCGAATCATCCACCTTTTCTGAGGCGAGGATATTCATTAGTATCACGACCACGAATTATCCATACCTTTCTGACGAAGATAATCGTGTATTCATTAGTATCACGACCACAAATTATCCATACTACGGCGAAAATAATTGTGTATTAGTATCCGACCACAATTATCCATGCCTTTCGGCGAAATAATCGTGTATTCCATTAATATCCATCGACGGCCAAAATTATTAGTATCCGACCACAAATTATCATACTACGGCGAAAGATAATTGTGTATTCATTAGTATCCGACCACAAATATCCATACACTACGACGAAATTGTAATTGTGTATTCATTAGTATATCGACCACAATTATACAAATTATCCATTCACGACTACGAAATGTAATAATATGTATTCATTAGTATCACGACCACAAATTATCCATATTCGGACGAAGATAATTGTGTATTCATTAGTATCACGACCACAAATTATCCATACACTTCTGACGAAGATAATTGTGTATTCATTAGTATCCGACCCAAATTATCCATACTTTTCTGACGAAGATAATTGTGTATTCATTATATCCGAAGACCACAAATTATCCATTATCTGACGAAGATAATTGTGTATTCATTAGTATCACGACCACAAATTATCCATGCCTTTACGGCGAAGATAATTGTGTTTTCAATTACGATTATGATTATCTTAACAATCCACATCATAATCATACCAAGTCCATCTATATTACTTCTGAATACGAGATGACTTTCAACATAATATAAACGTGAGGATAATGATATAATGATATAAAGAATCGATCAATGAGATAAAGGATAAATATTAAACATTTATAATATAATTTATCCGAGGATTCAAGAATATCCCCATGTTATCAATCACTAATAATCTCATAATCTAATATCATTAATATTATAACAATATTTTAATCACTTCTTAAATTTATAAACAATTTATCTCGATTGTTTACGCTTTACCATATAATGCATTTAATCATTCAAAATGCCATACTCATAAAATATCATCACCAATTATCAAATCCTCATCAAAAAATATATGCATATACTACATATAGGATTCTCTAGCCATAAAATCTATTTTTTCAACTTTGTTACTTCACATAACATATTTAACTCATATGTTAAGTAACTAAACTATTTTCATGAAAAATACCAAATCAGTCCCAAAAATATTTCTTTTCTGGGATTTAGCATAATATAGTCCCATAATGAAAATATATTTTTCTCGAATTTTTAAAATTCATTTACTATTTTTTCAAAATCAATTTCTAATTAATTCCTTAAAAATTAGCTACCTCAAGTTTAACTCCAAAAATTCCCAAATCTTGGCAGGACCTTACACATGTTAACGTGAGCTTCTAGTTTAAATTTCATGGTCATCCAGAGTATAGAACTCAGGTTATAGCGTTTTTAAATCGGAAAAACCTAAATATTGAAATAGTCATAACTTGCTCATTTTAAATCGAGAATGAGCTCATTTTTGGACAGGAGGTACTTTATACCATATACTTTCATGTCCCAAAAAGGCCAGAATTTTTCTCATAATTTAAGTGGCCAAAACAGCCCTCTAAAATTTCTGGCAGTAGCTTTTTGGTTTTTTTTGCAGCTTTGCCTCCTTTGCTAAAATCAGTCCACACAAAAATCTACAACACCTTTTCCAGTAATTCCACTTGGATTAGTTAGGTAACTCATAGATCTAACTCTAGGACTTGACCACATTCAAAAATTCAAAATATAATAGGAGATATGGTCAATTGAATTTCATATTCGTTTTTCACCAAAAATCGATTTTCAACTCTTTGTGATTTCTAAGAAACTTTCATGTTTTCACATAATAACCAACATAACTCATCATAAACTTACTAATACTTCATATACCCATGATTTTCATTAGTCCAATGCTTTTATTATGACTTTCATCATAAACCACGTAAAGCAGATCCTTTTAGTTGAAGAAATATTTGAGGTTTAAGAAATGGGTTTTTATCTTTGGGGTCGATACAAAATTCGATTTCACGCTCTAAGTAGGCTAAAAGTCTTCAAGAATCGCCAAGAAATTTATTAATAATAGAAATATCATTCAAAGCTGTTACTCTCATCCAAGACTTGGATAGTCGTCACATTGATACCAACTGTGACTTCTATCCCTTAACTTTAGATAGCACCTCACAATGATACCTATAAACTTGCCATCTTCATTCACGATGTATCGCCTCTGAAAAAGTAAAGCCGGTGCATTCCACACAAGAAGTCAACAACGAAAGGATCGGGGCTCTTTACTTATGACTTGATATAACGATGATTAACTTTAGGGTTTGGTTACTTTGAATTAGTATAACGGGTTGGTTAGGAATATAAAAGCTAACAACCTTACAAAAAGAATAATGAGTAGTTAATCAATTGATTTCTAAAAAATACCTCAAAAGGCAAGTATTTTCAAAGAGATAAGATCGACGAATAGCGTGAAAAGTGTTTATTTGAATCAACAAGATTTAAAAATAGTAAGCGATAACGAAGGCTCCTCTCTAACGAAGTTTCAACCAATAAATCAAAGTCTAACTTCTCTTCTCGAGTCAAATTTAAGCGTTGAGCATAAGCAAGAGAGATAAAATAATGGGTAGAACAGGTATCTTATAAGGTATAGACTTACATGAAATTTATAATTAACTAACTTGATAAACCGTTCGGTTTACCACTTTTTTTGAAGAAGTCGTGAAAAATGCACTTCTGAAACCAACGACTTTGTTTTGTCATATCCACCTTTGGTGCCACTATCCCGGTGGACTTGACTTTGGTGCTTCTGACAAACAAAATCGAGCTAAATGACCTTCTCTTCTTGAAATTTCCACTTCTATTATCTTTGCCATGATTACCACCAAGTGGTGGTTACCATTCTTAACATGATAATTTCCCCGATGATGGTTATCATTGTTACGATGGCCGTTGCCACCGATATGATTATTATCGTGTTGTTGGTGGTTACCTTTTGTTTTGATTTGAATCAACACTCTCATGTGCTTCATTGCTTATCTCGGCATTTTTTGGGATGCCATTCTCAAACAACTTCACAAAACAAGGGTTAATTAACATATCACATATTATCCTATATATACGTGAGCCAATTAAATACCAAATAAATTTAGGTAGGTCATTACTAGCGAAAAATTCCCTCTCTCTCCCCTCCTAGTTCTATTCTCACATCTTGGCGGGGATCATATCCTAAGCTACGATACCAACTGTGGCGCCCCCAAAATTAGGTATCGTCACCCATCTTGGGGTTGGGCCACCACTTACATGGTACATAAATTCAAATCTGACTTACTAATATAAGCGTAGTATACAATCGACATAAAGCGTGAGTTTGAATACAAATATTGTCTACTACTAGATATTATACAAACTCAAAAAGGTCCTCATTACAACTATTATCACACTTTTTCACGAGAATAGTGAGGACTACTAATCTTATATCCTCGGACCATTACTTCGTTCCCAGCTAAGTCCCGGCTATGTTCTCATTTCACGAAGAAACGGTGAAAGAAAAGGTGAGCTCAACTAGCCCGATGAAATATTATGACTAAGATAATGCGAGAATAAATTATCATTAGCCTTGACGATGTTAAGCGATAAAATACAATAGACAACCGGTTTAAGCTGCGGTGAAATATCTGATCCATTAAAAAGAGTCAGTAGAGAATAAAATCTACTATCTTTTAGGTTTTAAAAGTTTTTCATCAATTTTTATCATTTGAGACTCGACAATAAATAAACCACCACATCTAATCATCCACATACCACGGTCGAGGATTTTCATCAAATTATCAATGGTCAAGACTATCTTAGAATCACCCCTGGTCATAATCATACCAAAAACTATCCATCAACTTGCATTCTGAGGCCCTTGAGGACTTTTGTCACATCATTTATATCAAGTCGTGATTATCTTAGAATGATCCACAGTCATAATCATACTAAGTTCATCTATGCTTGCGTAAAGCGAAAGATAACATAATATAACATGAGGATGATGACAATGACATAATAATTCAATAAAACAAGTTCAAAATTATTTAATCCATGAATTATTAACGTCAAATTATCGACATGATCTTTGTTTTGTAGAGTAAAATTCAAGAATGATCGGAAGAATATTTCCATGAAAAGATCTTTGGATGAAACATGAAATATCGAGGATATTCTACTAATTTCATGGAGTATAGAAGTCAAAGTTTTAACCATTTGGGTATAATAAAGAATGGAATAACAAAAGAAATCACCGTAAATGCGGTACTTAGCAGGCGAGTTATTCAACGAGAATAATAATAACGGAACGGTCGGTGAAATTCACCAAGCGGGATGTTCAACGAGAATAATAAAAGATGGAACCCGGATCCGGTGTAAAAACACAGATAGGATATTCAGCGAGAATGATAAAAAACGGAACCGAATTGTAAAAACACCAGATATTCAGCGAGATATAATCAATGACGAATAATAAAAAAGCGGAACCGGTCGGTGTAAAACACAGGTGTAAGGAGGATGTTCAACGAATAATAATAATAAGAATGTCACCAAGTATAGGGTAAACCAGCGTATCTGAGTTATTCAATGAGAATAATAAGCGATGGAATAACATAAGGATTTCACCAAGTATAGGGTATCTGCGTATCTGAGGTTATGTATAGGGTATGCCACTTTTACGAGTTATTCAACGAATAATAATGAATGGAATAACGAAGTTCTCTTCGAAGAAGAAAGAATAACACCCTTACTAATAAAAAAATAATATCCTTACCTAAAAAAATATAGAAAGTAGTGAAGTAGCGAATATCTTTCTTTTCTTTCTATATATTTTCTCTCTATAAACTTCTCTCTATAATTTCTCTCTCTAGAGTTTGATGAATTAAATAAAAAAATAATGAAGGAATGAGCTTATTTATAGGAAAATGGAATGCGTAGTAACTAATCCATGAGCGGTCCAGTTGATTTACTTTAATCGGCGGTCCATATTTAAAAAGAAAAATCTTTTAAATAAAATATAATATATATTATTTATATAAAAACATTTTACTATACTGCAAACACTTATGACACTTATCTGCAAAAACACTTATCTGAAAACACTTATCTGCAAATAAAAAAAAATATAATATATTACATTTATAGAATAACTTTAATAAAGTATTACATTTTATATAAAAATGATTTTACATTTTATTACGTTAATAATACTGAATAAAACAAAAGCGTCGTTATCATTATAATAATTCATATTATTAATCGTGATAATGGAATCAAAGGTGACTTCTCACATAAGCATCGATAATCATCTGGTAATCTTCTTATGCAACCACACGTATTATTTTTGTACTTTTACTTACTAGAGTAGTTCAACGATATCAACGGTAAAAACTTCCGTAGTTATTTCAATAAAATATTTTTGTCGTTTTCTCGATCAAATGATAATAATACATTACATTATTGGGTCCACCAATGATTGAGCCGTTATGCGAATATTCCTGCTTCTAAGCAAGATATTCCCAGAGCCAATCGAATATAATATAACCACTTGCATACTTTTTGCAAAATTTATAAATACTACCCACATACTATAATATTATCTTAAATTCACACCATAATATTAAAATTATTTTTTGACAAAATTTAAATCTTTATTGATAAAAATAAGATGAACCTATCATGATCCATGATGATATCAATGATGAGTAGTAAGTGTTATGAACACTGGAGAAATGGATTGATCATTTATGATTCAAATATGAACATTCATTTTGATGAATGAGATGAAGATTTGATTTTATCAAAATATGAATAATGACTTAGTGTGTAAAAGGTCGATTAGGGAGCATCGTATCGTGAAATTTCTAGTATTATATGTTGATATACTACGGATAAGGAATGACATACCAATGCTACAATCGATAAAGATAAAGTTGTCTAAACATTCCTCCATGAATGATTTGGATTTGAAGAGTATCTTAATTGGGGATAAAATCTATATAGATAGATTTAAGAGGATGCTCGACTTAACCCGAGGAATATATATTCATTTGATGCTAAAGTCGTTTAGCATGGCAAACTCAAGAGATGTCTCATGTTGATGAGCTATGGAGTGTATCTCTCTTATAGTCCCCACAGACTCACGAAAAGAGAGATCGCATGAGTGAACAATCATGTATGCAATAGAATGTATACGAGACACGATGTTGATCGGTCATATTATGGAGAAGTTCACTATGAGTCGATGAAAAACATCTTAAAGTGCTTAACAAGCACTAAGGATGTGATCATATTCATGGTGGGTCTAAATTAAAACTAGAGGGCTTAACGAGACTCAAGTTTTTCAGACAGACCAAGATGATGAAAAAATCCACTTTAAGGTAAAGCGTTATCTTGAGCAATGGTGCGATGAATTGGAAAGGTTCCAAACAACAAAGAAAGAGTTCTTTGGTTTAGTGATAAAGACAAAGTATATAGCTATAAATGAAGGCTGCAAGTTGATTGTTTGGATTAAAAGTTCATTCTGAACTAGGAATAGTTCTAAGTCTCATCTTGGATCTAAACATGTGTTGTGGCACTTTCATTTGATTATTAGAATCATTGAAAGATGGGAAATCACTATAGAGATAGTGGACTCTCATGAACAACATTACATATCCATTAACTAAAGCTTATCCAACGGCGGGATAATCGTCACTTAGAGAGAAGAAGAGTATAAGATACCATGATTTGGCTTTAGTGCAGTGGGAGATTGAAAGTAGTATGCACACAAACCGATCATGTTTGATGATAAAGCATATACTTTGTAACAATCTTATTCATTTATTAATAAAAAGTATTAATTTATTAAAGGCTTTTAATTATCTACATGATCTTTGTTTTATAATATGTGATAAACCCATAGTTTTAAGCAATGCTTTTAGAATAATGATGATGATCATTCTAATGAGATCTAAATTCTTAGAAAGCTTAAAACTAAAATAGTTCCCAATCGTTGGATTACTAAATTGGGGATTAGTGAATCCGGATAGATTGATACATCGTTCTTTTGCTTTCGTTGGATGAGGATGATTGATCTCATGATCATTTGTGTGGAACACTAAAAAGCAAGTATGTAGGTGCTTATTAGAGAATAAGTTCACTTGAGCGTTGGCTCATTAAGGAATACCTAATGGGAGTTTTACTTGCTGTCGATAGGAATTCTGTAGTGATAGTAGTCTGAAAGTGATCCTTGGACTTGAGATCATCATAGTATCTTGTGTATGATGAGTTATACTTTGACTTATTCCTTAAGACCCTTAGGGTATATCAAAGGGTATGCTTGGGTATAATAAGTTGTACATGGAGATAATGTATGATCGATAAAGAATCTACCACTTCTAATAAAGAAGAGAAATGTCTATGTGATTCGATAAATGACAACCCAGTAGTCCTTGGCGAAAGCGAGAATGAAATTAGAAAGGAGTTTCTAATTTGCATTATTTGGAGTTGTGCATTTAAGGATCGAAATACATATAATTAAATAAAATAAGACTTGTGATAATTCCATGTCTTATATTTAATTGGGACATTGTATGGTGGAAGGATTGAATTATCGGTAACTATTTACTCAAAGGTTCTTTTATGATTAATGTTGAAATCTATATTATCTGGAAAGTCGTTGATCATTGGGGAGGCTTATCCTATTGTAGAATAAATATTATTTATTTAAATAAATTAATTGTTTAATTTATTTATTTAAATAAGATTAGAATTATTCTAATTGATTTATTCACAACCGGGTTTAATATGGAGAACCTAAAGGGTCACACCATAAAAGGAAGAATAATTATTTAAGAAGTTAATGGCATAATCGTAATAATATGTTATGTATATTTAATTTAATCTATGGTGATAGAATAAATTAAATAGCTTAATATTATTATTTAATATTTTAGAAATATTAAATATAAATTAATAAGAGAGTCTTATTAATATTATTACAATTATTATTATTTTTTAATTTCTAAAAGAGTTTAGGAATTAATTTAATATAAGTACTCTCATTTATTCTAATTGGATTAGGAAGGAAAATTAGTTAAAGGAGTTTAATTAATTATCCCTAATAAGATTAGGGAGCTTAATTAATTAAAAGAATTTAATTAATTAAATAAAACCCAATTCCTTAATTGTTAAGGTGGGTTGCCCATATAAATAAGAGAGTCTTATTATGGGTGATGGGGGTTGTTGACTTTTTAACATCGTAATAATTCAATTTGTTGGAGAGTACCTTTTTTATAGAGATAGAAAAAACTAGGGTTTGAGCCAATACCCTCATCTTCTTGAATTTTATTCTTCCTTGGTGGATCACCTCTGAGGCCCAAACACTTGGGTGGCTAACGTTGATCGAAGGAAGGAACCAAACCCGGTGGATTCAAGTTGAGCGAAAAGGATTTGGAGGTGAACTTGTACACGAGGAAGCTTCGATCTTCAGGTATGATTTTATTCTTTATCTTTTTTTCGTTTAATTAATAATTGTGCATAAAGGGTGATCAAGGTATATGGTTTGTAAATTTTTAAACTACGATTTTTTTACGTTTAAAACTTTATTTTGAATTTGATTTGATTGCGTTCTTGAATATTACACAGCGTGGAAATTCATAGCCTATGCCTCATGAACTTAAAAATACCATATGAGAGGAATTATCCTACTCATGATCTAGAGTTAGAAAGTCGTGATTGATCAACTTCGTATGAGAAAAATATATGGAGGCACTATCTATATGGGGAGAAAAGTGGAGATATATTCGGACCATAAAAGCCTTAAATATTTCTTCACTCAAAAAGAACTCGACATCTGGCGGCGTGACGTTGGCTCGAGCTATTGAAGACTACGACCACACTATTGATACCATCACGGAAAAAGCGAGCGTGGTAGGTGGCGCGTTGAGTAGAAGATCATATCACGAGGAATGAGTGCGATGATGTCAAGTATCGCAGCGTAGAAACCACTTTAATAGAAAAAGTTAAGGTTGCTCGAGCCCCAGACCGGAGGCGATCGTATGAAGAAGAAAGTACAAGAAGGAGCTATTAGGAGCGAGAATTGATGAAGAAGGAATACTTGAGTCCACTCTAGACTTTGTGTTCTAACGACTACGATTTGAAGTCTGAGATTATGATGGAGCACACAATACACCATTTGCAATCCATCTTGGAAGTACTAAAATGTATCGTGATCTTGACATACATTTTGGTGGAACAATATGAAGAGAGAGATTGCAAAGTTTATCTCGATGTGTTTAACTTGTCAGCGTGTAAAGGCGGAGCATCTAGTACCTAAGGGTCCGTTGCAACCACTTGAGATTCCGAAAATGGAAGTGGGAACACATTACCATGGATTTAGTTTCGGGTCTTCCTACGGTTTCTCAAGGCATCAATCTTATTTGGGTTATTGTTGATAGATTAACCAAGTCTGCTCATTTCTTGCCGTCTGGAGACTTATTCCTTGAGCGTCTTGCTAGTATATATGTGAATGAGATTGTGAGGTTGCATGGCATGCACATATCCATAGTTTGGATCGTGACCCAAGATTCACTTCAAGATTTTGGGTTAGCTTGCAAAAAGCTATGAGCGCAGTTTGCGATTTAGTTGACATACCATCCTCAAAGCAGACGGACAATCGAGAGGACTATTCAAACTCTTGAAGATCTATTAAGACTACTGTGTCCTAGACTTCAAAGGGCGGTTGGGATAAGTATTTACCATTGGTGGAATTCTCCTACAACAACGATTATCGAGCAAGTATAGGTGTGGCTCCATTTGAAGCATTATATGGGCCGAAAGTGTCGCTCTCCGGTATGTTGGGATGAGGTGGGTGAAGCAACATTGTTGGGACCCGAGTTGAATGCGTATGACTACTGAAAAAGATCCAAATGATTCGACAAGCGTATACAAAGCGGCACAAGATCGACAAAAGAGTTATGCGGATCTTCATCGAAAGGGCGTGGAATTTAGTATAGGGGATCATGTATTGTTGCGAGTTGCTCCATGGAAGGGAGTTACAAGATTTGGGAAGAGAGAAAAGCTCGATCCACGATTTATTGGTCCATTTCAAATTCTTGGCCAGAGTAGGAAATGTAGCTATAGACTCGCGTTACCTCAAGAGTATGTCTCGTGTTCATAATGTGTTTCACATATCTATGCTTAAATAAATATGTGAAAGACCGAACCACGTTATAGAGTTAGAACCCAGGACGAGATAATAGAAGACTTAACGTGTGAGGAGGTACTGTCAAGATCTTGGATAGGAAGGAGCATGTCCTACGCCTGAAAGTCATACCACAAGTTAAAGTTTTGTGGAGGAATCATCTTATAGAGGAAATGACACGGGGAATTGGAAAGCGAAAATGAAAGCGAGGTATCCTCACCTTTTGAAACACACAGTCGTCGTCGATTTCGAGGACGAAATTTCATAAGGAGGGAGGTTGTAAGACCCCAACTTATTATTAATGAAATTTAATTTTCTCTATTTATTATTTTGAAATAGTAAGGGTTGATTTGATTAATGTGGATAGTTATGGGTAAAATCATGAAATATTTCAAAATAAGCAGTGGTTATAAAATATTCATTGTTGTCGGGGAATATTAGTTTGGTGGTGGAATATTAAATCTTTGTCGGGGAATATTAAATGCGGCACGGTAGCGACCGTGTGTGGGCCCATGTGAGAAAGCGATTGGATGAAGAAAATGTGAAATATAAGTTGTTTAAAAATAACGGCGTAGTTATTCACAGATTATCTTGTTAAAATACTCGGTGGTTAAAACACGATGTAGCACGGTATTGCACCAATTATTGATTCTTACGTGAAGAAGCACTACTCGATAATGGTTACGATAATTCTTTATTCGATTTTTATTTTATTGATTTAATAATTCTTTGCGTTGATATTTTATATTCTTTGTTGTTTGATAATTGTCATTACTGCGTATTTTTCATTATCGAAGCAATAATTCATATTATCTGAATAATATTATTAGATAACATTATTGGCAATGTCTAGAAAGTTACATCTAAGGAGAGTTTGGTCACTAATTGCTTGGCGCCCGATGAGGAGAAATTCTTATTGGAAAGCCCCTCTTTTTCACAGGAGCTGCACGGTTGTCGATATTGTGATTACGTAATATTATTTGTGAATAATTAATTATTGATTCATATGATGAGAAAATATTGATTTTATGTGGATATAGATGGAGAAAATTTTTAATGTGACAATTGTTGAAAATTGAAATTTTATCTTTTTACGATAAAATAATTCGTTTAAATATATTATTATATTTTAATAATATAATAATGGTGATATTTTTACAACGAATGTGGGATATATGAGTATCTGAGGAGGAAGAGTATTTTTGTTGCAATAAATGTTTAAAACATGTTAAACATGTCGGTGGACCCCATTTATTGGTGAAATTTGATTATAGCTTTATAAAATCGCTTTTTGTGGATTTGGTCAATTTCTGTTTGGAATTTGGAAAAACTTTCTTACGCAAAGTTGTAGAATTGAATTTCCTATAAAAATTCATTGAGATTCAATTTTTACGATAAAAAGGCTATTTATTATGAATTATTGAAGTTAGAAACTCAAAATAATTGATTTTTGGAAGTTTAAAATATTTTAAATTAATAAAAAACGTTTTTTTTTGTTTTAGTGGGCTGGCATGTGTTTGAAATGATTTGAATTCAGATTTCTAGGAAGGTGGGCGTAGAAAATTTATATATATATATAATATTATTATTAAATTTTACTTTTTGTGTTCTAGCGTTTTCTATAAATAGGGTCTTGGGTTAGAATTGAAAATCACACGAGAAGCTGAAGTTTTCTCTCTCTATATTATCGGCGTATTCTTGTGAGTATTTTGAGTATACTTTGAGTATTGTTATCGGTCTGAAGTTCAGTCATAGCTTTATATCAGGTGTTTCATTTAAATCTTGATCTCTTTAGAGTAAGGGATATTATTTTTTTAAAAATGATATTATTTCTTGATATCATTATCTTTGAAATATTGATCTGAAGTTTTTATCAAATTTGGAACTTTTGGTGTCGAGTTACTATTCATGAGTTCTTATTCACGATTATTATTAATGAGTTACTATTCACGATTCTTATTCACGACTTATTCATTCTGAAGATGTTTTTTGGAAATTCTATCTTTTGGTGTCGATTACTATTCAAAATTCACGTATTATCGAAAAATGAAAAATAAAATTTCTTCTTTTTTTCCAAAATATCTATTACGGATACTAGCTTTGATTGTATCCATGTTTTGATCATTCTTGAATTTTACACCACTATGATTATTTTTGAGGTATTTTTGGACATGGATAAAACAAAATACTGAATCCTTAATCCTTAATCCTTGTCATTTTGTTTCCTTTGGATTCGTTTCTTTAAAAATATTTTTCATCATCCTCGATCTTAAATGATGATATTATTGAATATCTTTGGCTTTGTAGTGCAAAGATGAATGATTTCTGAAGAATATCTTTGGCCGTAGTGCAAAGATGAGCAGTGTTTAGATGAACATGACCAATGATGAATATCTTTGGCACATAGTGTGCAAGATGAATATTTGATTCGGATATATATATTGATTGATGTTACGGAGGGATAAAAGATGAGCGATGAACTTTTAAATTCATACATAGAAGATAGTAGTTTGCATTCTCTACTTAACTCTTCTAATGAATTATTATTTCCATTGCGAATATTGATTTAAAATTTGTTGTCTATTGTATTCTATTAGATTTTTCTGTTGAAGACTAACGATAATTTGTTGTATATTATCTTAGTCATAATATTCTTCTTTGGCTAGTTGAGCTCACCCTTTTTCTTTTTGTTCCATTTTTCTTCTCGGGAGGCGAGAATATAGCGATGCTGAGTCGGGTATGGAATGAAGGTTCTAGAGAGAGTTGTTTAGTAGTCCTCACCATTTTTGTAAAATAATGTATCGATAAATGTGATGAGGATTTATTTGAGTATAGATATTGTCTAGAAGATAATATTTGTATTTAAACTCACGATTTTCTTGTTGTAATAATAAAGTTGTAGTTGTTTACGTACCATGTATTGACAACTCGAGAATGGGTGATGTATACCTATTTTTTTTGTCCCATATATTATGATGTTTGTCTTTGATTTGCTTTATATCTTTATGATTGTTTTTTATACATTGATTGTGGTATTTTACTAAATTCTTTTTATCGAAACATATATATTCTTCGTAATAGATTACGCTAAATTAAGAAATCATTCCAATCATTCAATACCGCAAACTATTTAGTTCATAAATTTGTGAATTCATGCAGTGAACAATTAGTAGCCGGATATGAATTATATATGTCATGATAATCTAATGCATTTTTGTTAGTAAATTTAGTTTTGGTTTTGTATTTTATATGTTTGTACTTTTATGATTGGACATTTGATACCATTTTAAATATAGTTATTGATTGTGAAATTGTTTTTGTTGTAAATATTCATATAATGATGAATATGTAGTAATTTTTACTGATTACAATGATTATTGTTTTTTGGTTCAAATTGTTGTTTTTTAATTTTTTTAATTTTTATAAATTATATCATATTTTTTTTGATATGGTTCATGAGTTAAAAATTGAGCATAAAAATTTTAATTGTAATCTTAAATATCTGACAAAAAAAAGTGAGTTTTAATACAAATATTGTCTTACTAGACAATATCCACTCTCGAAATAAGTCCTCATTACAATTATTATCACACTATTTCATAGAATAGTGAGGACTACTAATCTTATCATCGGACCATCACTCTCAGTTCCCAGAGCTAGTCCACCCATTACGTTCTCATTTCACAGAGAAAGCGGTGAAAGAAAGGTGAGCTCAACTAGCCCGATAAAAATATTATGACTAAGATAATGCGGGATAAATTATCATTAGCCTTGACAATGTTAAAAGCGATAAAATCTGATAGACAACAAGTTTAAGCTGCGGTGGAATAAGCGATCCATTAAAAGAGTCAGTAGAGAATAAAATCTACTATCTTTTATGATTTAAAAAGTTTTTCATCACTTTTATCATTTGAGACTCGACAATAAATAATCATCATCATCATCCACTACTTTTCGACGAGGATATTCATTAGGGTCGCGACCACAAATTATCCATGCACTACGGGCGAGGATATTAGTGTATTCATCGATGGTCATGATCATACCAACAAGCGTCCATCGATGCACTACGGGCCAATGAGGACTTTTACCACATCATTTGTAACATTACGGTCGTGATTATCTTAGAATAATCCACAATCATAATCATACCAAGTCCATCATGCACTACTGAGGCCACAGATGACTTTCAAAAATATAAACATGAGGATGATGACAATGATATAAAATTGAATAAAACAAGTTCAAGAATTAATTTATCCGAGGAACTAATAACGTCCAAATTGTCGACATGATACTTCTTTGTAGAGTAAAATTCAAGAATGCTCGGAAGAATATTTCCATGAAAAGATCTTTGGATGAAGCGCAAATATCGAGGATATTCCACTAATTTCATGGAGTATAGAAGTTAAAACTTTAACTTAACCAACCGAGTATAATAAATAATGGAATAACAAAAGAAATCACCGGGCATGTGATAGATAGCACAAACGAGTTATTCCAACGAGAATAATAAATATGGAACCGAGTCCGTAGTAAAAATCCTTGCGAGGCGGGGATATTAAATAATAATAATAAAATGAATAATAAATAATGGAACAACATAAGTTTCAAGTAAAGCATCGCGTATCGGATATATTCAAACGAATAATAAAGAATGGAACCGAATCGGCGTAATGCGCAATAGAGAATATTCAACGAGAATAATAATGGAAATGGAATAATAAGGATAATCACGAAATAAATAAGTATGATAGAATTTATCGTAAATAAAGTGGAATAACAGAGAGAGTTATTCAACGAAATAATAATAAAGAATGGAATAACGGAAGGATTTCACCAAGTATAGGGTATATAATAAAGACAGGGAATTATGATATTGGCGTATGTTATTCATTCAATGAGAATAATAAAGAATGGAATAACATAAGGATTTCACCAGTATAGGGTGGAATAACGGCGTATTTCACCAAGTGAGTATACGAGTTTATTCAATTCAGAGAATAATAAAGAATGGAATAACGAAGTTCTCTTCATGAATAAGAAGAAAACACCCCTTACCGTGTAAAAATATCCTTTGGATATCGAAGTAGTGAAGTAGCGAGAATACTCTTCTTCTTTCTCTATAATTTCTCTCTCTAGAGTTTGATTGAATTAAGTAAAAATAATGAAGGAATGAGCTTATTTTTAGAAGAATGGATTGAATAGTAACTAATTCTGAGCGGTCCAGATTGATTTACTTTTAAGCGGACGGTTCAGATTGATTTACTTATTAAAACTTAAAAACAGTGGTCCATCTTGATTTACTTATTAAAACTTTAAACCCGGTGATCCATATTGATTCACTATTATAACTTTCCACCGGTGATCCATATTGATTCACTAATATAACTTCAACCATGGATTACGAAAAATTAGCACATCTCCTCATGGAATAATATTGTACCCAAATACGATACTAGAATACATGATACTAGAGTGAATAATAATAAGGTGTGAATAGTAACTTCGTGAATAGTAACTCAATGAATAGTAACTTTCGTGAATAGTAACTTCGTGAATAGTAACTCATGAATAATAACTTCATGAATAGTACTTCGTACATAGAAAAAAAAGTTCCACGAAAAGTACCCGAATACTAATTGAACAATATAACCTCCAGGACATCAATTATCGCCGGAATAGATGTCGATTTCTACTAACACAAATAATCCCAACCTGATGAAACTATCAAATTCATCTTTAATCAACACGAACTTATTCATCATTAATATTATAACTCACGATATTTATGCAACGAGGTTGTTCCCGGGAAAGAAGGGCTTTCGATAAAGGATTTCTCTCTATTGGCGCGCAATTAGGTGACCAAACCTCTCCTTGTGAAACTTACAGACATTGTAAATATTGCAATTTAATAATATGAATAACTTTGTCGTCTCAATTATTGATTTAATAATATAACATATAATGCGATGATCTTGTGACAATAATCGAATCGATAATATGAGAGATATGATCACGACAATTCTTTGTAGCAATAATTGAGTATAAATGAGTGACTTCTCACGTAAGCATCGATAATCAATCTGGTGTGCTATCTTATCACGACCACAGCGTATTCTTTGTACTTTTTTCTACTTAGGTAGTTCAGCGGTTTTAACAATAACACCTTCATAGTTATTTTCATAAAAATATTTTTATCGTTTTCTCGATCAAATGATAATTCCATTGTGGGGTCCACCATGATTGATTATTATCTTGAATATGCGAATATTCCCAAACAAAAAAGAATATTCCCAGACCAATCGAATATTTTATAACAACTTGCATACTTTGCAAAATTTATAAATATTACCCACAACTATAACATTATATCAAATTCATTCCATAATATTCAAAAAATATTTATAAAAAATTTTTATAAAAAATTTAAATCTTTATTAAAAAAAATTGGTGGACCCCATTAATGTATTATCATCGGATTGAGAAAGCGACAAAAATATTTTATAAAAATAACTATGGAGGTATTACTGTTAAAACTGCTGAACTACCCGTATGTAATAAAGAATACGATGTCTGGCGTGGTTGCATAAGAAAGCACTACGGTATTGATTATTGATGCTTAAAATGAGAAGTCACTCAACTATGTTCAATTATTACATACGATAATTCTTTGCATCATATCTCTTATATTATTGATTCAATTATTGTCACAAGATCATCCGTATAATATGTTATAGTATTAAATCAATAATTGAGACGACAAGTTATAAATGATTAATAATTGTTGAAAGATTAAATATGTGTTGATGAAAAAAATAATTTGTGGTAAGTTTGATTATTTTTATGGGGGCTCATATATCATCATCTAAGAGTCTCTTTGTCGATAGTATTTACCTTCGTTCAATAGTAATTTAAATCTGGGTCTCACTATCCTCTCCTTGAAATTTAAGCCTTTCCGAAATTAACGTCACGTACTTGGTATCTTAGAGAGATGAGGATATCTTGACTTTATTTCAGATTCTAATTCTTGAGGTATAACCTTTGAGTGTTGAATACGATCCTTCTTATCCAAGATTTTAACACGTATCTCCTCATACGTTAAATCTTCTGCTATATCGTCCGATTCTAAATCAATAATGTGGTTCAGGTCATCCACATATTTACTTAACATCGGTACATGATAAACGTTATGAACACGCAACATATTTGGCGGTAAAACTAGTCTATAGGCCACAGTTCCTACTCGATCGAGGATTTCAAATGGGCCAATAAAATCGAGGGTTGAGATTTCCTCTCTTCATCGACTCTTGCTTCTAGAATAACGCCCTCTTGAACCTTCTTCTTCACATTCATCGACTCACGAGTATGTAGCTTGAGCGGCTTTAACTTTATCGATTAAAGTCAATTCTACTCATATATTCGTTATCTTCACGAGGTTCAGATATTCGCTCAGAACGCATACGATCTTGCATCCGAACACGCCGGCTACCACGTTTGCTTTTCCACGATGGTATTGAATGAATGCAACGTAATCTTCAATGAAATTTTCGAGCCAACGTCTTTGGCACATGTTACGTTCGTTTTAATTGAAGAAATATTTAAGGTTTTAGAATTGGGGTTTGTCTCGGGGTCGATCTGAAGATAAAATTCGATTTCACGCCTGGGGTAGGCTAAGAAAGTCTTCAATGTGGCCCCAAAATAGGTCCATTCCATCCAACCTATTCGAGTCGCCAAATACATGGTACGTAAAACAACTACAACTTTTTAATACATTTGTCGTGCAAAATACAATGACAATACATATAAACTATGAGTTTAAATACAAATATTATCTTCTGTACAATATCCATACCCAAATAAAGTCCTCATATAATTATTGATACACTATTTTATAAAATGGTGAGGACTACTAAAACAACTGTCTTGAACCATCACTCCACACCCCAACTAGTTCCTCGCTATATTCTCGCCTCCCCACGAGAAGAAAAAAAATGGAACAAAAAGGAAAAGGGTGAGCTCAACTAGCCCATAAAAGAATATTATGACTAAGATAATGTACAACAAATTATCCTTAGTCTTCACGAGGAAAAATCGATAGAATACAATAGAACAACAAGTTTTAGATCAACAACTACAATGAAACAACAATTCATTAGAAGAGTTAAGTAGAGAATGAAATCTACTAACATCTATGAATTTAAAAGTTCATCATCAATATTTTATCCTGTCATAACTTAAATCAATATTCATCTTTGCACTACTGAGCCAAAGATATTCATCGATCGGTCATGTTCATCTCAACACTGTACATCTTTGCACTACTGGGCCAAAGATATTCATCGATCAGTCATTTCATCTCAACACACTGTTCATCTTTTTGCACTCTGGGCCAAAGATATTTATAATAAAATCAACCATCTTTGCACTACTGGCCAAAGATATTCGATAATGTCATCATTTAGGACTGAGGATGATGAAAAATGTTTTAAAGAAAACGAATCCAGTGAAACAAAAGAACAAATATTAAGGATTCGTACTTTAACCAAACCGAAGTCAAAAATACTCCATAATAAACTATTGTGGAGCAGAATTCAAAAATGAAGATCAAAACATAGATCCAATCAAAGATAGGAATCATAACAGACAATCTTGGACACAGAAAAGAAAATTTAATTTTTCTGTGAATAGTGTCGTATTCGTGAATAGTGTCGTATACGTGAATAATACTGTATACGTGAATAGTAATTTCGACACTAAAAGATAGAACTTTCACAAGAAAAATCATCATGCTTCGTGAATAGTACTTGTGAATAGTAACTTTCGTGAATAGTAACTCATGAATAGAATAGTAACTCGTGAATAGTAACTCTCGACTGAAAAGATCATAATTTCACAAGAAAAATCTTACCAATATTGGGCATAATGATATTGAAAGAAATAATATCATTTATAAAAAAAAACATCCCTTACCTCGAAAAGACAGTACTTACATTTGGAATCTTTGGATATAGTCTTGAAAGGAACTTGCATCAGATAGCAACACTCAAAGTATCAAAATACTCACAAGAATACGCTTGATAATATAGAGAGAAAGTAGAGAGAAAACTTGGGTTTACGGTATGATTTTCAATTTTAACTTAAGCACCTATTTATAGGAAAATGCTTAGAAACAAAAGCAGAAAAATTGAATATAATAATATTATTTATAACCAAATTTTCCTTAGCCCACCACATCAAAAACACATTTCCACACAAATGCACCAAAAAGAAAAACATGTTTTAAACAATTTTTGTAACAAAATCAATTCAGACTCAATAATCCAGAACTTCAATAATTCATAATAAATAGCCCTATTATTAGAAAAATTCAAATCTTATGTCCTTTTCATAGGAAATTTCATTCTCTAGAACTTTGCAGAAGAAAGTTTTTCCAAATTCCAAACAGAAATTGACCGAAATTCTCATACGGACGATTTTACAGGCTATAATCAAATTTTAGTCAAAAATTGTGTCCACCAACATGTTTAACATACGTTAAACATTTTTTGTAACACACAAAACATGTGTTAATCATTTAATGCCACAAAAATACTCCTCCTCCTCATATACTCATATATCCCACATTCATTGTAAAAATATCACCATTGTTATATTATTAAAATAATATATTTAAATAAATTATTTTATCGAAAAAGATAAAATATTAATTTTCAACAATTGTCACATTAAAATTTTCTCCATATATATCCACATAAAATGAATATTTTCTTTATCATAATAATCAATAATTAATTATTCATAAATAATATTACTGAATCACAATCTTCGTAACCGGTAGTTCAGGAAAGAACTTTCCAATAAAGATTTCTCCTTATTGGCGGCCTTGATTAGATGACCAAACCTCTCCTTAGATGAAACTTTCTAGACATTGCCAATAATGTTATCTAATAATATTATTGGCAAATGATTGACTTTAGTGGTTTGGTTGCTTGAATTTTCAAACAACAATGATATTTTATAACCACTTGTTATTTAGGAATATGAAAATCAAATCTACTATTTCAAAATAATAAATAAAGGAAATTCCATTTTATTTAAAAATTCGCTTATGATGAGTAGTTAACCAATCATTTTCATCTAAAATCACATCATTCATGAACACAAGGAAGTATTTTTACAAAGAGATAAGTGGTTTGGTTGCTTGATCGATCGGGTTAGAATGAAAATGTGATGAGATTTGAATCAACAAGATTTATAAGCGATGGAGGTAAATCAACAAGATTTATAAGCGATGGAGGTGAAGGTTCTCTACTAACGAAGTTTCAACCAATAAGTCAAAGTCTAACTTCTCGAGTCAAATTTAAGCGTTGAGCATAAAATAGAGAGATAAAATAATGGGTAGAACCCGTTATCTTATAAGGTATAGACTTCACAAAAAATTTATAATTAACTAACCCGTGATAACCCGTTCGGGTTACTCATTTTTGAAAGTCACGAAAACGCTCTCCCTTACTTCTGGAAGTTTGACTTTTACGGGGCGGACCTTTGGTGCCTCCATCCTAGTTGAACTTGTCTTGGTGAATGACAAAATCGGGCTAGGTGACCTTCTCTTCCACAATTATAACATGCTTTGGATGGCATCGTGCGCGGTTTGGTGATATGTCCCTCCCCTCGCATTTGAAACATATGATAGGTGGTCGTTCTCCTTCCTTAACAACGGGTCTTTGGTCTTGGCGTCTTTCCATCATTGTTGAATCTCCTCTTCTTAAAATGTCCATTCTTATTGTTTTGGCCATGATTACCACCAAGTGGTTACCATTTACGGCATGTTGATTCCCTCCACGCTTATTGTCACAAACTTGATGGCTACTATATCATTTGGTATTATCATTTTTCGGTTTGCTCTCTCTTTTGGTTGGGTTGACTCGTTATCGCGCTCGATAAGCGAGCCCTATTAACAACATCGAATATAAACAAAGTTTATGAGAAATGAGGTATTGGCGTATCTCGGGTTTTGAAACCTCTTAGAAACATTCGCGTCATTCTCTCCTCATTATCAACCAAATGGGATGTGGCCGGGACAACTCGGCAAACTTGGCCCCGTCTTTGCGACACGGTCATATTGTTTTGTTCGACTTGATGAACTCTACCTCTTTCGTGTGATGAATACTTTCGGAAAAGTACTTGTCGTTGAATAGTTCTTGGAACTTCTCCCAAGACATCTTGAGTCTGGCGGGTTGAGTCGCGTTTCTGATTCCCACGATAATCTGCCTCTTCCTTGACATGAAGGTGGCAAAGGGAACCTTTTGCTCCTCGGAGCATCCCAGACATCAAATATCTTGTTGATCTATTTATCCACGTCTCACGCCTTAAGTGGTTTTGGCTCTCCCAAAAACTCCGGTGGTCCCGGCTCCTTGAAGCTGTTTAGCGGTGACCATCCGAGAGTTTCCCGGTGTTTCCACACTGCATTTTGGGCGAGAGCCCATTTCTACTTTGATGTTGCATGAATTGCATGAAGCCTCGGAAACATTCCATCGTTCATCATTTGGTCGGTGTTGTTGTTGTTTGCATGAGGATTATCGCCTTTCTGATGCACATTATCCACGATTATTGATCTGTGGAGACTCAGCGGTCTCCTGTGCTCCATTGATGTTCTCAACATTCTCGGATGCCATTTTCAAATCTTGCCACAAAACAAGGGTTAATTAACATATCACATATTATCCTATACTACGACCAACCAATTAAATAACAAATAAACTTAGGTAGGTCATACTAGCGAAGGAATTCCCGTCTCTCCCTCTCTAGTTCTTATCTCACATCTTAGCCGGGGATCGTATCCTAGCTTTGATACCAAGCTGTGGCGCCCCCAAAATAGGTATACATCACCCATCTTGAGTCGCCAAATACATGAGTGCAGAAAATTCAAATACAACTTAATTATCTGAAATATATCTAAAATCTGACAAAACATAAGCGAGAGTTTTAATACAAATATTGTCTTCTAGACAATATCCACTCTCAAAATAAGTCCTCATTACATTTATTATCACACTATTTATTAGAATAGTGTGAGGACTACTAATCTTATCATCTGGACCATCACTCCGTTCCCATTAGTCCCGGCTACGTTCTCATTTCACGAAGAAACGATGAAAGAAAGGGTGAGCTCAACTAGCCCGATAAGAAATATTATGACTAAGATAATGCGAGAATAAATTATCATTAGCCTTCAATAATGTTAAAGCGATAAAATACAATAGACATCAAGTTTAAGCTGCGGTGGAATAAACGATCCATTAAAAGAGTCAGTAGAGAATAAAATCTACTATCTTTTATGATTTAAAAGTTTTTCATCACTTTTATCGGCTGAGACTCGACAAATAAATAATCCACATCATCATCACCTACACTCTGACGAGGATATTCATTAGTATCACGACCACAAATTATCCATGCACTCACGGGCGAGGATATTTGTGTATTCATCGATAATTAATTCATGATCATACCAACAAGCATCCATCGATGCACTACGGACCATGAGGACTTTTACCACATCATTTGTAACATTACGGTCGTGATTATACAAGAATAATCCACAGTCGTAATCATACCAAGTCCATCCCCATGCACTTCTGAGGCCACGAGATGACTTTCAAAAAAATATAAACATGAGGATGATGACAATGATATAAGAATTGAATAAAACAAGTTCAAAATTAATTTATCCGAGGAACTAATAACGTCCAAATTGTCGACATGATACTTCTTTGTAGAGTAAAATTCAAGAATGCTCGAGGAAGAATATTTCCATGAAAAGATCTTTGGATGAAGAAATATCGAGGATATTCCACTAATTTCATGGATTCCACTAATTTCATGGAGTATAATAAAGTGGAATAAAAAAGAAAACCATGCATGCGTATAATAAAGAATATTCAAACAAAAATAAATCACCGGAACATGCGGTGATAGATATGCATAAAAGCGGGTTATTCAATGAATAATAAAATAATAATAACGGAACGAAATCGTAAAATGCGATGCAGCGGACATGTTAATAATAATCAATGAAATAATAATAAATAATGGAACCGAATCGAAAAAAAAATTCACCAACGGGATATTCAACGAGAATAATAAATGGAATAATAAATAATAGAAGAATTTCGGCGTATGCGCTTAACGAGCGAGATATTCAACGAATAATAATAAATGGAAAACGGAATTTAAAGAAAGTATGGGATATTCAGGATGTTCACGAGTTAAGTATAGAATAAAATGCATAAAGCAATGTATTCAATAATAATAAAAATGGAATATTGAATAATTCACCAATATAGATATAGTGGTATAAGGTGAATAATAAGGAATATTCAATATCAGTAAAATATGGACGTAATAAGAATAATGTATAATAAGGGGTATCAACATATAAAGCGTGAGTTTAAATCTGATATTGTCCATCTAGACAATATCCACCCAAAATAAATCCCCATCATAATTATTGATACATTATTTTACAAAAATGGTGAGGACTACTAAACAACTCTCTCTAGAACCCTCATTCCATTTTTGAGAGCTAGTACTACGCTTTACATTCTAGCCTCCTCGAGAAGAAAAATGGAACAAAAAGGAAAAGGGGTGAGCTCAACTAGCCCGATAAAGAATATTATGACTAAGATAATATACAACAAATTATCGTTAGTCTTCAGCGAGGAAAAATCTAATAGAATACAATAGACAACAAGTTTTAAATCAATCTTGCGGTGAAATAATAATTCATTAGAAGAGTTAAGTAGAGAATGCAAACTACTATCTTATATATGAATTTAAAAGTTCATCGTCGATATTTTATCCACTGTAACATCAATCGATATATATACGGAATCAAATATTCATCTTTTACTCTGAGGCGAAGATATTCATCGATTAATCATGTTCATCTAAACACACATTCATCTTTGCTTACTGGGCCAAAGATATTAATCGATCGATCGTATTATTCATCTCGACACATGTTCATCTTTTTTGCCTTCTGGGCCAAAGATATTCATCGAAAATCATTCATCTTTTTTGCTTTCTGGGCCAAAGATATTCGATAATATCATCATTTAGGGTGAGGATGATGAAAAATATTTTAAAGAAAAGCGAATCGGTGAAACAAAAGAACAAATATTAAGGATTAAGTATTTTAAACAATCGAGTTCAAAAATACTTCATAAGTAATCAGTGGAGTAAAATTTCAGAATGATCAAAACATGGATCTGATCAAAGCTAGTATCCGAATAATAGATATTTTGGACAAAAGAAAAATTTCATTTTTAGATTGAATAGTCTTAGTATTAAGTGAATAGTATGAGTATCGTGAATAGTCTTAGTATCGTGAATAGTAACTCAGAACACCAAAAGATAGAAATTTCACAAAAAAATCATCATCATGCTTAATGAATAGTACTAAATGAATAGTAACTAATAGTAACTTAGTAACTCGTGAATAGTAACTCATGAATAGTAACTGAATGAATAATAGTAACCCAATAAATGAAAAAGTTCAAATTTGATAAAAATTTCCAACCAATATTTGGCATAATGATATTGAAGAAATAATATCATTTTGAAAAAAAATAACATCCACTTACCTCGAAAGATGATACTTACAGTTGAAACAGGATATAGGCTATGACTTGAACTTGCATAGTATAGCAATACTCAAAGTATACTCAAAATACTCACAAGAATAAACTCGATAATATAGAGAGAAAACTTGATTTACGGTGTGATTTTCAATTCTAACCTAAGCACCTATTTATAGGAAAATCTTAGAACACCAAAAGTAGAAAATTTAATATAATAATATTATATATTTTTCAAACTTCTCTACACACACTTTTTGAATCTGATTTCAGCAACCTAACACATGTTAAAATGAGGCTCAAAAAAATAAAAAAACGTTTTCTTAATAAAAATATTTAAAACTTCAAAAATCAATTATTTGAACTTGAACTTCAATAATTCATAATAAATAGCCCTTTTATCAGAAAAATTGAATCTCGCGACTTTTATATAGGAAATTCAATTCTCTACAACTTTGCGAAAGAAAGTTTTTCCAAATTCAAACGAAAATTGGCCAAAATCCATGAGCAGGCGATTTTACAATTATAATCAAATTTGATCGATAATTGTGTCCACTGACACACAAAATATGTGTTAAACATTTAATGCCACAAAAACTCTTTCCTCCTCATATACTCATATATCCCACATTCATTATAAAATATCACCATTAATATATTATTAAAATAATATATTTAAATGAATTATTTTATCGAGAAAAAGATAAAATATTAATTTTCAACAATTGTCACATTAAAATTTTCTCCATCTATATCCACATAAAATCAATATTTTCCTCATCATATATAAATCAATAATTAATTATTCACAAATAATATTACGAGAATCACGATCTTGTGACGGTAGTTCGAGAAAGAGGGGCTTTCGATAAGGATCTCTCTTCTTGGCGGCATGATTAGGTGACCAAACCTCTCCTTAGAGCGAGAACTTTCTAGACATTGCCAATAATGTTATCTAATAATATTATTAGGATAATATGAATTATTGCTTCGATAATGGAAAATCTTGTGTAATGACAATTTATTGAAACAACGATAATATAAAATATCAATCGCGATGATTATTGAATCGATAAAATAAAATCTTGAGCGATAATTCTTTGTAACAATTATTGAGTAGTGCCTTCTTACGTAAGAATCAATAATTGGTGCAATCTGGTATCTTCTTGTTGTTCGACAACGCGTATTGTGTGTTTTAACCACCGGGTATTCAACGATATTACTTAACAACTTCTGTGATTATTTATAAACAACTTATATTTGTCGTTTTCTTCATCCAATCGCTTTCCGTTTATGGGGCCCACAAAAAAATGCGTGGTCGTACGAATATTCCCAAACGATCTGAATATTCCACGACCAAGCGAATATTCCCAACGATAATGAATATTTTATAACCACTTGCTTATTGAAATATTTGCGTATTTTACCCATAACTATCCACATTAATCAAATCAACCCTTACTATTTCAAAATAATAAATAGAGGAAAATAAATTTCATTTATTAATAATTTGGGGTCTTCTGACCTCCCTCCTTATGAAATTTAGTCCTCGAAATTGGCGTCACGTACACAGTGTTTGAAAAGATGAGAATACCTCGCTTTCATTTCCGTTTCCAACTCCCGGTCATTTCCTCGATAGCATGGTTTCTCCACAAAACTTTAACTTGTGGTATAACCTCGGTACATAGGACATGTTCTTTCTATCCAAGATCTTGGCGGTACCTCCTCGTCGTTAAGTCTTGGCTATCTCGTCGGTTCTAACTTCGATGGCGTGGTTGAATTCGTCCACATATTTACGTAACATCGATCGTGAAAAAAAATTATGAACACGCGTCGTACTTGGCGGTAAAAGCGAGTCTATAGGCCACGGTTCTATTCGATCGAGAATTTCAAATGGATTAATAAATCGAAGGTTTGAGCTTTCCTCACCTCACCGATTCTCGCTTTTGAAATAACAACTTCTTGCACCTCCTTCTTCAAATTCATCGACTCGGTGGTGTGTGGCTTGAACGACTTTAACTTTATCGATTAAAATCGATTATACTAAATATATCATCACGTGGGTACCTAGAGTTTTCATCTCCATCTCTATTATTTGTAAATTATCTGAAATGAGTCTTTGACAATATCGTACTTTCGTACTTGTATCGATCTTCTACTCAACACGTCGGCTACCACGTTAAACTTTTCCGGGATGGCATGGTGAAACATGTCTTTGAAATGAGTCTCCTCTTGAGTTCTTGAAGCTCTTCCCACATTCCTTGCTCCATTCAATTTTGTATCTCTCTGAGTCAATTTGCGTTAATGGAATAGCGATTAGAATATCCTTGACGAATCTCGATAATAACCAACTAAGCCTAAAAAGCTACGTATTTAGATTCTGACTTAGGTTGTTCTCAAGCTGTGACTCATATCCCACCTTGGATAGCACGTTACAATGACACCTATCGGTTTACTATCGCACGAATATGGTGTCCCCTACGAAATGCGGCGGTGGTGCATTCCATTCCACAAAGTCACGGATAAAGGCTCGGTACCAAATTCTATAGTTGAATTTTTAACTCACGAAGTTCAATAGGAGCCATTCGATGTGAGATTTTAGAAATGAGTTTTGTCTGGGGTTCAAAATCGATACAAAATTTAATATCGAGCTTTGGGAGTAAGCGAAAAATTCTTGAAATACGTCGGGAAAAATCAATAACAACGGGAATATTATTCAAATCGGCGTGTCTTTATTCAAATCCATAACATGGACTAAGAAAACTTGACATCCGTAATAAGCGAATGACTTCATGGCTTGATATGAAAATGTTTGACTCTGATGGTTTGATTGCTTGAATTGAATAACGGGTTGCTTAGGAATATGAAAACTATGACCTTACGAAAGTAATCAATTTGGCGTGATGAGTAGTTAACCTTAAAATCACATCAAAAGCAAATATCTCTATAGAAATAAGGTTAACGGGTAATGTGATAGTGCCAACTGAATCAAGCAAGATTTCTAAACAACGGATGTAATGAAAGTTTCTCTAACGCAGTCTCCATAAATAGGTCAAAGTCTAATTTCTCCGTAGTCGAGTTCAAGCGTTGGCGCAAGCGAAGAGATAAAAGAATGGGTAGAACAGGTATCTAGAAGGTATAAACTTGCAAAATTTATAATTAACTAACTTGTGCTAACCGTTCGGGTTCCTCGCATTTTAATGAATCACGACAAAAGCTCTTCGAGAATCAGTTGACTTTGACTTTTACAGGACATCCTTTTGAGTCACCATTCATTTGGGTTTGGGTTTCGATCTGCGTCTGATCTCGGCGATATGTCCTTCTTTTCCACAATTATAGCATACCTTAAAGCTGTTGTGGGGCGGTTTGGGTGATATATCCCTCTTTCCGCATTTGTAACATCTCTGACCGGGTGGTCTTTCTCCTCCCTTGGAACCCGATTCTTCTTTGGCGGCGGCGTCTTCACATGGTGGTTGTTGAATCTCCTCTTTTAAAATCTCCTCCCGGCTTCGCTTCTTCTATTTTCATGGCCACGATTACCACGGTGGTTCTGGCCTTTGTCCGTATTCTTCTTTCTCCGTTTGGTTATCGTTATTACGATGGCTTTTATATCTTGATATGATCTGGTTATGGTCCCTCGGTTGAGCGTACTCGTTATCTCGCTCTAACAATGAGCCTGTTGACAACATCTGAATAGAGAAAAAATTTATGAAAAATGAGATCTTGGCGTATCTGGGTTTTCAAACCTCTCGAAACATCCGCGTCATCGTTCCTCATTCTCCACCAAATGAGGTGCAAACACGGATAACTCATGAACTTAAGCCTCGTCTTTGGGACAAATCGTCGTTTATTACTGCTCGATCTAATAAACTCCACTTCCTTCATATAGCCGAATACTTTCGGGAAGTACTTGTCATTTGAAGGCTGTTTCTGAAAACGTCTCCCATGACATCTTTGAGTGCGGTTTGGATGGAGTGCAACTTCTGATTCCCACGATGTCTGCCTCCTCGTCTGGAACATAAAAAGTAGCGAATGGAACTTTCTGTTCCTCCGTGCATCCCAAGACATCGAATATCTTGGTAATTTGTTTGACCCGTCTCTCATGTGAATCGGATCGGCTTTCCCAGAATGCAGTGGTCCCACTCTTTGAGCTGCTTGCTTGGTGTGACCACCGTGTAATTGCTATATCATTTCCTCCTGTATTTTGAACACGAGTCTCCTCGTGCGATTTTTGCATGAGCTGCAAAAAGCTTCTAAACATCCCTCGTTCATCATCTCGCTTTCGGTGGTGTTGTTCACGGGAGGTACATTGCCCGACTGTTGCGTTCTCCTCGTTGGTAAAATCTGAGCATCATCTCCACGGTCTCATTTACTCCTTTGTTAATATTCTCGATCGACATTCTCAAATCTTTGTCATAAAAAAAAAGGGTTAATTAAAAAATCGATATATCACATAATATCCTATATCTTAACCAACTAACAAATAAGCTTAGGTAGGACACACTTAGCGAAGGATTTACTCGTCTCTCCCCTCCTGGTTCTATTCCCGATCTCATGGAGATCATATCCTAAGCTACGATACCAAGCTGTGGCGCCCCCAAATAGGTCCATTCCATCCACCCCATTACGAGTGCGCCAAAATACATGATGCGAAATAACTAACTGACTTTATTATTACAACATATAACATATATCTTTGTGAGTTTAAATCGAGATATTGCCATCTAGACAATATCCACACATGAAATAAATCCCCATCATAATTATTGATACATTATTTTACAAAAATGGTGAGGACTACTAAACAACTCTCTCTAGAACCTTCATTCCATTTTTGAGCTAGTACTACATTACATTCTAGCCTCCTCGAGAAGAAAAATGGAACAAAAAGGAAAAGGGTGAGCTCAACTAGCCCGATAAAGAATATTATGACTAAGATAATATACAACAAATTATCGTTAGTCTTCAACGGGAAAAATCTAATAGAATACAATAGACAACCGGTTTTAAATCAATCTTATGGTGAAAATAATAATTCATTAGAAGAGTTAAGTAGAGAATGCAAACTACTATCTTACATATATGAATTTAAAAGTTCATCGTCGATATTTTATCCTGTAAACATCAATCGATATATATACGGAATCAAATATTCATCTTTTTACTCTGGGCGAAGATATTCATCGATTAGTCATGTTAAATCTAAACACTGTTCATCTTTGCTCTCTGGGCGAAAGATATTAATCGATCGATCGTATTCATCTCAACACTGTTCATCTTTTTTTTTCTGGGCCAAAGATATTCATCAAAAATCATTCATCTTTTACTTTCTGGGCCAAAGATATTCGATAATATCATCATTTAGGGTGAGGATGATGAAAAATATTTTAAAGAAAGCGAATCGATGAAACAAAAAACAAATATTAAGGATTAGTATTTTAAACAATCGAGTTCAAAATACTTCATAAGTAATCGGTGGAGTAAAATTCAGAATGATCAAAACATGGATCTGATCAAAGCTAGTATCCGAAATAGATATTTTGGACGAAAAGAAAAATTTTCATTTTAATTGAATAGTAGTCTAGTGTATTAAGTGAATAGTGTTATATCGTGAATAGTCTAGTATCGTGAATAGTAACTCAAACACCAAAGATAGAAATTTCACAAAAAAAACATCTTCACGCTTAAATGAATAGTACTCGTGAATAGTAAACTCGTGAATAGTAACTCGTGAATAGTAACTCGTGAATAGTAACTCATGAATAGTAATAAATAGTAACCCCAGACATGAAAAAGTTCAAATTTGATAAAAATTTCCAACGATATTTGACATAATGATATTGAAGAAATAATATCATTTTGAATAAAATAACATCCACTTACCTCGAAGAGATGATCTTTAGTTGAAACAGGATATAGGCTATGACTTGAACTTGCAAGTATAGCAATACTCAAAGTATACTCAAAATACTCACAAGAATAAACTCGATAATATAGAGAGAAAACTTGATTTACGGTGTGATTTTCAATTCTAACCTAAGCACCTATTTATAGGAAAATGCTTAGAACACCAAAATAGAAAATTTAATATAATAATATTATATTTTTACAAAACTTCTCGCACACCTTTGAATCTGAATTCACCTCCTAACACATGTTAAATATGGTTTCAAAAAAAAAAAAAAACGTTTTTGTTATTTAAAAATATTTAAAACTTCAAAAATCAATTATTTGAACTTGAACTTCAATAATTCATAATAAATAGCCCTTTTATCAGAAAATTTGAAATCTCGCGACTTTTTTATAGGAAATTCAATTCTCTACAACTTTGCGGAAGAAAGTTTTCCAAATTCCAAACAAAAATTGTGAAATCCATAAGCAGGCGATTTTACAATTATAATCAAATTTGATCGATAATAATTGTCCCACCAACACACAAAAAATATGTGTTAAACATTTAATGCCACAAAAATACTCTTCCTCTCATATATACTCATATATCCCATTCATTATAAAAATATCACCATTAATATATTATTAAAATAATATATTTAAATGAATTATTTTATCGAGAAAAAGATAAAATATTAATTTTCAACAATTGTCACATTAAAAATTTTCTCCATCTATATCCACATAAAATCAATATTTTCCTCATCATATAAATCAATAATTAATTATTCACAAATAATATTACGAGAATCACGATCTTGTGACGGTAGTTCCCGGAAAGAGGGGCTTTTCGATAAGGATCTCTCTCTTCTTGGCGTTGCGATTAGGTGACCAAACCTCTCCTTAGAATGAACTTTCTAGACATTGCCAATAATGTTATCTAATAATATTATTAGGATAATATGAATTATTGCTCGATAATGGAAAATCTTGTGTAATGACAATTTATTGAAACAACGATAATATAAAATATCGATCACGACAATTATTGAATCGATAAAATAAAATCTTTGAGCGATAATTCTTTGTAACAATTATTGAGTAGTGCCTTCTTACGTAAGAATCAATAATTGGTGCAATCTGGTGTCTTCTTGTTCAACAACGCGTATTAGTGTGTTTTTTAACCACTTAGGGTATTCAATGATATTACTTAGTAACTTCTGTGTAGTTATTTATAAACAACTTATATTTATGTCGTTTTCTTCATCCATAACTTTTTCAGTTATGGGGCCCACAAAAAGCTGCTAGCAGTAAATCGAATATTCCCAACGATCTGAATATTCCACGACGAATATTCCCAAATATTCCCACTTGCGATAATGAATATTTTATAACCACTTGCTTATTGAAATATTTGCGTATTTTACCCATAACTATCCACATTAATCAAATCAACCCTTACTTATTTCAAAATAATAAATAGAGGAAAATAAATTTCATTTATTAATAATTTGGGGTCTTACATCAATTATCATCGAAATAGATGTCGATCTCTACTAACACAAATAATCCCAACACAATGAAACTATCAAATTCATCTTTAATCAACACGAACTTATTCATCATTAATATTATAACTCATAATATTTAACAACGAGTTGTTCCTGGAAGAGGGGGCTTTTCGATAAGGATTTCTCCTTATTGATGCCGCAATTAGATGACCAAATCTCTCCTTGTGTAACTTCTAGACATTGTAAATATTGCAATTTAATAATATGAATAACTTTATCATCTCAATTATTGATTTCATAATATAACATATAATGCGGATGATCTTTGTGATAATAATTGAATCAATAATATGAAAGATATGATCGCGACAATTATCTGTAGCAATAATTGAGTATAACCGAGTGACTTCTTACGTAAGCATCAATAACAATTACCGTAATGCTACTATCATGCAACCACGCGTATTACTATACTTTTACTAATGGGTAGTTCAACGCTTTTAACGGTAACACTTCGCCATTATTTTATAAAAAAGATAATTACTGCTTTCAAATACGATAATACTTCCGTCAAATGGGGTCCACTTAATGATTGTCTTGTTGCATTTAATATTCCTCGACAAAAGAATATTCCCAGACCAATCGAATATTTTATAATAACTTGTATACTTTGCAAAATTTATAAATATTACCCACAACTATAACATTATATCAAATCCACACCATAATATTTAAAAAAAAAAATTCGAGAAATTTAAATCTTTATTCATAAAATATGGGGTCTCACATCATCGGATTTGTTGGTGAACATATACTTATAGTTATGTTTAAATTTTATTTTTTATGCTTAAAAATAGTAATAAAATAAAATATAAAACAATTATCAAGTTTAAAAACATATGTTCTTTATATGTTTCAGTTCGTTGCCAAATTTTGAAAGAAATTTAACTATTTTATTTGATGTTGGTAAATAAACAGTGCTAACAGTAAATTTAATGACACTTAATAATTTCTTTCATGTTTTTGTCTTTTTGCTTCAGATGGGTTGCATTCAGTCATATAAAGGTTTCCAAATAATGTTGGTTACTGTTATAATTAATATTAGTTGTTGGTAACCAAATTGTTCTAGTAATTTAAAAATCAGTTAAACAAATTCTATGTGTTTTTTAAGGTTTATAGTGTAGCCAAACATACAAAGAAATGTATACATTTTATATTCTATGCTTTAAAAATAATAATTAAAAAAATTACAAAAATCAATTTCGAAGCTTATAATTATCTTTTTTTTAATACGGCACAGTTGGTTGCCAAATATGAATACAAAGGTAACCAATTAAATGTTAGTGTGTAACCAGAATGTCATAAAGAAGAATTACAACTTAGTTAACTAATTACGACATGTCTGTCTTTATTTATATTGTTATTTGAAGATAAAATTACTTTATATTAAAAGTAAATTAATGAAAATAATCATCTTTCAATACTGTGCAATTGAAATTTGTTTTTATTACACAAGTAAAATGATTACAATATGTATGGCTATTGAGCAACCATAGTAAACTTCAAGGAGTTTGTTACATTTGTTTTGATGTTGTATTATATCAAATCTTTTGTGGTCTCAAAATTGGTGGATTATTGCATGTTTTCCTGTTGTGGTCCTTTTTCTGGCATCTCATTTGACTTATTTTGAAATATATTTTCGATACATGCTCAGATTCACCTTTCTTTGGTCTTCCAAATGGTCTTCTTATTTTGGTGGTTTGACACATATGTTTTTAATCTCTTCCGAACATCCCAATTCTCTTTGTCATCTAACTACATGATGGAAGTTGAATACGTGTTCTACCAAAGTTTTATTTGAATAATATTTTGAACAAAAAATCATAATAACTCAAATTCTTTTTGCCAATAATAGAAGCAGTGACGTGTGAGCAAGGCATCTCATGGTACTCGAATTTACTAATGTGTGTCGTCTTTTGTTCCATGTCCACGATAAATTGTTTGGCGATATCGTAAAATGTAGAAAAAATCACTAAGTTTGATGTCTCAACCTACAATAGCATTTAATTGTGTAGTTAGTATGTATAATATTTTTTTTATATGTAATTTGGAATAATGAAAGTCATATGTACTGTTGGTATCTTTATCATTTATACTTGGTAACCAAAACCGCATAACTTTGTTTCCTTTAATTTCGGATGCAATTTTTTTGTAGGTATGCAACTAAACAATTTAAAAGTTGTATGACTAACCTTAAGTTTCTTTGACTCAATGATATTAGATTGCAATCTTCTCTCAAATTGCTGTGGAAAGGGTAGTAAAGATGACATTGCCGATTGTTTGTTTGTGAAATACCATCTTTGAACCATACAACGCAGCATTTAATCATCGACGCTAACCGGAAGATTTCTCGATTTCCTTTATTACATTGTTAATAGATTCGCACGATGTTCAAGTCATTGTTGAGTATCTAACATAATCCCATGGAGCCTCATGCACTTTCTTCTAGATGAATTTCTTCTTCCAAATATTTTCTTATTCGAGCATCAATCGCATCAAGTTGAGCCATGTATGTTGAATTCTTCAATAATGTAAGCTCTTTCAAAGCAGTTGTTGTATGCTTTTTTGATTTCTTCTCTTTCTTCTTGAACTCTATTTTTATATTTTTCAAAATATGGTATGTGCATGAACCGTGGCATGACATCGTGGAACACATGCTTAAGTCCCTTTATAATTGCTTCATGTCTATCTCGAGACAATGCATTGTCCTTCTCTAACTCCACAAACATCTCTCAAATTAATGAAAACCATGTCCGTATTAATTCATTTTCACCGCCTACCACTCCAAAAGCGAATTGGTATAATATTTCGTTTGCAGATTCAGTGTGCTTGCTATGAGAAGTGTACCCTCGTAGGTCGATTGTATGAAGGTGCCATCAATTACAATAAAGGGGAAACAATGGTGTCATGCTTCAATGGATGCTCCTATTGCAAAGAAAAGATATTTGAATCGACCATTATTCTCCAACTGCAAGGATGTGATGGATCCTGAAATGAATTTTTAGTTTGGTTAATGTAAATATATGTAATAAATATTGTCCATATTTGTAGTTAAGGATGCACTAAATGTAGTACTACTGGTATCCAATTAATCAGAATTTAATATTTTTCATAGTGTTCAGATGGTGTCTAAAATGCTTTTTTATTAGTTACATTTCATGTATATACTGGTCGCATGCAAAAATGATTTTTTTATTTATATTTCATTATTACAGTTAGTAGCCAAACTTTAATTAATAGGTAACCAAATCATTTAATTTGGGTAACTGAAATATTTAAAATATAAATGAACAGTTTCTAATTGATACCTGGATTTATTTTTTTCAGCATGTGCAACCATGAAGGAATCATAATGTAGTCGTGTGGATTCTTTGTGTGACGCCTCAAAATTAGGTGTATACATCACCCATCTGGGTCGCCACTTACATGATATGTAATTTAAATACAACTTATTAACATAACTAAAGGATATTCTACTAATTTCATCTTTTATGAGTATAAAGTCAAAGTTTTAACCAACCGGGTATAATAAAGAATGGAATAACAAAAGAAATCACCATGCAACCAACCTGGTAGATAATAAAGAATGGAATAACAGAAATCAAATGTTATTCCAATGTAATAATAATAACGTAAATAATGTCGTGAAATTCACAATCGATGTGATGTTCCAATGTAATAATAAAGATGGAACTGCATCCTGTAAAACACACGATAGATATTCCAACAGTATCGATAAAGATTTAACTGTGTCCTGTAAAACACATGTATGTGATGTTCCAATGTAATAATAAAAAAGGAACCAACCAGTCCTGTAAAAACACATGCATGTGATGTTCCAAATGTAATAATAAAAGAATGTCACCAAGTATAGGTAAATCACAGATACAAAGTTATTCCAATGTAATAAATAAGCAATGGAATAACATAAGGATTTCACCAAGTATAGGTATGCCACAGATACAAAGTTATGTATAGGTATGCCACTTTTACAAAGTTATTCCAATGTAATAATAAAGAATGGAATAATGTAAGTTCTCTTCATCAAGAAGAAAGAATAACACCTTACCGTAAAAAGAACCTAATATGTAAGAAGAAGAAGTATATACTCTTCTTCTTTCTATAACTTTCTCTATAGCTTCTCTCTATAATTTTCTCTCTGTAGTTTCAATGAATTCGTAAGAAAATAATGAAGGAATGAGCTTCTATTTATAGAAAATGGAATGCATAAGAATTAATCCATGAACTATCCCGTATTGATTTACTTTTAATCTGACGGTCCATATTTAAAGAAAAATCTTTAAATAAAATATAATATATTCTATTTATATAAAAACATTTTACTATGCAAACACTATATGCAAACACTATGCAAAACACTACGCATAATAATAAAATATAATATATTTTATTTATAAAATAACTTTAATAAAGTATTCTGCTTTTATATAAAGATGTTTCGCTTTTATTACGCTAATAATACTAATAAAATAAACGTCATTATCGCTATAATAATTCATATTATTAATCGACAATAATGGAATCAAACTGAAGTGACTTCTCACATAAGATCAATAATCAATACCGCAGTGCTACTACGCAACCACACGACATCGCATTTTTACTACCGAGTAGTTCAACAAGATTAACCAGAAACTTCCGCCGTTATTTCAATAAAATATTTTTGTCTTTTTCAATCCGACAATAATTTCACTAGGGTCCACCAATGATTGAGCCATTGCATTTAATATTCCCTCGCTAAACCGAATATTCCCCACCAATCGAATATAATATAACCACTGTATACTTTGCAAAATTTATAAATATTACCCACAACTATAACATTATATCAAATTATTCCATAATATTCAAAATAATATTTATAGAAAATTCATCTTTATTTATAAAAAGTCGGGTCTTACAACCTCCCTTTCTTATGAAATTTCGCCTCAAAATTAGGGTACGACTGGTATGTCAAGAGGTAAGGATACCTTGATTTCATTTCGATTCTAACTCCCAAGTCATTTCTCAACATCGTGGTTCCTCCACAAAACTTCGACTTGAGGTATAACCTCGAGCGTAGAATATGTTCCTTCTTATCCAAAATTTGAACAGAACCTCTTCATACGCCAAATCTTCCGCTATTTCGTCCTGGCTCTAACTCAATAATATGGTTCGGTCTTTTCACATATTTACGTAATATGGATATGTGAAAAACGCTATGAACACGAGACATATTCAAGCAGAAAAGCGAGTCTATAGGCCACGCTCCTACTCGATCGAGGATTAAAATGACCGATGAATCGAGGATTAAGTTTTCCTCTCTTTCCAAATCTTGTAACTCCTTTCCATGGAGCAACTTTTAACAACACACGATCTCCTATATCAAATTCCACGCCCTTTCGATGAAGATCAAGATAACTCTTTTGTCGATTTTGTGAGGTTTTTATACGTCATTTGATCGTTTCAATCTTTTCCGTAGTCATACGTACTCAACTCCCATCCCAACAACGCTGTTTCACCCACCTCATCCCAAAGATACCGAGAACGACACTTTCTTCCATACAACGCTCAATGGAGCCATGCCAATACTTGCTTGATAATCGCTTGTTGTAGGAAAACTCCACCAATGGTAAAAACTTGTCCCAACTCCCCTCAAATCAAGAACACAGTAGTCTTAATAGATCTTCAAGAGTTTGAATAGTCCTCTCCGATCGTCCGTCCGTCTCGAGGATGATATGCCGAGCTAAATCGTAAGTCCGCGCTCATAGCTTTTTGCAAACCAACCCAAAATCGTGAAGTGAATCTTGGGTCTCGATCGTAAACTATGGATACCGCATACCATGCAGCCTTTACAATCTCGCTTATGTACATACGAGCAAGACGCTCAAGTGTATAAGTTTCTCAGATTTGAAGAAATGAGCAGACTTGGTCAATCTATCAACAATGACCCAAATCGCATCAATGCCTTGAGAAACCTTAGAAGACCGTAGAACGAAATCCATGGTAATGTGCTCCCACTTCCATTCTCGAATTTCAAGTGGTTGCAATGGACCTTTTGGTACTTGATGCTCCGCTTAACTCGCTGACAAGTTAGACACCTCGAGATAAACAAATGCTTCTCTCTCTTCATATTGCTCCACCAAAATGTATGATTTAATATCACGATACATTTTGGTACTCCTGTGATGGATTGCAAATGGTGTGTCAGCGCCCCATCATGATATTATACTTTAAATCGTGGTCGTTAGAACACAAAGTCCGGAGTCGACTCAAGTATTCCTTCTTCATCGATTCTTGCTTCCTAAGATAGCACCCTCTTGCACTTTCTTCCTCATACGCATCACCTGTGTCCGTAGAATCGAGCAGCCTTTAACTTTATCGATTAAAGCTCTGCTCTACTCAGATATTCGCTATCATCACACGCGCCCCTCGAGTCTTTAACTCTATCTCCATCCTTTGCAAGTCACACAAAATGGGCCTTCAGGTTTGACAATAACGCACTCAGATTTCTGATACGATCTTCTACTCAATGCATCACCTACCACGCTCGCTTTTCCGTGATGGTATCGATGGTACGATCATAATCTTTCAATAGCCTCAAGCCAACGCCGTTGTCGCATGTCGAGTTCCTTTTGAGTGAAGAAATATTTGAGGCTTTTACGATCCGTAAAGATCTCCACTTTCTCCCATACAAGTAATGCCTCCAAATTTTAAGTGCAAAGATAATAAATGCTAACCTGCATCACGAGTAGGATAATTCCTCTCATATTCTTTGAGTTGTCGCGAGGCATAGGCTATAACTTTTCCATGTCAGATAAGAACACATCCCAACCCTTTGCTCAAGCATCACCAGAGATGACAAATCCTCCGAGCCAAATGGTATTGTGTAACAAAATAAAATAAGTCTCTTCGAAGTTCTTGAAAACTCTTCTCACATTCTTCGCTTCCAACCGAACTTTCAGATCTTTTCGAGTCACCGAAATCAATGGAGTAGCGATTCGAGAAAATCCTTCCACGAATCTCCGATAATAACCAAATTAAACCGAGAAAGCTACGATTTCTATTATCGATTTAGGTTGTTCCCAAATTTTAGCTTCAATCTTTGCCGGTCAACAGATATTCCACGACTTGATACCACGCGCCCAAGGAATGCTACTTCTTCAAGCCGTAACTCGTGATTTCTTCAACTCGCATAAAGCTTATATTCACGGCTTTTGGAGTGTCACCTCAAGTGTTGCTTCATGATCTTCACGGCTTTTGGAATAAATAAGGATGTCATCAATAAAGACGACCACAAAGTGATCTAAATATTCCTCAATACTCGGCTCATCATATCCATGAAGGCAAAGAGAGCATTAGTCAATCCAAAGGACATGACTAGAATTCATAATGCCCGCATCGAAGTTCCGAAAGCCGCCTTTGAATGTCACGGCTCTAATCTTCAATCGGTGATATCCTAACGAAGATCAATCTTTGAAAAGAATTTGGCTCTTGCAACCGGTCAAACAGTCATCAATACGCGGGTAATGGATACCTATTTTTGATGGTGACATGATTCAACTCCCGATAATCAATACAAAGTCGATACTCCCATCTTTCTTCTTCACGAATAGTAATGAGCACCCCAAGGAGAAGTACTAGATCTAATAAAGCCAATGTCTAACAATTCTCGCAGCTTGGGTCTTTAACTCCTCAAGTTCAATAGAGCCATTCGATATGGGCTTTGGAAATAGGTTTTGTACCGTGTTCAAGGTCGATACAAAATTCAATTTCACGCCTGGGGTAGGCCAGAAGTTCTTCGGAATACGCCAGAAATTTATTAACAATAGAAATATCGCTCAAAACCGACGATTTTTGTTTAAATCAGCGATACGAGCTAAGAAAGCTTGACATCCATTTTTCAATAAACGAATAGCTTTATGGCTTGAGATGACCGTGATTGATTTTAATGGTTTGGTCGTTTGAATTCGCATAATAGGTTGATTAGGAATATGAAAGCTAACAACCTTACGAAAACAATCAATTTTGCATGATAAGTAGTTAACCAATCAATCCCTTGAATCACGCCAAATGCAAGTATTTTTAATGAAATAAGATCGATGTAATGTGAGGGTACCGATTTGAACCAAACAAGACTTATAAACAAAGGATGTAATGAAGGTTTCTCCCAACTGAGTTTCCACAGATAAGTCAAAGTCTAATTTCTCCTGAGTCAAATTTAATCGATGAGCGCAAGTAGAGAAATAAAAGAATGGGTAGAACCCAGATCAAATAAAGTGTAGACTTCATTAGAGTTTATGATAAGCTTACCCGTGATGACCTCATTCGTTCCTTGCTTCTCCGGGAGGTCACAACAAACGCCTCCTCAGACTACCGGTTTTGACTTTTTCGACTACCTTTGGTGCCTCCATCCTAGTTGAATTTGTCTTCAGAACGACAAAATCGAGCTAAGTGACCTTCTTCCACAATTATAACACGCTTTGACTAAGATGGCACAGCTTGGACCGATGTGTCCTCTTCTCCGCATTTGAAGCATACGATAGTGGTCTTTCTCCTTCCTTAACAACGGTGTCCGGTGTCGACGCTTTCCATCATCATTGAATCTCCGCTTTCAAATGTCCATTCTTATTGTTTTGGCCCGATTACCACCGGTGGTTACCATATCCGCCCGCTTGATTCCTCCACGCTTGTTGTCACCGCTCACGACTACTCTCACCGGTATTATAACTTTGCTTACCGCTTCTTTTTAGTCATATTGACTCGTTATCGCGCCCACTAATCGAGCCCTATTTACAACATCCTAAATACAAACACAGCTTATGAGAAATAAGATGTCGACGTATTCCGACTTTCAAACCTCTTAAAAACATTCGCGCCATTCTCTCTTCATTATCCACCAAGTGGGACGAAACCGTGATAACTCCGCAAATTTTGCCTCGTATCATGCGACATCTTGGCCATATTGTTTTGTTCCAACTTGATAAACTCCACCTCCTTCATGTGGCTAATACTTTCAGAAAGTATTTGTCGCTGAATGCCTCCCGAACTTCTCCCAAGATATCTTCAAGACAAAGAAGTCGAGTACGCTTTTACCGATTCCCACCAAGAATCCGCCTCCACGCAACATAAAGGCGTAGAAGGGAACCTTTTGTTCTCTGAGCATCCCAAGACATCAAATATCTTGGTAACTGCTTATCCATGCTTCCGCCAAGTGGTTTTGGCTTCCCTTAAACTCCTGGTGGTCCCAGCCTCAATTGTTTAATGCAGCGACCGCCCGAGAGTTTTCCGTGTTTCCACCCCACGCTTTTGGACAGAGTCGCCTCGCCTCATTGCCAGATATAATTGCATAAAAAGCCTCCTAACATTCGATCATTCATCATTTGGTCAAGTTGTTGTTTTTTGAGGAGGATTGTCGCCTTCCCGATGCACATTATCCCCGATTATCGATATGTGGTGAATCAACGATCGCTCAGGTCCATCATATTCTCAACATTCTCGATGTCATTTTCAGACATCGCCACAAAACAAAAGATTAATCGACATTTAACAATTATCTTTATATTCTAATCGACCAATAAAATAAAGACAAAAACTTAGTAGGTCATACTAATAAGCGTATTCCCCGCCTCCCTCCTAGTACTTTTCTCACATCTTAGCCAGATCATATCCCTTAGCTTTGATACTAACCGTGACGCCTCAAAATTAGGTATACATCACCCATCTTGGGTCGCCACTTACATGATACGTAATTTAAATACAACTTATTAACATAACTGCGTAATACAATACGACATAAATCGTGAGTTTAAATACAAATATCGCTCTACTAGATATTATACAAACTCAAACAAAAGTCCTCATTATAATTATTATCACACTATTTCACGTATCAAAGAGGACTACTAATGCTATCTTCGTGACCATCACTGCTTCCCCGACTCGTCCCAAATATATTCTCATTTCAAGAGAATAATACCAAAAGAAAGGGTGAGCTCAACTAGCCCAAGAAGAAATATTATGACTAAGATAATGCAAAAATAAATTATCAATAGTCTTCAACAATGTTAAACCGATAAAATACAATAGACAACCAAGTTTAATCAATGAATATGCAATCCATTAAAAGAGTCAAGAGAAAATAAAATCTACTATCTTTTATGATTTTAAAAGGTTTTTCATCATCATTATTATAAGAGACTTTAATAAATAATCCACAATAAATCATCCACATCATCGATGATCACGCAAATATCAACACGCCAATATCAAGGATATTCTACTAATTTCATGGAGTATAAAGTCAAAGTTTTAACTAACCGGGTATAATAAAGAATGGAATAACAAAAGAAATCACCACGCATGCAGATTGCAGATGTAAAGTTATTCCAATGTAATAATAATAATCTTAACCAGTCGTGAAATTCACAATCGGCAGATGTTCCAATGTAATAATAAAGATGGAACTGCATCCTAAAAAACATGTATAGATATTCCAATGTAGAATGATAAAAAGATTTTAACCAGTCCTAACAAAAACACATGCATGTGATGTTCCAATGTAATAATAATAAAACGGAACCAGTCCTGTAAAACACATGCATGTGATGTTCCAATGTAATAATAAAAGAATGTCACCAAGTATAGGTAAACCACAGATACAAAGTTATTCCAATGTAGTAATAAATAAGCAATGGAATAACATAAGGATTTCACCAAGTATAGGGTATGCCACAGATACAAATTATGTATAGGTATGCCACTTTTTACAAAAGTTATTCCAATGTAATAATAAAGAAATGGAATAATGTAAGTTCTCTTCAAGAAGAAAGAATAACACCCTTACCGTGAAAAAGAACCTAATATAGAAGTAAATGAAGAAAGAAATACTCTTCTTCTTTCTATAACTTTCTCTCTATAAATTTCTCTCTATATAATTTTCTCTCTGTAGTTTCAATTTCAATGAATTCGTAAGAAAATAATGAAGGAACGAGCTTCTATTTATAGAAAATGGAATGCATAAGAATTAATCCATGAACTATCCGTATTGATTTACTTTAATCTGACTATCCATATTTAAAGAAAAATCTTTTAAATAAAATATAATATATTCTATTTATATAAAACATTTTACTATGCAAACACTATGCAAAACACTACGCAAAAACACTACGCATAATAAAATATAATATATTTTATTTATAAAATAACTTTAATAAAGTATTCTGCTTTTATATAAAGATGTTTCGCTTTTATTACGTTAATAATACTAATAAAACAAAACGTCATTATCGCTATAATAATTCATATTATTAATCGACAATAATGGAATCAAACCGAAGTGACTTCTCACATAAGATCAATAATCAATACCGCAGCTACTATGCAACCACACGACATCGTATTTTTACTACCGAGTAGTTCAACAAAGATCAACCAGAAAACTTCCGCCGTTATTTCAATAAAATATTTTTGTCTTTTTCAATCCGACAATAATTTCATTGGGGTCCACCAATGATTGAGTCATTGTATTTAATATTCCCTCGCTAAACCTAATATTCCCCACCAATCGAATATAATATAACCACTCAGATACTTTGCAAAATTTATAAATATTACCCACAACTATAACATTATATCAAATTATTCCATAATATTCAAAAAATAATATTTATAGAAAATTCATCTTTATTTATAAAAACCGGGGTCTTACACTCTTAAAGTTTCTCTTTTTCTTTCACTTTCCACGCTTTTTTGGTAGAGATGGACACATTATACTCCTTCATCATATCTTCCACAATATCGGTTCTTTGTATTTTCTTGAAGTTAGTTACTCTACATTATGCATTCACTAACCATCCGACTATTTGTTAAGATCTCCAAGCAAGATGTTGATGAACAAGTGTGTAAATCATTAAATTCTCTCACCTGAATATTTGTTTTCAAAATTTTGATTCTTAGTTTCAATTTACAATTTTCATGGTCGATGCATACCTCAACAAAGTCTCTTCCACTTGTTCTTTCTACCTTGTGTACCTTACTCAGGTTGAATGTAGCCTTATCGTCAGGTTAAGATTCTTTATCAAGTTTGATGAATTTTGACTTCAAACTTATTCGGATCGATATGACCTCATCAATTGTTCTTTCTACCTTGTTTGTCTCTGTCTTGTTCTTTATCAATAGCTTGCCGGCGGATGCTCAAGAAAATGTTATCCAAATTGGTCTTCTTGTGTTGCCAACGATTCAAGATCAGAATTCCTTTGTGTCAATCTCATTGGCGTTTCATCTTGAATTATATTTTCTTCTTCAATTATCACGTTTTGTAAGATTGTAGTTCCTCTAATGTGGTATTCAAAATCTATAATCAGTGGATACTTGTCATGTTCACCTGAGTTTCTACTAATTTCCATATAGAATCTGAAGGTTGATTCATTTGTCACCTTGATTGGAGGGATGTTGCTGCTAATATGAAATTTGATTTACAACTCTGTGTGTAGCATTCTAGGCTTAATGCATTGCATATCAAGTTGTGCATTTCTGTGAATGAACAAGTTGAAGGGACTAGTAGGCCGATAACTTTGAAATTTTGATATTGGTTACTGTCACTCCACGTACCGTTGAAGTAAATTACAACTGGAATCATATCTATGTTACGGCAACTGAAACATTAAAATTAATACAATTATGTAAATAGTCAGTATATGAACATCACATAGTAATCAATTGTCACTTTTTTAGTAATAATAAATTTTCAACACATTGTTTGCATTTTTTCAACTTTAAGAATACATAGATAGTATTTAATGTAACCAAAATATTTTATGAATGATGTCGATTATGAATGTTTAAATTTAAAAAATTAGTATTATTTGGAAATTAAAAAAAAATAGTATTATTTTTTTTCTGGTGACCAAATCAACAATTTTCAAGAACCAAAATAGACTTTACTTAGTATCTATGATATGTAATAATCTGCTTTTCAATTCAATTTAAAACAAAACATAAATTATGTTTTTATGGAGGATAAATACTAAAGAATGAACATTTAAATTCAAAACTTAATTGTATTGAATTATGCATCCATTTAAAGTAACCAAACCTATATATGAATGTAGCCAATATATTATCTGAATTCTTCAAAACATGAATGTGCAATACAATTCCCTTTCGTAACTGAAATTAATACTATTACTTTATTGGTTTCCAAATCAACATTATATAGTTTCCAAACTATTTTATGAATGATGCCAGATTATGAATGTTTAAATTAAAAAAATTAGTATTATTTGGAAATTAAAAAAATTAGTATTATTTTCCAGGTGACCGAATCAACAATTTTCAGTAACCAAAATAGACATACTTAGTATCTATGCATATGTAACAGTCTATTTTCATTCAATTTATAAACAAAACACAAATTATGTTTTTGCGGAGGATAAATACTAAGGAATGAACATTTAAATTCGAAACTAAATTGTATTGAATTATGCATTCATTTAAAATAACCAAACCTATATATGAATGTAGCCAATATATTATATGAATTCTTCAAACCATGAATATACAATACAATTCTCTTCAGAATCGAAATTAATTAATATTACTTTATTGGTTTCAAATCAACATTATATAGTTACCAAAATATTTATTATTAGTATCAATGCTTTTGGGAAAATTTGTTTTCAATCCTTTTATTAAATTTTTTAAAGTTATGCTTTTGTAAAGGTGAATTGCTAAATATTGTACACTTAAGTCAAGGTAACCAAACCTTTATATGATTGTCCCTAAACTTTAATTTTGTATTGAATACGTAATTAAAGTGTGTGATTCGCAAATTATAGTTGCTTCAATATATAGAATAATTCCTTCATTACCTTTGTAGTTTCGTTCTGCAGATTCAGGTTTGATGTCTCGAGAATCTACTTTTTTGATTCTGCTTGAAAATCTTTGATCGCTTATTTGAATGTGGTGTTCTTGATGCTCGTATTCAATTAAGATTTTAAAGAATCTTTTTTAAGTGATGACTTTTTAGAGTTTGTGAATTTTAATGACTTTTAAAGACTTTTTAAAGACTTTTTTAAAACTGACTTTTATAGACTTTTTGAAATAAGTGATGAACTTTAATAAGATGATTACTTTAATAGACTTTTTACCAAGATTTTGATAGACTTTTGTATACTTCTAATATATCTTGTAGCTTATATTAATTGTTAATTAGCCCATGTGTACAACCTCTCACTCTTTTTTCATGAACTACAGGAAATCTCATTATTTCATTAAATTATTGTGGCATGAGATTTTATATATGTTGAAAGCATTCATATTATTCTACTCATTTCATGATAAATTTGGATACTCGAATACGAATAAAACTTTAGAAGCTACAGACGCAACACAAAAATTAAGCTCACTTTTCATTGAACTATATATATTATATATGCGTACGATTTTTTAGTATGAGTATCAAACTCTGTTTTTCACAAAATAATATGACAATGAAAATCTATATGATCGCAAAACTTCATACATGTGAGTAAATTGCCACCAAGTTATAAAAAATTTACCAGAGAGATTTTTTTAGTCGCCAGGTAAACCATGTACAAAATTGCCGGAGAGATTTTTTTTTTCTTAAAATTATTAATAGTTGTTAGTGAACCAAAATTGATCGCTAAAAAAAAATAATTATGTGACTTTTTAATTTATTTATGATGTTAGAAATTAATTAATTAAAATGTTACGTAACTAATTTTTTTTAACAATTAATCGTTGTCATCTTTTAATTAATTTTTTTTTTAATTTTGATGAGTTTTAGAATTTATCAAGATTCGTATATATCATATACTATATCTATATATATATATATATATATATATATAATAATAAAAAAATCAAAATTTATCGCTTGATTTTTTTCAAAGTCATAACGAGATATTCCTATAATAAAAAAGTTTGTGTAATTTATCTAATTTTTAATAATTTTAGTAAAAAAAATATATAAACGGTTTATAATTTTAATAATTATATTTTCTAAAATTAGATTAATTTATATTCATTTTTAAGTTAAAAATTTATCGGAGAGTTTTGCAACTTTTGAATTTTCCATAAAATCTCTCTGCAATTTTTTAACTGGCGATTTGAATTTCTACCTTTGTGTTTAATATTTGAAAGTCTTTAGAAGTCTTTAGAGATGAGGTCAGACTTTGGATATGGGTTGATAGTAAATTTTTCTAAAGTTTCTTCTCTACCAAGTAGAAATCAAAAATCAAACTTTTTGAATACTAATATTTTTATTTAATTTATAAAATCTTAAAAATCAATCAATTTTTAAATACCAAAATACTTTTATAGACTTTATAAAAGTCTTAATTCAATATACCACTCCCAAGTTATAACTTTTAAAGACATTACAAAACTATAGTTGATAATTTAATACCAACTTAATATAGAAACTTTATATAAACTCTTTAAATGTCTTGATTGAATACAACCAAACTTTTTTTAGTCTTTAATCGGTCTTGTAATAGACTCAAATTAGTAATTGCATGCCTTAAAGGTATCACGAACGAAATCATCCACCTTTTTTCGCTTTTAACAATATGAAAATTAGAATGAATTTGAACCATTCACGTATTTTTTCACCTAAATCAATTAGAATGAATCAACTGATTTTGTTTTTTCCCATTCAAATTTAAATTGGGTTCTATCTTATTATTATAGATTATAGTTCCATTTAACTTTGACTTTTTATTTACATATCATGTCGTGTTTATAAATATAGTGCACTTAAATTAATTATGTTTTTAAAAAAAATTGTTTTTGAGAACTTATTTATCACAATGTCGGGAAGTTTTTAAATGTGTTGGGCGGTTCGTGCAATTTGGCTTGAAGATTTATTAGTGTCTAGATCATTGTAGAGTGTGAGACATCTAATAAATACATCAGATGAATAGAATTAGTCAAATTGATGAACATGAATATATCGCGTATTCTTATTTTTTCGTCTTTCATATAATATGTTTGTAATTATAATATTATTTGTTTTTAAATTCTAACAATATGCATTAAATAATATCCTACCCTTGTTTTTTTTTCTATTTAAATGTGAAAGATTAAATCTAAACTTAAATGTTGTAACAACTTTTTCTGTTTGTCAATTCGGAGTAAAATAGTGTGTTGAAATGGTAGAAACATAATGATGCACTGTAATTTTGTGTCTCCCACGAATAATATTGTCAGTGGGTAGGAATTAATGGTGATTGATGGATAGATAGGAAAGGATAGAAGCACTTCTGTTTCACAACTTAAATTCAGTTAGGTATAAGACGAAATTGATGTTGATAACAGAACAGCCACACTCAACAATCTAATCCTAAATGGGCACCATTGGGATGTATATATATATATATATATATATATATATATATATATATATATATATATATATATATATTCTTTATTCTTCTACTTAATTTTATTCAATTGCATACACTTTGATTCCATTTCCTACAATGCAAAGTTATAGTATATATTCTTCTGCTTAATTAGCCTTTTAGGCCGTTAAATTTTGTAATGAACAAAGAGAATATAACAAGACAAAGAGAAAGATAATTTTACTCTTAAGATAATTTTAAGGCCGTTATAGTATATATTATAATCTTAAGATAATTTTTGTTTTTATTTTATTTATAGTATAACAATACAAAGAGAATATCTGAAGTTGGATGAATCAAATTGGGTGTCATGTACGTAACTTCCATACCAAATACTAATAATGACATTAAAGCTCACCCTAGATTACAAGTTGGGTAGTCCCCAATTCGGCTGTAAATCCATTAACAGAATATAATTCAGAAGAGTAGTCTCTTTCAAATAATACACAAGAGGGAACTAAAGGATAACAACAATTCAATTCAGAAGCCCCCTGCCAACATTATGCGAATAAGAAGAAGAATCCGAGTCCATAAGTGGCCCATTTTTTTGTTTATATACCCTTTTATGGGAACAAAACTATGATTATTCGCCAATTGGCGGTCTAGCTTAATTAAGTGGGTAAGGCAATGTTATAACATGCATTGCATGCGCAAGCAAAATAATGGAGTCCCGGCCGCATGCAAAAGTTACTGCATCTCTAACAGTCTCTTCAATTACTTTGGGATAATCAAATAGGTTAGTCACATCAAATAAATTATCCCTAACAATCTCTTCAATCTTAGTCATCAAATTTGCAACCTCATTCTCTCTCTTCAAAATATTTATGAAAGGCTAAAAATATTTACTTTGCTTGATGAGTTTGATGTGCAATTTCATTGAATTGAAGAGATCACGATGGAATAAAATACGAAAAAGAATAAATAATACTCTTCAAATAAATAGTCACGTAGGTCAATAAACTTCAATTGAAAGAGTTTTTTTTCTATTACTGATTGAAGATGCTCTAACAAACATTAACTTAATTACTTTTTCACTGTTTGTTATGAAAACTAATGCTACAATAATGCCTAAGCAAAGTTTTTCATACTGATCTTACATACTTCATTTGACGTCAAAATATTTTTAAGAAAAAGAATGGTAAAATACTTACAAATAGATATACATTATTCATCTCTAATCGTGAGTTTTAATACAAATATTATCTTCTGATAATATCCACTCTCAAAATAAGTCCTCATTACATTTATTATCACACTATTTAATGTAATAAAAGAGGACTACTAATACTATCATCCATCGACCATCACTACTATTCCCCGACTCAGGCCCATCACTCCATTTCCCGACTCATCGCTATTCTTCATTTCAAGAGAACAAAGGAAAGAAAGGGGTGAGCTCAACTAGCCCAAAGAAGAAATATTACGACTAAGATAATGCGTAATAAATTATCATTAGTCTTCAACAATGTTAAACCGATAAAATACAATGTAGACATCAAGTTTAATCACAATGAATAAGCAATCCATTAAAAGAGTCAAGAGAGAATAAAATCTACTATCTTTTATGATTTAAAAGGTTTTTCATCACTTTTATCACCGAGACTCAAATTTAATAAATAATCAACATCATCCATCCCTCGCACTACTACCAAGGATATTCATTAGTATCACGACCACAAATTATCCATGACTACGGGCCAAGGATATTTGTATTCATCAATGGTCATAATCATGCCAACAACTCCGCCCATCAATGCACTACGGGCCAATGAGGACTTTTACCACATCATTTGTAACATTACTACCATGATTACAATCAATAATCCCCGATCATAATCATACCAAGTCCATCTACGCACTACAAAGCCATGTATGACTTTCAAAAAAATATAAACATGAGGATGATGACAATGATATAAGAATTCAATAAAACAAGTTCAAGAATTAATTTATTCAGAACTAATAACGCCCAAATTGTCAACATGATACTTCTTTGTAGAGTAAAATTCAAGAATGCTCGTAAGAATATTTTCATGAAAAGATATCGATGAAGCGCAAATATCAAGGATATTCCACTAATTTCATGGAGTATAGAAGTCAAAACTTTAACCAACCGAGTATAATAAAGAATGGAATAACAAAAGAAATCACCATGCACGCAGATTGACAGATGATAGAAAAGAAAGTTATTCCAATGTAATAATAATAATAAACCAAAGTCGTGAAATTCACACCGATGTGATGTTCCAATAGAATAATAAAGAATGAAATAACAATGTAAATCACCACGCATGCATACATCACATGTACATAGTTATTCCAATGTAATAATAAATAATGGAACCAGTCCAAAGGTAAAAACGCACAGCATGTGATATTCCAAATGTAATAATAAAGAAAGACGAATCCAAGTCCGTGTAAAAACACACGCATGTGATATTCCAATGTAATAATAAAGAAAGACGAAATCAGTCCTGTAAAAACACAAATGTGATGATGTTCCAAATGTAATAATAAAGATGTAATAATAAAAAGAATGTCACCAAGTATAGTATAGTCCACATGATATAAAAGTTATTCCAATGTAATAATAAAGAATGGAATAACAAAGTTCTCTTCATGAATACAAAAGAATAATATCCCTTACCGTAAATAAAATTGATATCGAAAGAAGAAGTAAATGTAAAACTCTTCTTTTTCTCTTCTTCTCTATAATTTTTTCTCTAGAATTCAAAGAATTCATAAGAAAATAATGAAGGAATGAACTTCTATTTATAGAAGAATCAAGGTCTAAAGAATAATCATAAGAAAACTGACGATAACATTTATTTTTTTAAATCACGCATTTTCGGGAACATCACAAAGAAATATCGTGATTCATTCATTTTTCAAAGAGTAATCTATATATAAATGTCTAGGTTTGAAAATCATCCCACAATCGCTAAACAAAGTTACCAAATGTCAAGGCCCCAACCAATCGTAATAAAGGAGAAAGATTATAAAACATATCTATATATATAATCAACACATGTTGTAAACCTAAATATATATATATATAATAATAATTGCTCTCTCCTCCCACGTGAACACAAATTTCAATAAATATCCACCCACTTTGTCAAACTTGACAACTTTATACATATATATATATATATATATATATATATATAAATACCTATCTTATATATATAACTCTAATATATATATATAAGTAATAAAACAAAACCGAGATGACTTCTCACGTAAGCATTAATAATCAATACCGTGTGCTTACTATGCAACCACACGTATTCGTATTTTTACTAAAGTAGTTCAACAAGATAATCTGTAAAAAAATCCGCCGTTATTTTTAATAAAATATTTTTGTTTTTCTCATATCCGATAATAATAAAATTAGGTATACGCCACCCATCTTGGGTCGCCACTTACATGGTACATAAATTCAAATACAACTTACTAATATAACTGCTGCAGGTACATAATACGATATAAAACCGTGAGTTTGAATACAAATATTGTCTACTAGATATTATACAAACTCAAAAGGAGTCCTCATTACAACTATTATCACACTATTTCACGTAATAGTGAGGACTACTAATGCTATCCTCCTCGACCATTACTGCTCCCCGACTGTCTCCAAATTATGTTCTCATTTCCTCAAGAGAATAAAGGAAAGAAAGGGTGAGCTCAACTAGCCCAAAGAAGAAATATTATGACTAAGATAATGCGTAATAAATTATCATTAGCCTTCAACAAAGGTTAAACCGATAAAATACAATAGACAACCAGCTTTAATCATAATGAATAAGCAATCCATTAAAAGAGTCAAGAGAGAATAAAGTCTACTATCTTTTAGGTTTTAAAAGGTTTTCATCAATTTTTATCACGAGACTCAAATTTTAATAAATAAACCACCACATCTAATCATCCCCGCATTACACTACCAAGGATTTTCATCAAATTATCAATGGTCATGACTATACCGAATCACCCCGGTCATAATCATACCAAAAACTATCCATCACCGCATTACAAACCGAGGACTTTTGTCACATCATTTATATCAAGTCATGATTATACCGAATGATCCTCGTCATAATCATACTAAGTTCATCTATGCACGTAAGCCAAAGATAACATAATATAACATAGGATGATGACAATGACATAATAATTCAATAAAACAAGTTCAAGAATTATTTAATCCATGAATTATTAACGCCCAAATTGTCAACATGATATCGCTTTCAGAGAGTAAAATTCAAGAATGATCAAGAATATTTCCATGAAAAGATATCGATGAAACGCAAATATCAAGGATATTCTACTAATTTCATGGAGTATAAAGTCAAAGTTTTAACCAACCGGGTATAATAAAGAATGGAATAACAAAAGAAATCACCACGCATGCGGATTGCAGATGTATGTGTTATTCCAATGTAATAATAATAACTAACCAGTCGTGAAATTCACACCGACAGATGTTCCAATGTAATAATAAAGATGGAACCAGATCCTGTAAAACACACGATAGATATTCCAATGTAATGATAAAGATTTTAACCAGTCCTGTAAAACACACATGCATGTGATGTTCCAATGTAATAATAAAATTTAACCAGTGTCCTGTAAAAACACATGCATGTGATGTTCCAATGTATGTAATAATGAATGTCACCAAGTATATAGGTAAACCACAGATACAAAAGTTATTCCAATGTAATAATAAGCAATGGAATAACATAAGGATTTCACCAAGTATAGGTATGCCATGTGATACAAAGTTATGTATAGGTATGCCACTTTTTACAAAAGTTATTCCAATGTAATAATAATGAATGGAATAATGTAAGTTCTCTTCAAGAAGAAAGAATAACACCCCTCACCGTAAAAAAACCTAATATAGAAGTAAAAAGTGAAGTAGTAGTATACTCTTCTTTCTTTTTCTATAATTTTCTCTATAGCTTCTCTCTCTATAATTTCTCTCTCTAGTTTCAATGAATTCGTAAGAAAATAAATGAAGGAAACGAGCTTCTATTTATAGAAAAATGGAATGCATAAGAATTAATCCATGAACTATCCCGATTGATTTACTTTAATCTGACGGTCCATATTTAAAGAAAAAATCTTTTAAATAAAATATAATATATTCTATTTATATAAAAAAACATTTTACTATGCAAACACTATGCAATACTATGCAAAACACTATGCAAAACACTATGCAACACTATGCATAATAAAATATAATATATTCTATTTATGTAATAACTTTAATAAAGTATTCTATTTTATATAAAGATGTTTCGCTTTTATTACGCTAATAATACTAATAAAATAAAACGCCATTATCGCTATAATAATTCATATTATTAATCGACAATAATGGAATCAAACCGAGTGACTTCTCACATAAGCATCAATAATCAATACCGCGCAGCTACTACGCAACCAACCACACGACATCGCATTTTTACTACCGAGTAGTTCAACAAGAACTACTCAGAAAACTTCCGCCGTTATTTCAATAAAATATTTTTGTCGCTTTCAATCCGACAATAATTTCGCTAGGGGTCCACCAATGATTGAGCCGCTGCATTTAATATTCCCCGCTAAACCGAATATTCCCCACCAATCAATATAATATAAACCACTGTGATACTTTGCAAAATTTATAAATACTACCCACAACTATAATATTATCTCAAATTCACACCATAATATTAAAAAATTATTTCAACAAAATTTAAATCTTTATCGATAAAATCTGGGTCTCACAATCTCCTCCTTATGGAATTTCACCGAAATTAGGGTACGACTGATATGATAAAGAGATGAGGATACCTTTTGAATACCTTTATCGCTGAAAAATATTAAATTCATCTTCGCAATCCTACCAAAGATATTCATTAACAATTCATTTTGCAATCCACAGCCAAAGATATTCATTAACAATTCATCTTTTCGCACTACAAAAGCAAAGATATACAACTCAGAAACCAATAATACCGAGACTCACCTTTTAATAAGATCACAACCACGAATTATCCATGCACCATCGCCAAGGATATTCGTGTTTTCAATTACTACTATGATTATACCGAATAATCCGTGGTCATAATCATACCAAGTCTATCAATGCACTACTACCAAAGACGACTTTTTACCACATCCATGAATTAATATTTCATCACGAGACTCACCAATAATTAATCCATATCATCGAATCATCCCCGCACTACGTGCCAAGGATATTCATTAAGATACGACCACAAATTATCCATGCACTACTACCAAAGATAATCGTATATTATTATCATCACGCACCACAAATTATCCATGCACTACTACCAAAGATAATCGTGTATTCATTAAGATCACGCCACAAATTATCCATGCACTACTACCAAAGATAATCGTATATTCATTAAGATCACGACCACAAATTATCCATGCACTACTACCAAAGATAATCGTATTCATTAAGATATACCACACATAAAATTTATCCATGCACTACTACCAAAGATAATCGTGTATTCATTAAGATCACGACCACAAATTATCCATGCACTACTACCAAAGATAATCAGGTATTCATTAAGATTAACCACCAAAATATCCATGCACTACTACCAAAGATAATCAAAGATATTCATTAAGATTACGCACACAAAATTATCCATGCACTACTACCATGCACTAAAGATAATCATTCATTATTCATTATTATCCATGCAAAGAAAGATAATGTATTCATTAAGATCACCAAATTATCCATGCAATTATAACCAAAGATAATTGTGTATTCATTAAGATTACGACCACAAATTATCCATGACTACTACCAAAGATAATTATTCATTAATATCACGCACCACAAATTATCCATGCACTACTACAAAGATAATAGTATTCATTAAGATTACCATTAAATTATCCATGCACTACTACCAAAGATAATTGTGTTTTCATTTACTATGCATGATTATACCAACAATCCTCGTCATAATCATACCAAGTCCATCTATGCACTACAAAGCCATGCCATGTATTTACTTTCAACATAATATAAAATACGAGGATAATGATATAAAGAATCAATCAAATGAGATAAAGGATAAATATTAAACATTTATAATATAATTTATCCAGATTCAAGAATATCCCCATGTTATCAATCACTTAATAATCTCATAATCTAATATCATTAATATTATAACAATATTTTAATCACTTCTTAAATTTATAAACAATTTATCTTAATTGTTTACGCTTTTACCATATAATGCATTTAATCATTCAAAATGCCATACTCATAAAATATCATCACCAATTATCAAATCCTCATCAAAAAATATGCATATACTCTATATAGGATTCTCTAGCCATAAAATCCTATTTTCAACTTTGTTACTTCACATAACATATTTAACTCATATGTTCAGAATTAAACTATTTTCATGAAAATACCAAATCAGTCCCCAAAAATATTTCTTTTCTGGGATTTAGCATAATATAGTCCCATAATGAAAATATATTTTTCTCGAATTTTTAAAATTCATTTACTATTTTTCAAAAATCAATTTCTAATTAATTCCTTAAGAAATTAGCTACCTCAAGTTTAACTCCAAAAATTCCCAAATCTTGGCAGGACTCTTACATGTTAACGTGAGCTTCTAGTTTAAATTTCATGGTCATCGAGTTATAGAACTCCTAATAGCGTTTTTCGCCTAAAAACCTAAATATTGAAATAGTCATAACTTGCTCATTTTAAGTCGAATGAGCTCATTTTTGGACAGGAGGTACTTTATACCATATACTTTCATGTCCCAAAAGGCCAGAATTTTTCTCATAATTTAAGTGGCCGAAACAGCCCCTTAAAGTTTCTGGCAGTAGCATTTTTTTGCTTTTTACAGCTTTGGCCTTTTTGCAAAAATCAGTCCACACAAAAAAATACAACACCTTTTCCAGTAATTCCACTTGGATTAGTTAGGTAACTCATAGATCTAACTCTAGGACTTGACCACATTCAAAAATTCAAAATATAATAGGAGATATGGTCAATTGAATTTCATGTTACGCTTTTCACCAAAATCTGATTTTCAACTCTTTGTGATTTCTAAGAAACTTTCATGTTTTTTTCACATACCAACCAACATAACTCATCATAAAACTTACTAATACTTCATATACCCATGATTTTCATTAGTCCAATGCTTTTATTATGACTTTCATCATAAACCACGAAATGCTCCTTTTAGTCAAGAAATATTTGAGGGTTTAAGAAATGGGTTTTGTAATCGGGTCAATACAAAATTCGATTTCACGCCTAGGTAGGCTAGGAAGTCTTCAAGAATACGCCAAGAAATTTATTAATGATAGAAATATCATTCAAAATCATACTTCTCATCCAAGACTTGATAAGACGTCACATTATACCAACTGCGACTTCTATCCCTTAACCTCGATAAGACCTCACAATGATACCTATAAACTTGCCATCTTCATTCACGACGTCGCCACGTAAAGTCCGCTTTTTCATTTCCACACAAGGAAGTCAACAACGAAAGGATCGGGGCTTTTTACTTATGGCTTGATATAACAAAGGATTAACTTTAGGATTTGGTTACTTTGAATTCAGATAACAAAGTTGGTTAGAATATGAAAGCTAACAACCTTACAAAAAAGAATAATGAGTAGTTAATCAATCGCTTTTCAAAATTACCTCAAAGGCAAGTATTTTCAAAGAGATAAGATCGACAGTAACGTGAAAGTGTTTATTTGAAACAACAAGATTAATAAATGTGGTAAACGGCGTTTCTCCCAACGGTTTCAATAGATAAATCAAAGTCTAATTTCTCCTGAGTCAAATTTAAACGCTGAACGCAAGCAAGAGAGATAAAAGAATGGGTAGAACCCAGATCTAATAAGGTATAGACTTCGCAAGAATTTATAATTAACTAACCCGCATAACTTCGCTCGTTTACCCACTTTTTGAGAAGTCACGAAAAACGCCTTCCTAAAACCAACGACTTTGTTTTTTCAGATCCGCCTTTTTGGTGCCACTATCCCAAATTGACTTCACTTCACTATACGACAAAATCGAGCTAAATGACCTTCTTCTTGAAATTTCCACTTCTATTATTCTTGCCATGATTACCACCAAGTGGTTACCATTCTTAGCATGATAATTTCCCCACGATGGTTATCATTGTTCGTTCGATAATTGCTGCCACCAAAGATGATTATTATCGTCGTGTTGGTCGTTACCTTTTGTTTCGAAATCGAATCAACACTCTCATGTGCTTCATTGCTTATCTCAAAGATTTTCGTATGCCATTCTCAAACACCGCCACAAAACAAGGGTTAATTAACATATCACATATTATCCCTATATTCTACCGACCAATTAAATACCAAATAAATTTAGGTAGGTCATACTAATAAGGAATTTCCCTGCCTCTCCTCCTAGTTCTTATTCTCATCATATCCCTAAGCTCAGTGATCATATCCCTAAGCTCGATACCAACCGCGACGCCTCTAAAATTAGGTATACGCCACCCATCTTGGGTCGCCACTTACATGGTACATAAATTCAAATACAACTTACTAATATAACTGCTGCGTACAATACGATATAAAACTCATGAGTTTGAATACAAATATTGTCTACTAGATATTATACAAACTCAAAAGGAGTCCTCATTACAACTATTATCACACTATTTCACGTATAATGAGGAGGACTACTAATGCTATCCTCCTCGACCATTACTTCGCTCCCCGACTGTCTCCCAAATATGTTCTCATTTCCTCAAGAGAATAAAGAAAGAAAGGGTGAGCTCAACTAGCCCAAGAAGAAATATTATGACTAAGATAATGCGTAATAAATTATCATTAGCCTTCAACAAAGTTAAACCGATAAAATACAATAGACAACCAGCTTTAATCATAATGAATAAGCAATCCATTAAAAGAGTCAAGAGAGAATAAAGTCTACTATCTTTTAGGTTTTAAAAGGTTTTCATCAATTTTATCACGAGACTCAAATTTTAAAAATAAACCACCACATCTAATCATCCCCGCACTACTTGGCCAAGGATTTTCATCAAATTATCAATGGTCATGACTATACCCAATCACCCCGGTCATAATCATACCAAAAACTATCCATCACCGCATTACAGTGCCACCGAGGACTTTTTGTCACATCATTTATATCAAGTCATGATTATACCGAATGATCCCCTCGTCATAATCATACTAAGTTCATCTATGCACGTAAGCCAAAGATAACATAATATAACATGAGGATGATGACAATGACATAATAATTCAATAAAACAAGTTCAAGAATTATTTAATCCATGAATTATTAACGCCCAAATTGTCAACATGATATCAAGCTTTCAGAGAGTAAAATTCAAGAATGATCGTAAGAATATTTCCATGAAAAGATATCGATGAAACGCAAATATCAAGGATATTCTACTAATTTCATGGAGTATAGAAGTCAAAGTTTTAACCAACCGGGTATAATAAAGAATGGAATAACAAAAGAAATCACCACGCATGCGATTTCAGATAGACATGTGTTATTCCAATGTAATAATAATAATCTAACCAGTCGTGAAATTCACACCGACATGTGATGTTCCAATGTAATAATAAAGATGGAACTGCATCCTGTAAAACACACATGATAGATATTCCAATGTAATGATAAAGATTTTAACCAGTCCTCCAAAAACACATGCATGTGATGTTCCAATGTAATAATAAAATCTTAACCAGTCCTGTAAAAACACACACATGTGTGATGTTCCAATGTAATAATAAGAATGTCACCAAGTATAGGTAAACTCACAGATACAAAAAGTTATTCCAATGTAATAATAAAGCAATGGAATAACATAAGGATTTCACCAAGTATAGGTATGCCACATATACAAAGTTATGTATAGTAGGCCACTTTTTACAAAGTTATTCCAATGTAATAATAATGAATGGAATAATGTAAGTTCTCTTCAAGAAGAAAGAATAACACCCTTACCGTAAAAAGAACCTAATATAGTAAGTAGTAAGAAGAAAGTAGAAGTACTCTTCTTTTCTATAATTTTCTCTATAGCTTCTCTCTATAATTTCTCTCTCTAGTAGTTCAAATGAATTCGTAAGAAAATAATGAAGGAATGAGCTTCTATTTATAGAAAATGGAATGCATAAGAATTAATCCATGAACTATCCCATTGATTTACTTTTAATCGATGACGGTCCATATTTAAAGAAAAATCTTTAAATAAAATATAATATATTCTATTTATATAAAAACATTTTACTATGCAAACACTATGCAATACTATGCAAAACACTATGCAAAACACTACGCAACACTATGCATAATAAAATATAATATATTCTATTTATGTAATAACTTTAATAAAGTATTCTATTTTATATAAAGATGTTTCGCTTTTATTACGCTAATAATACTAATAAAACAAAACGCCATTATCGCTATAATAATTCATATTATTAATCGACAATAATGGAATCAAACCGAGTGACTTCACATAAAGATCAATAATCAATACCGCAAAGCTACTACTACGCAACCACACGACATCGTATTTTTTACTACAACAAGAACTACTTCGTAGTTCAACAAAGAAAAATATTTTGTCGCTTTCAATCCGACAATACAAAACTTCCGCCGTTATTTCAATAAAATATTTTTGTCGCTTTCAAATCCGACAATAATTTAAATCTTTATCGAGGGGGGTCCACCAATGATTGAGCCATCAATGATCCTCGCTATTCCTAATCTAAATAATATTCCCCAATCGAATATATAATATATACCACTTGATAAAATTAAAAAAAATTTAAAATATAATACTACACAACTATATTATAAATAGGGTAGTATTTATAAATTTTGCAAAGTATGCAAGTGGTTATATTATATTCGATTGGCTCTGGGAATATTCTTGCTTAGCAGGAATATTCGCATAACTACCAATCATCAGGGACCCCATAAAATGTAATTATCATTTGATCGAGAAAACGACAAAAATATTTTATCAAAATAACTATGAAGTTTTACCGCTGATACCGCTGAACTACTCTAAGTAGTAAAAGTACAAAGAATACGCAGGTCGCATAAGAAGAAGACACCAGATTGATTATCGATGCTTATGTGAGAAGTCACCAACATTGATTCCATTATCATTTATTAATAATATGAATTATTATAATGATAACGACGCTTTTGTTTTATTCAGATTATTAACGTAATAAAATGTAAACATCTTTTTATATAAAATAGAATACTTTATTAAAGTTATTCTATAAATAAATATATTATATTTTATTACGCATAAGTTGTTAAAATATAGTTTTCAGCATAAATATTGTTTTGATAAGATTGCATAAAGGTTTGCATAAGAAAATGTTTTTATATAAATAGAATATATTATATTTTATTTAAAAGATTTTTTTTTTAAATATGGACCGCCGATTAAAGTAAATCAATCTGACCGCTCATGGATTAGTTACTACGCATTCCATTTTCCTATAAATAAGCTCATTCCTTCATTATTTTCTTACTTAATTCATCAAACTCTGTAGAGAAATTATAGAGAGAAGCTTATAGAGAGAAAATTATGTAGCAAGAAGAAGTATTCTCGCTACTTCACTACTTCTATATTCAGCTTTTTTACTTGTAGTGGGTGTTATTCTTTCTTCTTCAAGAGAACTTCATTATTCCATTCATTATTATTCTCGCTGAATAACTCTCGTAAAAGTGGTATACCCTATACATAACCTCAGATACGCCAGATACCCTATACTTGGTGAAATCTTTTATGTTATTCCATCGCTTATTATTCTGCTTGAATAACTCAGATACGCTGCTAATTCTATACTTGGTGACATTCTTCTATTATTCTCGCTGAAACATCCTCGCTCATGGTTTTACACCGACCGGTTCCGCTTTTTTATTATTCCGCTGAACATCCTCGTCTCAGTGTTTTACACACCGACCGGGTTCCGCTTTTTATCATTCTCGCTTGAATATCCTATTCGTGTGTTTTTACACCGGATCCGTTTCCATCTTTTTATTATTCTCGTTGAACATCCCGCTTGCGTGAATTTCACCCGACCGTTCCGCTATTATTATTATTCTCGCTGAATAACTCGCCTATGCGGTACCGCATGCACGGTGATTTCTTTTGTTATTCCATTCTTTATTATACCCAAATAAGTTAAAACTTTGACTTCTATACTCCATGAAATTAGTAGAATATCCTCGATATTCATGCTTTCATCCAAAGATCTTTTCATGGAAATATTCTTCCGATCATTCTTGAATTTTACTCTACAAAACAAAGATTATGTCGACAATTTGACGTTAATAATTCATGGATTAAATAATTTTGAACTTGTTTTATCAATTATTATGTCATCATCATCATCCTCATGTTATATTATGTTATCTTCGCTTACGCAATATATGATGAACTTAGTATGATTACGACTGTGGATCATTCTAAGATAATCACGACTTGATATAAATGATGTGACAAAAGTCCTCAAAGGGCCTGTAATGCAAATGATGGATAGTTTTTGGTATGATTATGACCAGTGGGTGATTCTAAGATAGTCACGACCATCGATAATTTGATGAAAATCCTCGACCGTGGTACAGTGGATGATTAGATGTGGTGGTTTATTTATTGTCGAGTCTCAAATATAAAAAAATTGATGAAAACCTTTAAAACCTAAAAGATAGTAGAGATTTTATTCTCTACTCGACTTTTTTTAATGGATCGCTTATTCCGCAAGCAGCTTAAACCGTTGTTTATTGTATTTTATCGCTTAACATCATTGAAGGCTAATGATAATTTATTCTCGCATTATCTTAGTCATAATATTTCATCGGGCAAATAGTTGAGCTCACCTTTCTTTCACCGTTTCTTCGTGAAATGAGAATATAGCCGGACGAAGCCTGGGAACGAAGTAATGGTCCGTAGGATAAGATTAGTAGTCCTCACTATTCTCGTGAAATAAAGTGATAATAGTTGTAATGAGGACTCTTTTCGAGTTTGATAATATCTAGTAGACAATATTTGTATTCAAACTCACGCTTTATGTCGATTGCATACCTATGCTTATATAAGTTAGTAAGTTGTATTTGAATTTATGTACCACGTAAGTGGCGACCCAAGATGGGTGACGATACCTAATTTTGGGGCGCCACAATGTATACGTCATTATTATTAATTAATTGACCACTACCCATAATTGCACTAATTATCCATGCACTACTACCAAAGATAATCGTATTCATTAAGATTCATTAAATTATCCATGATACATCACAATTAAGATCCACGATTATCCATGCACTACTACCAAAGATAATCGTGTATTCATTAAGATTACACAACCAAAATTATCCATGCACTACAATAATTATTACCATTAACTACTACCAAAGATAATCGGTATTCAAATATCTACCATAAATTATCCACCACTACGTCCAAAGATAATCGTGTTTTCAACTACTGCCATGATTATAATCAACAAACCTCGGTCAATCATACCAAGTCCATCTACGCACTACACACGCCATTTACTTTAATAATATAAAAAATCAAGGATAATGATATAAAGAATCAATCAAATGAGATAAAGGATAAATATTAAACATTTATAATATAATTTATCCAGATTCAAGAATATCCCCATGTTATCAATCACTTAATAATCTCATAATCTAATATCATTAATATTATAACAATATTTTAATCACTTCTTAAATTTATAAACAATTTATCTCAATTGTTTACGCTTTTACCATATAATGCATTTAATCATTCAAAATGCCATACTCATAAGATATCATCACCAATTATCAAATCCTCATCAAAAAATATGCATATACTCTATATAGGATTCTTCTAGCCATAAAATCCTATTTTCAACTTTGTTACTTCACATAACATATTTAACTCATATGTTCAGAATTAAACTATTTTCATGAAAAATACCAAATCAGTCCCAAAAATATTTCTTTTCTGGGATTTAGCATAATATAGTCCCATAATGAAAATATATTTTTCTCGAATTTTTAAAATTCATTTACTATTTTTCAAAAATCAATTTCTAATTAATTCCTTAAGAAATTAGCTACCTCAAGTTTAACTCCAAAATTCCCAAATCTTGGCAGGACCTTACACATGTTAACGTGAGCTTCCAGTTTAAATTTCATGGTCATCTGAGTTATAGAACTCCTAATATAGCGTTTTCATTTAAAAAAACCTAAATATTGAAATAGTCATAACTTGCTCATTTTAAGTCGAATGAGCTCATTTTTGGACAGGAGGTACTTTATACCATATACCTTCATGTCCCAAAAGGCCAGAATTTTTCTCATAATTTAAGTGGCCAAACAGCCCCTCTAAAATCATGGCAGTAGCATTTTTTCGAAATTTACAGCTTTGCACTCCTTTGCTAAAATCAGTCCACACAAAAAATCTACAACACCTTTTCCAGTAATTCCACTTGGATTAGTTAGGTAACTCATAGATCTAACTCTAGGACTTGACCACATTCAAAAATTCAAAATATAATAGAGATATGGTCAATTGAATTTCATGTTACGCTTTTCACCAAAATCTGATTTTCAACTCTTTCAGATTTCTAAGAAACTTTCATGTTTTCACATACTAACCAACATAACTCATCATAACACTTACTAATACTTCATATACCCATGATTTTCATTAGTCCAATGCTTTTATTATGACTTTCATCATAATCCACGTAAATGCATCCTTTTAGTCAAGAAATATTCGAGGGTTTAAGAAATGGGTTTTGACCGGGTCAATACAAAATTCGATTTCACGCCTAGGTAGTAGGCTAGAAGTCTTCAAGAATACGCCAAGAAATTTATTAATGATAGAAATATCATTCAAAATCATACTTCGCCCCAAGACTTGATAAGACGTCACATTATACCAACTGCGACTTCTATCCCTTAACCTCGATAAAGACCTCACAATGATACCTATAAACTTGCCATCTTCATTCACGACGTCGCCACGTAAAGTCCGGCTTTTGCATTCCACACAAGGAAGTCAACAACGAAAGGATCGGGCTCTTTACTTATGGCTTGATATAACAAAGGATTAACTTTAGGAGTTTGGTTACTTTGAATTCAGATAACAAAGTTGGTTAGAATATAAAAGCTAACAACCTTACAAAAAGAATAATGAGTAGTTAATCAATCGATTCCTCAAAAATTACCTCAAAGGCAAGTATTTTCAAAGAGATAAGATCGACAGTAACGTGAAAGTGTTTATTTGAATCAAACAAGATTTAAAAATAGTAGAGGTAACGAAGGTTTCCTACCAACGGTTTCAAAATAAGTAAATCAAAGTCTAACTTCTCCTGAGTCAAATTTAAACGCTGAACGCAAGCAAGAGAGATAAAAAATAATGGGTAGAACCCAGATCTTATAAGGTATAGACTTCAAGAATTTATAATTAACTAACCCGCTAACTTCGCTCGAGTTACTCACTTTTTGAGAAGTCATGAAAAACGCACTTCCTAAAAACCAACGACTTTTGTTTTGTCCATATCCACCTTTGGTGCCACCGTCCCAAATTGATTTCGACTTTTGTGCACAACAAAATCGAGCTAAATGACCTTCTCTTGAAATTTCCACTTCTATTATCTTTGCCATGATTACCACCGGTGGTTACCATTCTTAGCATGATAATTTCCCACGATGGTTATCATTGTTCGATAAATTCATACCACCACCAAAGATGATTATTATCGTCATTGGTCGTTACCTTTTGTTCGAAATAATCAACACTCTCATGTGCTTCATTGCTTATCTCAAAGATTTTCAGATGCCATTCTCAAACACCGCCACAAAACAAGGGTTAATTAACATATCACATATTATCCCTATATTCTCGACCGACCAATTAAATACCAAATAAACTTAGTAGGTCATACTAATAAGGAATTCTCCCCTCCCCTCCTAGTTCTTATCTCACATCTCAGCCAGTGGATCATATCCCTAAGCTCGATACCAACCGCGACGCCTCCAAAATTAGTATACGCCACCCATCTTGGGTCGCCACTTACATGGTACATAAATTCAAATACAACTTACTAACCTAACTGCACGTACAATAATACGATATAAACCGTGAGTTTGAATACAAATATTGTCTACTAGATATTATACAAACTCAAAAGGAGTCCTCATTACAACTATTATCACACTATTTCACGTATTAGTGAGGACTACTAATGCTATCCTCCTCGACCATTACTCCGCTCCCCGACTCGTCTCAAATTATGTTCTCATTTCCAAGAGAATAAAGGAAAGAAAGGGTGAGCTCAACTAGCCCAAGAAGAAATATTACGACTAAGATAATGCGTAATAAATTATCATTAGCCTTCAACAAAGGTTAAACCGATAAAATACAATAGACAACCAAATTTAATCAAGCAGCTGAATAAGCAATCCATTAAAAGAGTCAAGAGAAATAAAGTCTACTATCTTTTAGGTTTTAAAAGGTTTTCATCAATTTTATCACGAGACTCAAATTTTAATAAATAAACCACCACATCTAATCATCCCCGCATCACTGGCCAAGGATTTTCATCAAATTATCAATGGTCACGACTATACCGAATCACCCCGGTCATAATCATACCAAAACTATCCATCATCGCATTACAAAGCCACCGAGGACTTTTTGTCACATCATTTATATCAAGTCATGATTATACCCGAATGATCCTCGGTCATAATCATACTAAGTTCATCTACGCACGTAAAGCCAAAGATAACATAATATAACACGAGGATGATGACAATGACATAATAATTCAATAAAACAAGTTCAAGAATTATTTAATCCATGAATTATTAACGCCCAAATTGTCAACACGATATCGCTTTCAGAGAAAGAAAATTCAAGAATGATCGTAAGAATATTTCCATGAAAAGATATCGATGAAACGCAAATATCAAGGATATTCTACTAATTTCATGGAGTATAAGTCAAAGTTTTAACCAACCGGGTATAATAAAGAATGGAATAACAAAAGAAATCACCACGCACGCAGATTGTGATGTATGTGTTATTCCAATGTAATAATAATAATCTAACCAAAGTCGTGAAATTCACACCGACAGATGTTCCAATGTAATAATAAAGATGGAACTGCATCCTGTAAAACACACATGATAGATATTCCAACAGTAATGATAAAGATTTTAACCAGTCCTGTAAAACACACGCATGTGATGTTCCAACAGTATCAATAAAATTTTAACCAGTCCTGTAAAACACATGCATGTGATGTTCCAATGTATAATAATAAGAAATAATGTCACCAAGTATAGGTAAATCATAGATACAAACAAAAGTTATTCCAATGTAATAATAAGAATGGAATAACATAAGGATTTCACCAAGTATAGGTATGCCACAGATACATAAGTATGATATGGTAGGCCATTTTTTTACAAAAGTTATTCCAATGTAATAATAATGAATGGAATAATGTAAGTTCTCTTCAAGAAGAAAGAATAACACCCTTTACCGTAAAAGAACCTAATATAAGAAGAAGTAATATCAAAGTAAATGTAATACTCTTCTTCTTCTTTTTCTATAATTTTCTCTATAGCTTTCTCTATAATTTCTCTCTCTAGTTTCAAATGAATTCGTAAGAAAATAAATGAAGGAATGAGCTTCTATTTATAGAAAATGGAATGCATAAGAATTAATCCATGAACTATCCAGATTGATTTACTTTAATCTGACTATTCATATTTAAAGAAAAATCTTTTAAATAAAATATAATATATTCTATTTATATAAAAACATTTTACTATGCAAACACTACGCAATACTACGCAAAACACTACGCAAAACACTACGCAACACTACGCATAATAAAATATAATATATTCTATTTATGTAATAACTTTAATAAAGATTCTATTTTATATAAAGATGCTTTCGCTTTTATTTACGCTAATAATAATAATAAAACAAAACGCCATTATCGCTATAATAATTCATATTATTAATCGACAATAATGGAATCAAACCGAAAGACTTCTCACATAAAGATCAATAATCAATACCGCAAAGCTACTACGCAACCAACCACACGACATCGCATTTTTACTACCGAAAGTAGTTCAACAAGATCAACTGAAAACTTCCGCCGTTATTTCAATAAAATATTTTTGTCGCTTTCAATCCGACAATAATTTCGCTAGGGGTCCACCAATGATTGAGCCGCAGTATTTAATATTCCCTCGCTAAACCGAATATTCCCCACCAATCGAATATAATATAACCACTGATACTTTGCAAAAATTTATAAATACTACCCACAACTATAATATTATCTCAAATTCACACCATAATATTAAAAAATTATTTCACAAAATTTAAATCTTTATCGATATAAACGACAAGTGGTTCGACGACGCTCAGAATGTGAAACTAAGTAAGTGGTTTCGACGTCTGCAAAGGTAATTACTATCGACGGTAAGGTAATTACTATTCACAAAGGTAATTACTATCGACGAAGGTAATTACTATCGACGAAGAGACTTTAGATGACGACATATACGGCCCCCATAAAATAATCAAACTTACCACAAACGCCTCATAATGTACTTTTTATATACATCAAGGATCGAATAAATATTACCACAAATCATTTTATTTTTAATCAACACATATTTAATCTTTCAACAATTATTAATCATTTATAACTTGTCGCCTCAATTATTGATTTAATATTATAACATATTATACAAATGATATCGCGACAATAATCAATCAATAATATAAGAGATATGATGCAAAGAATTATCAGAAAGTAATAATTGAGCATAATTGGTGACTTCTCACGTAAAGATTAATAATCAATATCGCAAGCTACTATACAACTACGCCAGACATCGTACTTTTTTACTACCGGTAGTTCAATGCTTTTTAATCTAAGAATACCTCCGCCGTTATTTTTATAGAAAGATAATTTGTCGCTTAACTAATTTTTCCGCCAGGGGTCCAACTAATGATCGAAATAATAATATTCCGCTAAAAAGAATCCACCAAACGATTGAACAACTTGCTTACTTTTAAAATTTATTCCCAACTATAACATTATATCAAATTTATTCCAAGAATAAAAGTTATCCAACATTATAAAATTCATTCCATAATATTAATATTTATATAACAAAAATGTTGCTTACTTTGGAAAAAAATTTATAAATATTACCTACAACTATAACATTATATCAAATTTATTCCATAATATTCAAAAATAATATTTATAGAAAATTATTTTATAATTTTAAACTATCTTTTATTTATAAAAAAATTAATATTCTTATGTCAAATATAATTTTTATAAACAAATTAATAACCACAAATTGTAATATTAATTAAAAAATAATTATTAATTATTAATTATTAATTAAAATATCCATGTAATATTTTAAAAAAATAATTATTAATTATTAATTATAGGAAAATTAATTTAATTAATTAATTATTAATTATTATTAATAATATCAAATGTCTATTCGTTCCAATTATCCGAATTGCGAATTGTGCATTCAAAAACAATTAGTTCTATTATTCGGTTAGTTCTAAAATTCTTTAAGATTTCTGATAAATGTTTTATCGATATTTCGGTTTTCTCCATGTTATAACATATCAGACAATTCGCTTTCAAGACAAAACATATATATAAAAAGAATGCTCACCCCTATGTAAGACAAACATATATAGAGAGAAAAATAAAATAAAAATCTAAGGCCTTAATTATAAGTGATTCATCAGGAATCCTAACATTACATTTTATCACTACACTCAAAATTAAACACTAAATAACCAAGAATTTTGAAACGTTTAAACGGATAATTGTATTACCTTAAATTTATTTATATATTGAGATTAAATTTGAATTAATTTTTAAAAATAAAATTATAATGGTACCTTATTATTCTACAATAAATTAATTTTAAATAACTATGTTTTAAAAACATTATAAGAAAATAATAATTAATATTAAAAACGTAATATATTTTATAAAATATATTAAGAATCAAACTTTAGGTACCAATTTAAGTTCATATAAAAGATCTTTAGTTAATTAATGTTTTAAAAATACTCACTTGTATATTACTAGTTATTAAAATTTAGTTACCATTTAAAACTAAAAACCATAATGATAACTTGTAATTTTACAATAATTTTATTTTATATAGAATTCCCTAAACACCAAATTTAGACTTTTGGTCCTACTCATATTTGAACTCTAAAAACTATAAAGATTGAAAATAAAAACTAAATATTAGAGTAAATTTTAAAAATTATAGTATTAGTAATATTTTGCTTAAGATATGTATACTATATGGATGGATTGGAAAATTGTTGAAACTAGGCAGACCTAAAGTCGGCCTTTTTGTTCTGAAAGCCGTAATTGGTCTTACTAGACTACCATTAATTACGTGATGGGTTAGAATTTAGCAATTGCATTAATTGATCAATCTCCATCCATCTGGACACAGAGAGAGAGAGAGAGAGAGAGAGAGTTAACTTATTTGATTATAGGAATAGACCAATGAAGTTAGTAGATGGGCCTAGCTAGCATGAATATAGTACATGGAGTATTACCAGAGCTTTCACTGCCCAGCACTACCATTACCTTTACCCCATTACCATTCCGTACGCAAATGGCCCTGGAAGCAGCTGTACCCTTTACACGTACGTACCCAACATCCCATCCCATTCTAATTTTATAGTATATAAATTCTCACCGCCCCTTCTCCTCTCTATTCTCATACTACTTTGCATCGATTACTCTTTTTCTCCTACTTGAAGCGATAGAAGAAAAACACACCCACGTACGCCACCATTTCTTCCACCCCCCCTCATGAGAGGAGTAGAGAATTCGAGTATTACAAACAATATTACAAGCGATTTTCATCAGCAAATTCAAATTGATGGAGAGCCCATATTATGCGCCGCCACACCCGGATCCGTCTCGGCCGTCACTAGGCTTTCCTCTTGGGACTGCTATTCTTTTGATCATCATTTTCAGTCTCAGCGGCATCTTCTCCTGTTGTTACCACTGGGACAAGCTTCGATCCCTCCGTCGATCTTTCACGGATCCCGACGCAGATAGCTATAATGGGTCTCCCTCGTCTCCCAGCTCCAAGCCTAAGGCCAGCCACACGGTACCTACTACTAGTTTATTAATTACTCCAATTCATTTATTTATAGGGTGTCCGACTATATATATATATATTCTGTCTTCACTTCTTAAATCGATTAACTCGATGACTATGATATATACTATACATTTTTATTTTAATCTTTTACAGGATTCAAAGCAAAACAAAAGCAAAGTTTACCGGTAATAATGCCCGGAGATCGGATTGCAAAGTTCATTGCAATGCCTTGTCCATGTGAGCCTTTGCGTGCCGAGAAAATCATTGTACAGGTGGAGAAGCCGCTTAAGCCACCACAGATAGCAGTGCCCTTGTATTAGCAATTTTATAAGTACTATCAACATTTTATGTAAATATATAATATTAGATCAATTCATATCATATTCCTTCCTTTTCCTCTTCATCTATAAGCTTTTTTCACATATTCTCGGTTTGTTTGTTTTTTTGCTGGCTTGCTGCGAGTTTCTTGATAGCAAAATGACATCAATTTTAATGGGAGGATAAAAAATAGTTGGCCAAAAAACATGAAGAAATTATTAAATACTCAAAATATATAATAAATACCAACGGCCTTTAGCTCGCTTAGTTGTTGCACTAAGCTTCTCCTTCAGTTAGAGGACCTAGGTTCAATTCTTAGACTATAATCTTATTCATTTTAAATAAATAGAGACTCTTTTATTTCATAGTTTAGATTTAAAATTATTTCTCCCAAGTGTCACGTAGACATTCAAACATATTTTAAATCAATTATGAAATAGAAAGGATCCTATCCCATATTAGCAAAAAAAAATGTATAATAAACTGTGACAAATGGTATTTGCGCTCGCTATATACAGAACAAGATATGCATCAGTTTAATTTGGTAGTCGAGCTCCAAATGAAAGAAATTAGTGGACAAATTTTTAACTGATTTTTGGGAAGTACGCGCCAAAATGAAACAGGGTATAGTTTTGGGATAAGACATAAGAGTCAAGGACAACGAGGGGTGTGAACGATGGTTGATAAGCACATCAATTCTAATTATTTATGTTGGTTGGTTGGTTGGTTAGTCGGTTGGTATGGCCCTTTTCTTAGTACTAAGACCATTTGGTTTAAATTTCAATGTAAAAGGGAAAAATATAATTAGTGACCAATAGCAGTAGCTTCATTCATAACCCTCTCCCTCTCTTAATAATTATGAGGTCTGCAATGCCATGTTCATCTTGATTGAAGAATATATAGGAACTATTTATATCACTCGAGCACATTTTGAAATCACTTGACATCATAACCATGTTAATCTCTTTGAATCTCTGTCTCCTCTTACTTTTCAAACACGTCTTGTTACTTAAGAGCATCTCCGGCAGATGGAATATCTGCTGGATTATATTTAGTCCATATGACATCAACAATGCCCTTACTTCTCAATCTTTTCAAATAGATTTTGACTATCCATGACTATAATATAAAATTATTAAAATAATTAATGAATTTAAAATAATTATTATTAAATATAATAAAAATACAAACTATTATTAACAAAATACTTATATATTTATAAATGTACTTAGCTCTATAAACTATTATTAACAAAATAATGATTTTTATTTCTATCCGTTCGGTGTTGTATCTGTTGGAAGCCCTTCGTCTTCTTCTTCTTCTTCTCTTCAGATCATCTATCATCTCCTTCTTCAGAGGTTCATCTCCTTCAACACAGAGAGTTTCATCTCCTTCTTCTTTTTCTTCATCCTCTCTCCTATTTAATTATATTAAATTTATAGTCCATGAGATTTTGGTTCCTTGATTTAGTCTTTCTAAGTTGCTCAAAAATTAGCTCGACTAAATATAGTCCATCTCTTTTTGAGCAAAATTGGCTTCCTAGACTAAATATAGTCTAGGATTTTGCAACTTCAGAATTTGGAGTTGCTCTAAATGTAATTTTGGATGCAATTTTGAGCATCTCCGATGTTCTCTTCAACTATTTTGAAATAGTACTTAAATATATATACGAGTCATATCAAATATGTTCAATCATTTTGTAATATTTAAATATGTTCAATCATTTTGTGATATTCAAATATGCTAGTCATTTTTGTGATATTCAAATATGTTCAGTCTGTTCGATCATTTTGTGATATTCAAATATATGAGTCATATCATAAAAATTATCTCCAACAGCATCTTCGACCTTAGTCATCAAATTTGCAACCTCAATCTCTCTCTTCAAATTTGTAACCTCATTCTCTCTTCAAAACATTTATTTTGTTTTTGGGAGAATCAAAATCATATGAAAAAGGGTAAAAATATTTATTTTGCTTGATTGGTTTGATGTACTAACTCATCAATTGAAAAGATCACGATGAGACACAAAATATAAAATAGTAAATAATCTTTTCAAATCATCACGATGTCAACAAACTTCAACTTGAAGAATTTTTTTTACTACTACTATTGAAGGTGATCTAAGGTGTTCTTTTATTTTCATTGCATTATTACATGTTACAACAATTGTCAACAAGCTTACCTAAGAATTTATGTAAACTAATAAGTTGGAATATCAAAACATTAACCCTAACACATAAACATCACGTAATTCGCCAAATTAAGTGCTACCTTGTAATTCTATTAGGGAAGATTGTAATGTGTTGAGCCTTAATTATTATAGCTTTTTAAATACAGTATCTTTTAGTTGGAATACATGTCAATTACATCAAACAGTAAAAATTTTGAGGGCTCACTAAATATTTTTCATAAGTTGGGGAAGTAAAGTAGTAATTTACATAGTGAAAAGTGGCACAAAAACATGATTCCCCATGAAGACTGATTAATATATAGAAACCACTTTGATCTTAATGTAGGTGGTAGTATATTATAGTACTATTATATTATATTCTACCCCTGACCTAATTTTGAAAGTGAATTAATTCCACCAAACAAAAACCCCACCATCCCACTTTCGCCTTGTAGGAGTATTACTTTTGTACTCGTCCGTGATGATTTGCTTGTGCTTCCAGTACAACATATCACTCACTACTACTTTTTCACTTGCTCTTTAAATTTTTCCACCAATCATTACTACTTCCATTTTATCTCTTATGTAGAAAATTAAAATAAAATATATTCATAATTAATTTCATCAACAATATACTTGCCAAAAATAAAATAAAATTATACTTGCAAATTTCAGTTATTATGACGTTGGTTAGAAATGAAAATTACTTTTTCTTGGTAGAATTGAATTTCAACTAAATTTCATCATCCAAATTCCAAATATATATACATATCCACAAATATATTGACATTGCGACCAACGTAAGCGTGCATATCCCATAATTAAATAATTATGAAAACTTTCACAATACATAACACAACTCATACCAAAAGGATAGAAAAGTCAAGATTGGTTACGGAACCTCACAACAAATCATTTGACTACAAAAAATGTGCCAAGACATTTAAAACGACATCTTCAACATTTAACCATGGTGTTAGGTTTTGGACTTTTAATGGTGAAACACAAGTTAGTCATCATTAATTCGTTATTTTTGCATGGTCCTTGCATTGTGTAGCTAGCTTCGTCCATTTCGCAGCAATTCAGTTGGTTGGGACAAATCTTTTCATGTCGATATATATTATTTGATGATATAGTATATATTAATGTACAAGGCACAAAATTGGTAAGCAAAGTGAAGGTCGTAAATAGTGTCAATGGTCGGGATTGATTGGAAATTTTAGGTAATGACCTGGTCTCATTTTGTCCTGGTTTGTGAAGAATTAATTAAGAATACACAAAGAAAGCAAAAGAGGGCCATGGTGATCTTCTAAACAAAATTAAAAGAAAAGAGAAGTGAGTGAGTAGGAAATGTACGGATGATAAGCAGTGGGCCGGTGTGCACCAAAGTCACATGGGTATAGATCTTTTCAAGGACAATAGATAGTGGGTAATTTAGTGGGCTTATCTTAACAGCTGATGATGTAACATGGACCCCTTTTTTTTTATTCTATTTTAGTGTACAGCCAAACACAGTGTCCAATTCAACTAAAGTTAAATTTGAATTAGCACTTAAATTATGCTCTAATTTGAAAGAAATGATTACTTAATTCAAAAGATTATATCAAAGATTTTGGTGTCCGGGATTGTAACAACATTTTGAGAGCCTTTCAAGCCATAGAATGCGGAACTACCCATATTATTACTATATATATATATATTTACCACAACAAGGTAAATATAAATTTTAATCAAATTATTTAATTTGGTTGATTACGGAGTTAAATTGTATGGTCGATACTTGCTATCCAGTGGCTTACATAAGTCAAAACATATATAATTATGAATAAAATACACCTTAATTGTGATAGCTAGCTAAAGGGACAACTTCCACTAGTTAAAAAGTCATGGACTCATGGGACTTGTACAATGTCTCAAGTATGTGGGATTCCATGATGTTCAATTTAAGTATAATAGGAAATTAATATTTTTACATATTTTTCTTTTAATTTTGAAGAAAATGAGTCTTACCTTCATATGAGAGGGGATCATATGAAAATATCAAAATTTTATATAGAAATAATGTCCCCTAAATAATAATATAATAATTTTTAATGACGATTATTTTACAACTTGGTTCGTAAATCCTAATTCCTATATATATATATATATATATATATATATATATATATATATATATTAAGATTGACAAACATTATTAGACACAAACTAAAAGACAAGTGAGATGATTCAAATGAAGTGGGGGAGTGAGCAGAAGAAGGAAGAGATGAATTAAATTGAAGAAATAGTGGAAATCCTTGTAAAAGTTAGGTATGTATCAAAACAACTAGGAAGCTGCTTCGTCGCTGCTGACTTGGAGAAAAAGACATGTATATTTATTTGGCTACAAATTTATAATTCTCTCAAGGCAAAAAGGAAGGTGAGATATATAGTAAGTATATAACATTGAGCTATCCCCGTTTATAATTTTTTTTTAAAATATTATTATTATAAATGACACCTCTCTCTAGAATATAAGATATTTTTCACCTCCTGTGTCCTCTTAATATAATATTTTATTCGTTCTAAAATATAAGAGCATGTATGTTATATTTCACATATGTGCACTTCAAATCTTTTTGTGGTCTGAAAATCGTAAATATAATTATTCACATGCGCGGATGGAAGTAGAAGGCAACATAGGCACTTGTCTATGCTGATTTTTTTTTATAGGTAAACTCAAGGGATATAATTTATAAGTTAGTAAATTTAAGAGGCAAATTAATAAAAAGTTAAACTCACAAAAGAAAAAAAATTCATTTTAATCTAATTCTTCGAAATATGTTTACAGGCATCTTAGAGATGCTCATAGACTTAAAAAATTAGTTAGATCCCAGCGCATAAAGAAACACGATAAACACCACAAGCTCGACGGCGGGTTCCCGGCGGGGATAAATCAGCGTGAGAGTCAAGATACGTGTTCACACAAGGTTAAACAATGGAGGAATATAATGTCTAGTGTCTCGAGAGAGAAAATAATTCTCTCGTATATGTGATTATGAATGAAGAAGTGTATTAGAACGCACTTTTCAAGACTTCCTCATAAGTTATACTCTTTCGCTCGATTATGCTGCACCCACTATTACCCCGACACCCCTTTGATCCGATGGGTTCCACCGATCGCATATAGTTTATCCAACGCTTTTGGTCATCGCTCCACCGCCACTACCAAGCTATAATCCCATCCACATTAATGCACGGCAGTTCTCTAGTCAACCGCCATGCTTTTTCATCATTACAAGTCAAAGATGTAGATATTTAAATATATGATGGGTCGACCCACCGATCGGGTCCGATACTGTAAGGACTTAATAAAGATAATAAAGTGACTAGATCCAATAATGTCAACACCCAATAATGAAGACCCAATGGACTAATCAATACGTAGCCCCAATCCATTCTATTCAATAGAGAAATATCACGACCCAACATCGCTTCTAGTTTTTTATTAAACAGAGGTTTAATAGAAACTATAAACGGCACTCTGCTCAGACAAAAGGAACTAATATAAGACCAACGAAGGCCCAAAATACGGCCATCAAGCCCATATATGGTGAATATCAAATGGCAACATCAATTAAGATCGAAGTCCATTTAAAGAGCCCGCTCCAAATTAACATACAACAACAAATATTTCACCGCCTCTCTAACAACCCAAACCTTCGCCACAAAAACCATTCTCTTCTCAATCTAGGCCAAAGTCAGAAGCGACATCGATGATCATCTGCTCGGCAGAATAATTCCATCATGGAACCGATGGGTGAAGGAGTGATATACCGCATCAAAGGAAGTCGAGATTTGACCATCAATCTGAATCGATCGATTAATATCGTCATCTCGTAAGTAAACATCGTTTCGTGTGTTTCCGCCCCAAATACAAAGAAGTCAAAAAGATATACCAAGATAATGCCAAGAGAATGCCAAGATAATGCCAAGATAATACCAAGATAATACCAAGAGAATGCCAAGAGAAATACCAAGGAAAAAGGAAAAAGCCATTCAAGTTTATGTTTGGCAAAAGGAAAGAATCAACCTCGACATTGTTTTTCTCAACAATGAATGCCTTCTAAGGATATCGACAAGGTCAAAGAAGAACCGAAACGACCAAGGCCACTCATCGTCATCACCGATATAAATGCCGATCCGCTGCTTAAAGGATCAAAGCATCCGTACATCGTCGTAAGCTCAAGAAGAGCTCAAAGAGCTTCGCCCTTAGAGATTTGGGTCCGCCATCGATCAAGACTTTCGTAAGGAGATACAGTGTATACGTAAAATCCGCCGAAATGAACAATAAGATCGCCCATACGTATGCCAAAGGATATGAAATCACCAAGTAAAGGCAAGAAAAAGTTCTGCCAAGGTAGATCCATCTCTTCTAGACTTTTTAGATGGTGACGACGACAAGGAAGAAGCCCGAAGACGACCTCTCTCCTTATCTTTAGTCAGAACTTTCTCAGAAAAATTTAACTTGTTGTGAATATAGCTAATATTTAAAATATCAACTTCACGCCTTATTACTTCGAATGAACATTTCTTGTCAATAATTCAAGATCAATTAAATCAGTATGAACTTAACTTAGACACGAACTAGATAAGGCGATAATGCTTAATTTATGAAATGAAGTGAACTCAATTTAATGGATAGAATTTAATGAATAATATTGAATGAACTCAACTCAACACTTGAACAAAATAAAGTAATGTATACTTATCGCTTCCGGTGAGATCGGCCACGTGAGGTGAATTTGATGATCCTCCTCAGACCATCGAAATCTTGCTACCACCTACAAGTATATAAGGATCAAGATATAAGGATCAAGATATAAGGATCAAGATCATATAGGATCATCCATATTTCCGACCATCCCTTACCACCATAAAATCCATTGATTTACCACCCCGATCAATATAGATCATAAGGACCTCGGGCTACCATCGAATGGCCAAATGAGTCCTACCATACCTCCTTACACCATAAACCATCGATTTACCACCCCGGTAAAAAATCAATATAGATCATAAGGACCTCGGGCTACCATCGAATGGCCAATGAGTCCTACCATACCTCCTTACACCATAATGACACCATAAAGGACTATCGACTTTACCACCCCGAAAATCAATATAGATCATAAGGACCTCGGGCTACCATCGAATGGCCAAATGAGTCCTACCATACCTCCTTACACCATAGTGACCTTTCTGACAACAGACCACAATAAAGACCATCGACTTACCACCGATAAGATCAATATAGATCATAAGGACCTCGGGCTACCATCGAATGGCCAAATGAGTCCTACCATACCTCCTTACACCATAAAGGACCTTTAGGACAAATAGACCAGATCAATAAGGCAAAAGTGAATGCGGATGAGCCACCGAAATCATTCTGCGGCCGACTTCGTTCTTTCATGAATATCCCCGCCAAGTGCTTTATAGCCAACAACTTCGTCAAATGATCGCCACAGATGTCTTTGTGAATTTCCCAAGAACATACTCTACTTTGATGGAACCAAATGTTCGAGTAAATGATGACGAAAAAGGTCCTTCGATAAAGATTCTCATCAATGAGAACAAAGTCGACACTCTTGTAATTGGTTTTCTTTTCCAAAGACTCGATCCGGGAAAGACGCCATCCGCCATCAAAGTTATAAGCATCCGTAGGGCTAACTTCGATAATGCATCAAGAATCTAATTGTTATCGATCGACCCTCGATAGCCTCACAGATCGATGTCCAAAATAAATATCCATCTCGCATGTAATGTCCACGAGCTCTCGCTCATCAAGAACTGCACGGCTTTGCTTATTCCCTCGCTTCTTTTTAACTATTATTAGCTTCGTAAAAGAATTGTCCGACCATAATGTCAACCGACTTTTGGAAATATTTACCAAGTGTTCAATTTCCAAGAGTGCGGCTTATCGATCCGCTTTCAGACGACGAGTCCTTCATCATGAGAGAACACTCAAGGCAGAAGTACCTTTTTTGATTCTCGATGAATATATTCTCAATCGCTTCCTCATCCGCTTGTGCCATAGTCCCGAGAACCCCTAGATGAGGTATCCTCTTCTGATGCTTAGAATACGGGTGCATTTTGTGTGTCAATCAACTCGATGTTTTTTTATCGGCATCTCCGAAGAAAAGTATCTATAGGCTGCAGCAGCCCCAAAGGACTCTCTGGAGTGTGATTTCGATATACTTTTGAAACTCTCCGTCACTTGATGAGGATACTCGAGGCAAGATGCCTTATTTGTATTCTCGAGGTGCAGCCCTCGGATCGCCTCTTCGCCACACGACCATAATCCCGAAACCGATAGAATGGATACCCTCTTCTATTAATCGTAAAACGGTCATTGGGACTTCATCTACTCGCTCAATTATCATCCCAAGACCAATAGGCGACACCTTCTTCCAAACAGAAACGGCCATTGGTCTTCATCTACTCGCTCAACCATCATCCCAAGACCAATAGGCGACACACCCTTCTCTCATTGGTCTTCATCTACTCGCTATCATCCCACCACAGAAATGTTGCCATCTACTCGCTCACCTCTTCTCATCTACTCTTCATCTACTCGCTCACCATCATCTTTATCACCGACCACTTTGGGTGTCAATTACGGGCTGGTGCCTTTTACTTGCTTTTCTATTATAATCCTCGCTTTTTATCGCCAACAAAGACCAACCATCTTCTAAGCTTTTGTGGATCTCGAACGAGAACCCCCCGATTGGTGCCATAACTTCCGGCGTAGAACAACCGAAATATTGTGATTGATAGCTCAAGAACACTAGAAAAAACCTCCTTCTAGCGCCCAATGTTAACGCCAGATCTTCTCGCCACGCCCCAATCACGTAAGACGCCTCGATCCTCGCATACAAGAAACACGATAAACACCACAAGCTCGACGGCGGGCCCGGGGGGATAAATCAAAGCGCGAGAGTCAAGATACGGTTCACAAGGTTAAACAATGGAGGAATATAATGTCTAGTGGTCTCGAGAGAGAAAATAATTTCTCTCGTATATACGATTATGAATGAAGAAGTGTATGAGAACGCACTTTCATGAAGACTTCCTCATAAGTTATACTCTTCTTCGCTCGATTACAAAGGCCACCCACTACTACCCCCCCGACACACCCCTTTGATCCGATGGGTTCCACCGATCGCATATAGTTTATCCACCGCTTTTTGGTCATCATTCCCACCGCGCTATAAGCATAATCCCATCCACATTAATGCACGGCAGTTCTCTAGTCAACCGCATGCTTTTTCATCATTACAAGTCAAAGATGTAGATATTTAAATATATGATGGGTCGACCCAATCGACGTATCCGATACTGTAAGGACTTAATAAAGATAATAAAGTGACTAGATCCAATAATGTCAACACCCAATAAGGGTTTAGCTGTGTCAGACGATCTTTGAGGTTATCTGAGAATGAAAATGCGAAATTACGCATTGAAAGGATTAGATTCGATGAGTTCAAGAAAGAGGGCAACAATTCGCGAGAACAACTTTTGGGTAATCAGGTAAAGCGAGTTACCCGCAGTTCCAGTCAAAGAATTGGCAATGAAAAGCCTGACAATGGCACATGTACTGGGTTTATTGATTGTGAGTGGGCTAAATTTTTGGATAAAGGGAACTCATCTGATAAACAAACTGTTGAAGTGGGTACCTATTTATCCAAACAATCTGTGGCTAAAATAGAAAAGAAGATGACAGGCAACTCTAACCAGGGAAATGCGAACAAGCACACCAAGAAGAGTGGCAGCTATAAACCTGATAGGTTTGTTGAGTGTTCAAAAGCGGAATTTTTGGATAAAGGGGCTTCTTTAATTGCAGATAAAAAAGCTAAATTGGAAGTTGATTCATCTAAGCAAGTTACGATGGGCGCACATAATTCTAGAGATACGGTGGGGGTTGGAGAAGAGAGAGGGGGAAGAGGAGTTGAGAAACAACATAAACTCATTGGAGTTAAGAGGAAGAGGAATCAAGTTGAGAAAGGTCATAGGTATCATGGAATTGTTCAAGGGTGGAATAAGGATCAAGAATTAGCATTAGAGAGTGCTTATTTTGCTGCCAAGCCAACGCCTCACTTCTGGAAGGCAGTTGCTAAAATGGTAAATATGCTTATTCTTTGGTTCCCCTCGATTATATGCTCGACTATTTTTATATTTGCTTCTTAAACTTAATTAGATTTTTTTTAAAGGGAATTGAAAAGTACAAAGTTATGACACCCATTGCAAACTTTTATTTTATCCTTTTGACAATTGACAATCATGTAAACATTAGCACTTCTAGTAATGTTAAATTGTGTGGTCTTTTTTCTTTCTACTGCAACTTCACTAGGTTGAGGGAAGGAAGGTTTGTGAATATAAAAGAATGAAATTTACAAATTATACAAGCACTGTTAAAAGGGGAGTCCCTACTGGAACAGAAGTGTTGAAGTAGCATGCTTTGCCTCGCCTCATGTCTCTTTTTCTATATACACTAGTGTTCACCTGTGCGATGCACTAAAGCAATGATACCATCAACAATTTCATCAAAATCATATGAAACAAACATGTTATTTGTCCATAATTTTTAAGTATGCCAGGATATATATATATATATATATATATATATATATGGGTGCCCATCCATAGTAGCTGGTTGCTATGGACACTATTCAAGCAACCATAATCCTAGCCGTTGATCTGGATAATGAATGACCAAGAATAATCTGGACTTTCCACTGCTGCAACAAGCTGTTGCGGCAAGGCTAATGACCATTAAGCCCCTCCTGCCCTCATCCCTCTCAAGCAATAAAACCCTTGCCGCAACAAGTTGTTGCGGCAGGGTGAATCGACTGTTACTTTTATACCGCAACTTTCATATAATACCCACATCTATTTTAATAATTAAGAAGATTAATTTGCTAAAGTACTGACTCAGTGCATTTTGATTCATTCAGTTTGTATGCATGTGTGTGTTTTATGAACTAATATAATACCCATATCTATTTTAATAATTAAAAAAATTAATTTGCTAAAGTACAAACTTAAGTGCATTTTGTTTCGTTGAGATTGTATGCATGTGTGTGTTGTATGAACTAATGAACGTAGTACTATTACTGCTTTGGCTATTAATTAGGCATTTGAATTTTTGGCAAATGAATAAGAAAGCCTAAATAGTGGAATAGTCTGTGCCGCAACTGTTGGCTCACCTTGGCGCAATAGCTTGTTGCGGCAAGGGTTTTATTGCATGATAGGGATGAAGGCGGGAGGGACTTAATAATCATTAGCCCTGCCACAACAAGTTGTTTTGCTGTCGCAACAACTTGTTGCGGCATGGAGAAGTCCAGATTATTCTGGGAAACAGTTAGGATCACGATTGCTGGAATAGTGTTCATAGCAACTGGTATTATGGATGGGGACTCTATATATATAAATATATATTTATATATATATATATATATTATATATACACATCAAGCATATATGACGGTTGACGTATAGCCTGTGGGAATACTATATGCGACGTGGAAACCGCTTTATATCTAAAAAAGCGTCGTCATAGCCAATTGTGTACATACATTTTTCTATTTATATATATATATATATATATATATATATATATATATATATATATGGGGTTCCATTCATGACAATAGCTTGTTCTTTGAAACCCCTTTTTTAGCTTGTTGAAATTTCTACCGAGCAAAAAAAATAAAAATAAAAAATTCAACGGTAAAAAAGGGTTGCTCCACATGAACCGATTGTTGTGGATACTATATATATATATATATATATATATATATATATATATATATATACATGAGAGATGATTCATAGCCACAACTAGTTGTGACTCATGTCTAGGCAACAACTCATCTCCATGCGCTCATCTCAAATAGCAATGACCGAAATTAAAGTGGGATGATTAGTATCCATAAGAATTTCTTGCATGGATAACTTTTTATGTTAAAAATCGGACCACTCATTCTCTCTTCTAACCTTTTTTTTTCTTTCTTTGACCAAAATTTAAAATTGCATAATTTTTTTGTTACAAATCTAAAATTATCAATATATATATCATTGGAAAACTCTTGTCAAGATCTTGATATATTTTTTCCAATTTAAATCACAAAAATTTAAGTTAAAATTTTGTATTTTGAAATACACTATTGCAAACTTTGATTAAAACTTTGATATTTTAACAACATTAAAACATATCAACTATGGATCTTGTTTTGAAGATCTTGATGAGAGCTTTTTACATATATAGATTGACACTTGGATTTATAACAAAAATTTATTGAATTTTATAATTTGATTGATGAAAGAGAAAAAATTGGATCAAGAGAGAGAATGAGTGGTCTGCCTTTTATCCAAGAAGAAGTTCTTCTTGCGATACTATACTAATGAGTATAGTATTTTGTTAATGATGTTCTAATTTGAGCCATTCAAGATCTCAGTAAACGGCTCAGGATGGGTTAGCTGGGACATGAGCCACAACCAGTGTTTGATTGGATGATGTCCATATCCATATATATATATATATATATATATATATATATATATAAGTGGATATATGGCAATATAATGATGCAAATATATTCTTAGGCCCTAAATATTATTATAGTGATATTCACGTTAACCATCATCACATATACATGTAAAAACCCTTCTATTTTTGTATGATAGAAGTATGAGCTTTAGTAATTACTTAAAAAGAAAAACGAAAAGAAATGGAAGCTAGAATCTAATATTTGCCGATGAATGCAACTTTTAGACGGGGACATGTAGGAAAAACATTAATGAAAATCGTTCTATGAGGTGAAATTAAAGCAATGATATTAACATTTAATATCATACTTTGAGATAGCTCCAGGGGGTGGGAGAAATGAGGAAGGACTTGTAACCTCAAGGTCGCTTGTTTCAACCCCCATATGTGTCAAAAATTACCTATCAGTAATATTTAAAAAAAAAGATTCTGAGAAACAAATAGAAAGATGCACAACATTGTAGGGAGTTTACTCTTAATAAATCTTCTTTGATTATTATGGGAGTGGTGCACCAAAAATGCGTAGAAATGATATAAAATCACATTATTTGTTTTAGAATAATGTTGAATTGAAGGCAATAAATAATACAACAACTATGCAGAAAATTATTTCTAGATCACTTCTTAGGTTGTCATAAAATACTATCAAGTTGCAAAAAATAGTATATCGTATATTCATGATTTCCTATAGAATAAAGCATGCACATTTACTCACCTTTGATGTCTTTCAAACTTGAACCCAAACTTGCATGAAAACATCTGGCTACATTCTGTAAAGAATATTTACATATAGCTTCTTTTTTTTTCCTCAAGTGAAACCAAAAACCTTTTCATCTTCTACAAACATGAAAAACCACAACTTCTGGCTAAATTTTATAAAGAATATTTAAATATAGGTTTTTCTTTAGTGAAAAACCAAAAACTGACGGGGACAACACTGTCTAGATCAAAGAAGAAATTTTATGTCTATTGTTGGGGAATTTAATTATGTTTAATTGGATAGAAATTACAAATGTTTCACCATCTACAATACTTATATGAAAAACCGCCATGTCATTTACGTTCATCCTCCCTTTTTGTACTCTTTTCTATCTAATAAATCTTTTTCTTTTTATCAAAAAAAGTGAGGAGCATTTAAGTGTATTGGCATTTTTAGCAACAAATCACTTATGTTCACTAATTTTCAGCATAGAATGGGCCCTTCTTTGGGTATATATTAATCTGATTAATTGACTATTTAGCTTTTTCTAGGTTCTCTGATTAATTGCCTATTTCGCTATACGATTAAATTATGACTGTTGCATTGTTATTTTTTTTGATGTTCTGACATTATACTGGTGTATTATTAAACAGCAGCAAGACTATAAGCTTAAATTCATTTTCATTGCTAATCTTCTGAAAATTATGTCAACATATGACCTTGTATTAGTAACCTTTACAATTATAGAACATTTGCTTCTCATATTTTTACACGTGTAGCAACATTATTCATTGTGAGTGTACTTTGTCAAAATCTCTTGCAGGTGCCTGGTAAATCTGCGCAGGATTGTTTTAATAAAATCCATTCTGATCACTTAACTCCACCTCAACCTCAACCTCGTTCAAGAACAAAAACCACAAACTTATCATCCCTCTCACTTTCTACATCTAAATTGCTTGATTCTACTGGACCAAAGATTAAAAAGCCTAGATGCACTACACGTAAGACTTGCCTTGTGCAGAAAACTGTGAGACAATTACTGCAAAAGCAGTTTCAGGTGGAACAAGATCGAAATGCAGACCTATTCTCAGTTCTTGAGCCCACATTGAGTCAATCTACTGAAGCTTTCCAGCAGGGTTTAAAATTTTCCACCCCAGATCGCAACCAAGAGAAACCTGAACTATTTAAAAGGTGCCAAGAGAGATCTTTGTCAGCCAGGAGAAAGCAATTTTCACGATTCAATAGTTCGAAAGGGCAACTCTTGCGAGTCCCCGGTTTTAAAGCAGGTTAAAAACAAAGCATTGCATGAGAAATATATTGATCAGCTGCATAACAGGGAAGCTAAAAGAAAGGCAGCATCTGCAAAGGCAGTGAAGTCCAGTCTTAAGATTGTTGGAAAGGAGAGTAATGTTCAGAAAATGAATGCAATTGAAGCTGCAAAAAATGCACTGCTTCTTGATGCAAGAGATGCTATCAGTCAGTTCCAACATGTACAGGCCAATGCCCTGAGCAACTTTTCTGATACTGATGATGATGCTTTCTATGAAGATGAAGGTGAGGATAGACTTTAACCATTCCATTCTTTTTTAATTGATTGTGTCAATATATGCTGAGATATAGCTATCCTAGTTAAAACCACATCTGTATGTAATGTTTGATCAAGCAGTCCTATAGTCAAGCCATGATCCATTTTAAAATCCTACTATAAAATGGTAGTTCATGGATAGAAATCTAAACATTTGCTTCTTCCACTATCACTCTTGGCTACATATAGGCAATATTTTCTTAAGGTTCTGACTTTATTTATCGAATTGTTTCAGCAGAACTGTGAATTTGACGGCAGTACTTTAGGTCATCTGCATTTTTTTGATTACTTTTTATGGTCAGAGTTTTGTTATGGTTATCTTTAAAGTATACTATATACTTGGAATATTCAGAGAAGAATTCACCGCCATATCCGAGGTATCAAAAAATGATAATTCATCATCCCTTATTAAAATTGGTCATTGTTACTTTTCATTGACTAGTATGTGGCCATGTGGGTTCTTTATAATTTAGGTTGTACATAGTCTACCAAGACTTGCATAAGTTTAAGATGGAAATTTGTTCAGGCGGCAGCTTCTCCTCCCTGCTCTCAAAAGCTCCAAATTAGATATAGTGGCAATAATTTAGGTGTGATTGGGGTAAAATGATAAGAACAAGATCATAGCTTGGACAAAGATCTTACCATGTTACTTTTGGCAATAGTACCTTGAAATTGTCTTTTAATATATGCATTATTTCTTTCTGCTGGAGTCTTCCTGTAATCTTTGACTCTTAAGTATATTCTTTCACAGTGCTAGAAAAGAAGCAACTATTGTGTTTTTTCATAGATACAGTTAAATATAATTTCTGATGGATGTTTGTACTGATTTTAAGGCTATATATATGCGTGTGTACTTGTTTAGGTTTACAGTTCACACATCTTAATATATGTGGGAAAGAAAATATATATATATATATATATATATATATATATATATATATATATATATATATATATAAAAGAACAAACTATCCCATGAGGGAGAGTGCAAAATTGCGGTTGAACTCACAAGATGTTTTTTGATGTACCCAACCTACAATATACTTAGAAACAAAATGTCAAATAACAACAGATTAGCAAAAGTTATCATTGAGATTAATTTTCTAGCTTCCTAGTTGTCATGTCCAAGTTCAATGAGAGCATATTTTTTTTTTATGGTATTATCATTCATGTGAGTCATACGTGTGTCCGAAGATATACATATTACAAAATATCTTAATTATTGTGCTTACAAGTGTTCCTGAATAATGTCTGGACCTACTATTATTTGTATAGGATTTAGGTCTTGTTCATCAATAATATTTAAGAATTTATATGATAAGAAAGCTCCAAAATGTCACAATCCCTTACCACATACAGATGCTGTGTATAGGACTAATATAGCCATATAATGGTTACCCCTAATTTATGCACATATATGCCAGATGACAATCATTCTTTTATTCATCTAGGTACTCCACATCTCATACAAAATTATAACTAAATTCTTCTCTATCCTTTTTTTTTAAAAATAGTATTTATCAGTACTATCTCAGGAGGAAAAATTCTGCTATCCACCAATAAGCACTCCCATCTGGAGCAAATAATACATTTTTGGCATGGCTCTAATGAATAAACAAAAGACAATTATTAAAGCTAAAATTGCAAAAATACTGCAAGTAGCATACAGAACAAAATGCCATCTTCTTCGGCTTCTGGAATATATGGTCAGATACATTAAACTCCGATGCTTTTCTACAAACTTCTCCCACCATAACCGGCATTTCTGTATAATGCTTGTTTCAGATTTTCACAGCTTATAACTGTCCGATGCTCCACTGTCTAAAATCATTCAAAAAGGTTAGAAAGATTGAATCATAATATCTAAAGAAATTTGTAACTATTATTATGTACGCAAACACAATATTTAAATGTACCTCAGAACAAGAAGCTTGCAGGGAAAAATCATTGAAACAGCTAATTACACATTGCTGAATATCAAGGCCTAAAGCTTCAATTGTGTTCACTGTTGATAACAGCAATCCCGGCTTTGCTGCGCAGGAGATCTCAATCCGAGTACTTTTGTCCATCCTTTCTACATCAAACTAAGAAAATTGCCCCGAGAAAATGAAATTCTGTTTTAGGAACTTTACATATCTTGTGGGTAGATTTAAGTGCTTATATGAGTATTTCGTTTAAACCGTACCTTGGATGGAATCTTCAGAATTACTTCATTCATATTTTGCTCCTTCAAGTTTCCCACCAAGTTTAGTTGATCGCTATCCACTTCTGTATCTTTCCCTTGTAACTTATGGATCTTTTGCAGTAGCTCTTTCATATAATCTATGGTGTCTCCGAGGATAGATGTTCTGTCCATCTGCTTTATTATTCATGGATTCATTCATTAATTTATAAAAGATTATACAAGTAAGTTGGAGGAAACATATCAGCTTGTTTCCAAGTAAAATAAAGCATAAATCTCTAGCGGTCTGTTTGTGTGTTTTGATTTGGAGGGATGGGAAGGAAAGTTCCTTCTTTTCAAAAAATTTAAAAGAACTTTCCTTCCCAGTTCCTCCAAATCAAAACTCGAACAAATCCTATGGCAGTGTCTTATTGTATTTGACAAGGCAAAGAAAGAGATGTAGTTAGGAATAACCTTGCTTATCTTAGGAACAACTGATCTGAGCATTGAAAGACGGTCGTTTAGTCGCTTCCTTCTCCTTCTTTCTGCCATTAGATTCTTTGAGGGCTGCCCTTCAATCTTCCTTACTTTGTTTGTTGTTTCTTTAGATTGAAATGAGCCCATATTGAAAGCTGAAATATCTAGATAACCTTGCTGCTCCTCATTATTAGATGAACTTTTACTCCTTTGAAATTGTAAAAATCAGTTTCAAGAACAGGTGGTTCTTCATCCACCAATCTTGGTGGATATTCATGATCCTGAACTGGAAATGGAGGTGTTTCATTCTTGATGTATGATGATGAATCAATAATCGCTGGAGCCTCTGTGTAGCCATTGACAAATGGCGGGTAGATTTGACTAAAAGGACATGCAAAACTAGGTAGTTCTAGTTTGGAATTGATGAGGTCTGAGAATGAAATACTTGATGTAGCCAAATCTTGCTCATACAAGGATTCATAGCTCAACATACTTGGGAACAACTGTTGATCATTCCCATTCCCTCCAGTGGATGGAAATTTGGTCCAAGTCTCTGTCCTTGGAGCCGGTACCTCTTCTAATAAACCATGTTCACCAGGTTCCATCTATCTAACAAACTTGAAAAGAGTGAAGGAGGCAGCTTGATATATATATATATATATATATATATATATATATATATATATATATATATATGTGTGTGTGTGTGTGTGGGAGCCCTTCCATGTGTAGGTTCTTTATAGTCTTTATCTGATAACGCCCCTTTTTAATCAAGTTGATAAATTGAATAGATGGTTGAGATTGAAACATAAATATCTAAGCAAAAGGCAAATATTGTTTTGTTATTTTATATCATATATTTGTTATTTTATAATTCTTTATATAAAAATAGCAAATATTTTATAACCTATTTTATATCCTATTATAAAATAACAAATAAATAATATAAAATATTTTTTTGTTATATAAATAAATATTTTTATAACCTATTTTATATCCTATTATAAAATAACAAATAAAAGAATATAAAATATTTTATATAAAACAAATATTTTTTATAATAACAAATAAATAATAATATAAAAATATAAAATTTTTTTATAAAAATAGCAAATAAAGAATTATAAAAATATTTGTTATTTTATAATAGGATATAAAATAGGATATAAAAATATTTTTATAATTCTTTATATAACAAATATATAATTTATAAAAAACCAACCTAACAACCATAACAAATAGGATAATTCTTTATAAAACAAATATTTTTATAAATTAATATATTTGTTATATAAAGAATTATAAAAATATTTTTATATCCTATTTTATATCCTATTATAAAATAACAAATATTTTATAATTCTTTATTTGCTATTTTTATAAAAATATTTTATTCTTTATTTGTTATTATTTGAAATATTTGTTTTTATAAAATATTTTTTTTATAAAATATTTTATATTCTTTATTTGTTATTATAAAAATATTTGTTTTTAAAAAATATTTTATATTATTTATTTGTTATTTTATAATAGGATATAAATAGGTTATAAAATATTTGCTATTTTTATATAAAGAATTATGATTATATAAATATATATAAAATAATATTAATATAAGCAAACAAAAGAGCTTAATTTTTTTTTTTTTTTTACCAAATAAGAGCTTGTCTTGGTTTTTTTATATTTTTTAAGTTTACTAAAGTGTCGAATTATTACTATTAATGGAGAAATGCTTAAAAAAAGGCACAAATTTATTACGATTATTTAATATTAAAAATTGCTTTATTTAAAAACCCGACAACATATCGACTATGCGAGTCTCATATTAAAATAAAAGCTTGCATGTTATGCTTCTTTCACAGATATTTATGTATACTATTCAAAAAAGAATGCACAGACAAACTATAAATGGCATGGGCAAATCCTATATATATATATATATATCATGATGTTGAATTTATGAAGGTAGTGTATAAAATAGTGTTATTAGTCTACTGGCCCTACTCTACCTATATTAAATACATAATAGAATGTATTATGGTATGTTTTTTGGAAATATAACCTAGAGTACATGATTGAAGCGGAAATCACCTTTTCTTCTCTCTTCTCTCTTCTCTCTTCTCTCTCATTCTGTTTGATTTTTTGTCTTTTTTCACCCAAGTGTTCACCCAAGTGATTAACCCCATATCCTGGAAAGGTTTGACCCACATATCTGTTTGAATTGAAATAGATGGAGGTAACACCAAAGAACCTGTCTTTTAGTTTTAGCAAACAAATATATATATATATATATATATATATATTATTTTGAAAGAAAAAAAAAACCTTTTAGGTTGAGTTTCCTTGTACAATAAATAGTTTTTTCAGGGCTACTCTTTTCTACATCTCAATCATGTTGTGCGTGGATCAAAATCTCAATTCCCCAAACTCTGTTTTCTTGGTATTCATTGATTCTCTGTATACACTTTGTAAGCATAAAAAACTACTGGTGACCCTGTTCCTTCTTCTGTGATTAAGGCATTGGAATATATTTGTTCTGTGCCTCCATGTGATGTGATGGAGGGATAATTTGTTTTGTATTTTTTAACAGAACAGAACAAGTAGTATAAATTTGGTATCTAAATGGATCGGATGGGTTTTTTCTACTGCATCGATTTGAGCCAACACTGCAGAATGGGTAATAAAAACATCTTGTGAAGTTTTTAAATGGGATAAATTAATTTTTGGTACCTGTACTGGGACACGACTTACAATTTAGTATCTGAAGTGAAAAAAGTTACAAACTGGTGATTGTATTTGAAAAATGTTACACTCCGTTAAACATTAGGGACACAATTTACAATTTAGTGCAAAGTGAAAAAAATTCTGGCCCGGTGATTGTACTTCAAAAAATCTACTACACTCAGATTAAGCAGAGGGGTTTCATCTTTATTCTATTTGAAAATTAAGGTTCTCTTCTTTTGTCCTTCTTCTCTCATTCTTCTTGTCTCGATTCTCCATTAATTACTAGTTCCCATATATTTATTAAAGGGTTTTCAGTGTTTAATTGAAAGGATGAGCTCGTCATGGAGTGGAATCGTAAATGAAATTGGGGAAGAAGATTGTAGTTCATGTAATAAAAATGAATGGATTACACCAGAGTTCTCAAGTCGGTGCCAACTGTGGAGCAATGGTGCGAATGTGGGAGGCAAGGAAAGATGAAACAAAATATCGAAAATCTTTTTCGCGTCGACTTCACTTCTCTCTCTGTATGTTTCTCTCTCGTTGGATCAATTTTAACGATTATTTAAAAATTGAAAAGTACAAGCACCAGATTTCAACATTTTTCGAGTACAATCACCAGTTTGTAACTTTTTTCACTTCGGGTACCAAATTGTAACCCCAAAATTAGGTATACATCACCCATCTTGGTCGCCACTTACATACAAGTGCGTAATTTAAATACAACTTACTAACATAACCTGTATGTACAATCGACATAAACTGTGAGTTTAAATACAAATATCGCCTACTAGATATTATACAAACTCAAAAAGGAGTCCTCATTACAATTATTATCACACTATTTCACGAATAGTGAGGACTACTAATCTTATCTTCGAGACCATCACTTTCGTTTCCGACTGGCTCAAATTTATATTCTCATTTCTGAAGAGAAACGGTGAAAGAAAGAAAGGGTGAGCTCAACTAGCCCGGTAAAGAAATATTATGACTAAGATAATGCGAATAAATTATCAATAGTCTTCAACAATGTTAAACCGATAAAATACAATAGACAACCGGGTTTAGCTGCGGTGAATATCGCAATCCATTAAAAAAGTCAAGTAGAAAATAAAGTCTACTATCTTTTAGGTTTTAAAAGGTTTTTATCATTTGTTATAGGCTGAGACTCGAAATTTAATAAATATTCCACATCATCGAATCACCCCTGCACTACTGACGAAGATATTCTTTAGTATCACGACCACAATTATTCATGCACTCACGGGCAAGAATATTTGTGTATTCATTAATAATTCATGATCATGCCAACAATCGTCCATCAATGCACTACTACCAATCGAGATTTTTTACCACATCATTTGTAACATTACGGTGTGATTACAAGAATAGTCTCTGGTCATAATCATACCAAGTCCATCTACATGCACTACTGGTAGCCATGTATGACTTTAAAAAATATAAACATGAGGATGATGACAATGATATAAGAATTGATAAAATAAGTTCAAGAATTATTTTATCCGGGGAATTATTAACGTCCAAATTATCAACATGATACTATTTTGTAGAGTAAAATTCAAGAATGATCGGAAGAATATTTTCATGAAAATCTCTTGGATGAAACGCAAATATCGAGGATATTCCACTAATTTCATGGAGTATAGAAGTCAAAGTTTTAACTAACCGGGTATAATAAAGAATGGAATAACAAAAGAAATCACCACGCATAAATGCGATAGGCCTTGCATAACGTTATTCAATGAATAATAAATAACGGAACCAGTCGGTGAAATTCACACCATACGGGATGTTCCAACAGAATAATAAAGATGGAACCGGATCCGGGTAAAAAACACACGAGATAGAATATTCCAATGAATGATAAAGATTTTAACGAGGTCCGATGTAAAACACACGCATGAGGATGTTCCAATGAATAATAAAAAGCGGAACCAGTCCCCTGTGTAAAACACACGCATGGATGTTCCAACAAAATAATAAAAAAGACGGAACCAGTCCGGTGTAAACACACATGAGCGTGGATGTTCCAACGAATAATAGAAGAATGTCACCAAGTATAAGGTAAACCACGTGATACAACGAGTTATTCCAATGAATAATAAGCAATGGAATAACAACAGTTCTCTTCATGAATAAGAAAGAATAACACCCCTTACCTTTGGTAGGAGATTGAATATCGCAGACGGTGTAGTAACAAAATACTCTTCTTCTTTCTCTTATTCTCTCTATACTTTCTCTCTCTATAGCTTGAATGAATTAAGTGAAAAATAATGAAGCCCTGAGCCTCTATTTATAGAAGATTTCTAGCTTAAGACTTTCCGTGTGAAAAGGCAAGTGGCTTGACGACTAATGATGTGAAAGAAAAGTGGTTTGGCCTCGCTGTAATGTGAAACGACAAGTGGTTCGGCCTTTTGTAATGTGAAACGACAAGTGGTTCGACGTCTGTAAATGTAATTACTATTAACGAAGGTAAATACTATTGACGAAGGTAAATACTATTCACTAGGGTAATTACTATTGACGAAGGTAATTACTATTGACGAAGGTAAATACTATTCACAAGGGTAATTACTATTGACGAAGGTAATTACTATTGACGAAGGTAAATACTATTGACGAAGAGACTCTTAGATGATGACATATAGAGCCCCCATAAAATAATCAAACTTATCACAAATCATTTTTTTCATCAACACATATTTAATCTTTTAACAATTATTAATCATTTATAACTTGTCGTCTCAATTATTGATTTAATCTTATAACATATTATACGTAGATAATCTTGTGTGATAATTGAATCAATAATATAAGAGATATGATCTGCAACAATTTTTTTTAATAAAGATTTAATTTCTATAAATATCATTTTTTTGAATATTATGGAATGAATTTGATATAATGTTATAATTGTGGGTAATATTTATAAATTTTGCAAAGTATGCAAGTTGTTATAAAATATTCGATTGGCTCTGGGAATATTCTTTTGTTGTCGGAATATTCGTATAACTAAGACAATCATTGGTGGACCCACAATGGAATTATTGTTTGATCGAGAAAACGATAAAATATATTTTTTATAAATAATCTACGAGGTGTTATTGTTAAAACCGCTGAACTACCCTAGAGTAAAAGTACAAAGAATACGCTGCGGGTCGCATAAGAAGCACACCAGATTGATTATCGATGCTTACGTGAGAAGTCACCATTATATACTCAATTATTGCTATAAAGAATTGTCGATCATATCTCTCATATTATCGATTCGATTATTGTCACAAGATCATCCGCATTATATGTTATATTATTAAATCAATAATTGAGACGACAAAGTTATTCATATTATTAAATTACAATATTTACAATGTCTAGAAGTTCACAAGGAGAGGTTTGGTCACCTAATCATGCCAACCAATAGAGAGAAATCTTTATCGAAAGCCCCCTCTTCCCTCGGAACAACCCGTCATAAATATCAGAGTTATAATATTAATGATGAATAAGTTCGTGTTGATTAAAGATGAATTTGATAGTTTCATCAGGTCGGGATTATTTGTGTTAGTAGAAATCGACATCTATTCCGATGATAATTGATGTCCGGAGGTTATATTGTTCAATCGGGTATTCGGGAACTTTTCGTCGTTCACGAGTACTATTCACGAAGTTACTATTCACGAGTTACTATTCACTATTCAAGTTACTATTCACGAGTTACTATTCACGAACGAGTTACTATTCACGAGTTACTATTCATTTAAGTTATTATTCACCCTAAGTATATTCACTCTAGTATTTAATTATTCCATTGGGTACAATATTATTCCACGAGGAGATGTGCTAATTTTTCGCATCGTTGTTTGAAGTTATATTAGTGAATCAATATGGATCGCCGTGGAAAGTTATAATAGTGAATCAATATGGATCACCGGTTTAAAGTTTTAATAGTAAATCAAGATGGACCGTTGCTTTAAGTTTTAATAGTAAATCAATCTGAACCGTCTGCTTAAAAGTAAATCAATCTGACCGCTCAGAAATTAGTTACTATTCAATCCATTCTTCTATAAATAAGCTCATTCCTTCATTATTTCTTACTTAATTCACCAAAACTCTAGAGAGAGAAATTATAGAGAGAAAGAAGAAGAGTATTCTCTACTTCACTACTTCGATATCCAAAGGTCTTTTACTAAAGGGTTTATTCTTTCTTATTCATGAAGAGAACTTCATTATTCCATTCTTTATTATTCTGTTGAATAACTCAGATACGCTGATACTAAACCATATACTTGGTGAAATCCTTATGTTATTCCATTCTTTATTATTCTCATTGAATATCCTTATATCATACTGTATACTTATTATATTATTTTACGCTTCTAATTCATTCCGTTATTCCATTATTTATTATTCTCGTTGAATAACTCAGATACGCGGACTCTTATATACTTGGTGAAATCCTTATGTTATTCCATTCTTTATTATTCTCGCTGAATATCCGTCTACGCGCTTTTACTTACCTTTCCGTTCCATTTTTATTATTCTCGTTGAATAACCTCATATACGCGACTTTCTATACTACTGGTGAAATCCTTATTTATTCCATTCTTTATTATTCTTCGTTGAATATCCTCTCTCAGCGCGCAATTTCACGCCTCGACCGGTTCCGCTTTTTATTATTCTCGTTGAATCCTCCTTATATACGCCGTTCTTCTATACTCTGGTGAAATCCTTATTTATTCCATTCTTTTTATTCTCGCTGAATATCCTCGCTCGCAAGGCTTTTACTTTACGCCGACCGGTTCCATTTTTATTATTCTTGAATAACTCGCCTCTGCATATCTATCTATCACATGCCCGGTGATTTCTTTTGTTATTCCATTCTTTATTATACTCAAATAAGTTAAAGTTTTGACTTCTATACTCCATGAAATTAGTGGAATATCCTCGATATTTGCGCTTCATCCAAAGATCTTTTCATGGAAATATTCTTCCGAGCATTCTTGAATTTTACTCTACAAAGAAGTATCATGTCGATAATTTGACGTTATTAGTTCCTCGGATAAATTAATTCTTGAACTTGTTTTATCAATTCTTATATCATTGTCATCATCCTCATGTTTATATTTTTTTGAAGTCATCTGTGGGGCAGAGTGCATGATGGACTTGGTATGATTACGACCAGTGATTATTCTAAGATAATCATGACCGTAATGTTACAAATGATGTGGTAAAAGTCCTCATCGGCCCGTAGTGTATCATGATGGATGCTTGTTGGCATGATCACGACCATCGATGAATACACGAATATCCTCGCCCGTAGTGCATGGATAATTTGTGGTCGCGACCCTAATGAATATCCTCGTCAGAAAAGTGGATGATGTGGATTATTTATTGTCGAGTCTCAAATGATAAAAGTGATGAAAACTTTTTAAATCATAAAAGATAGTAGATTTTATTCTCTACTCGACTTTTTTTAATGGATTGCTTATTCCGCCAGCAGCTTAAACTTGTTGTCTATCAGATTTTATCGCTTAACATTGTTGAAGGCTAATGATAATTTATCCCGCATTATCTTAGTCATAATATTTCTTATCGGGCTAGTTGAGCTCACCCTTTCTTTCACCGTTTCTTCAGAAATGAGAACGTAGCAGGACTAGCTCTGGGACCTGAGTGATGGTCCGTATGATAAGATTAGTAGTCCTCACTATTCTATGAAATAAAGGTGATAATAATTGTAATGAGGACTTATTCTCGAGAGTGGATATTGTCTAAAGACAATATTTGTATTAAAACTCACAACTTTTTGTCAGATATTTAAGATTGTATTTGTATTTCTGCACTATGTATCCGGCACGACCCAAGATGGGTGATGTATACCTATTTTTTTGGGGCGCCACAATTGGTATCAAAGCTTAGGACTTGTTTTGTGGCGATGATTTAAAAATGGCATCCGAGAATGTTGAGAACATCAATGGAGCACAGAGACCGCTGAGTCTCCACAGATCAATAACCGTGACAATGTGCATCGAAGGCGACAATCCTCATGCGCAAACAACAACACCGACTAAATGATGAACGATGGAATGTTCCGAGGCTTCATGCAATTCATGCAACATCAAAGCGAGCGCCTCCTCGCCCAAAATGCAGTGGAAACACCGCAACTCTCTTGACGGTCACCGCCAAAACAGCTTCAAGGAGCTAGGACCACCGGAGTTTTTTGAGAGCCAAAACCACTTAAGGCGAGACGTGATAAAACAGATCAACAAGATATTTGATGTCTTGGGTTGCTCCGAGGAGCAAAAGGTTCCCTTTGCCACCTTCATGTTATGCGCAGGCGACATCGTGGGAATCAGAAAGCGTACTCAACTCGCCGCATCAAGATGTCTTGGGAGAAGTTCCAAGAACTGCTTCAACGACAAGTACTTTCCCGAAAGTATTCGGCCACACGAAAGAGGTAGAGTTCATCAAGTCGAGCAAAACAACATGACCGTGTCGCAAAGACGGGCCAAGTTTGCCGAGTTATCCCGGTTTGCGTCCCCATTTGGTTGATAATGAGGAGAAATGACGCGAATGTTTCTAAGAGGTTTGAAACCCGAGATACGCTAATATCTTATCTCTCATAAACTCATGTGTCTAATAGGGCTCGCTTATTGGAACGCGATAATGAGTCAACCCAACCAAAAGAGAGCAAATATTACGATGTTGTTAAAAATAGGTATACATCACCCATTGAGAGTGTCAAATACATGATAAAATAACTCAACCCAACCAAAAGAAAGCAGCAGTTTAAATACAAATGATAATATCTAGAATCTGATTTCAATGAACCTAACACATGTAAAATGAGTCCCAAAATGTAAAAAATGTTTTCTTATTAAAATAATTAAAACTTCAAAAATTAATTATTTGAACTTGAACTTCAATAATTCATAATAAATAGCACTTTTGTCGGAAAATTCAAAACTCACGCCTTTTCATAGAAAATTCCATTATCTACAACTTTGCGGAAGAAAGTTTTTTCAAATTCCAAGCGAAAATTGATCGAAATCCACAAAGCAGTAGATTTTACAGCTATAATCAAATTTTAGTCAAGAAATGGGGTCCACGGACATGAAAAACATGTTTTAAATATTTTTGGTAATAAAAATACTCCTCCTCCTCATATACTCATATATCCCATATTCATTGTAAAGATATCACCGTTATTATATTATAATAATATAATAATATATTTAAATGAATTATTTTATCAGAAAAAGATAAAATATTAATTTTCAACAATTGTCACATTAAAATTTTCTCCATCTATGGTAACCACTTTATTTAAGATGGTAATCATCATATTAATCACATCAACCAAAATAATAATAAAGAATGGACATTTATTAATAATTTGAAGAGGAGATTCAAATGATGATGGAAAGGCGTAATCATAGGCCAAAATAATAAGAATCGATTGTTAAGGAAGGAGGAAAGACGACCACCTATCATATATTTCAAATGCGGAGGGAGGGGACATATCGGTCCAAGCTACTGCGCGATGCCATCAAAGCGTGTTATAATTGTGGAAGAAAGGACACTGGCAGATTTTGTCGTTCACGAAAACAAGTCCATGGGAAGGAGGCACCAAAGGTCGTCCCGAAAAAGTCAAAGCCCGATGGTCTGAGGAGGCGTTTGTCGTGACCTCCCGAAAAGCGAGGAACCGAATGAGGTCATCACGGGTAAGCTTATCATAAACTCTAGCGAAGTATATACCTTATTTGATCTGGGTTCTACCCATTCTTTTATTTCTCTACTTGCGCTCAGCGTTTAAAATTTGACTCGGGAGAAATTGGACTTTGACTTATCTGTTGAAACTCCAGTTGGGAGAAACCTTCATTACATCCACTTGTTTATAAGTCTTGTTTGGTTCAAATCGGTATCCTCACATTACTGTCGATCTTATTTCATTGAAAATACTTGCATTTGGCGTAATTCTAGGGATTGATTGGTTAACTACTCATCATCATAAAAAATTGATTATTTTAAATAAGGTTGTTAGCTTTCATATTCTAACCAACCTATTATGCGAATTCAAACAACCAAACCATTAAAATCAATCATTGTCATCTCAAACCATAAAAATTATTCGTTTATTGAAAAATGGATGTCAAGCTTTCTTAGCTCATATCACGGATCTAAACAAAAATACGTCGATTTTGAATGATATTTCTATTGTTAATGAATTTCTGACGTATTCCACGAAGAACTTCTGGCCTACCCCGGGCGTGAAATTGAATTTTGTATCGACCTTGAACCCGTACAAAAAACCTATTTCAAAGCCCCATGTCGAATGGCTCTATTGAACTTGAGGAGTTAAAGACCCAATGCTGAGAATTGTTAGACATTGGCTTTATTAATCCTAGTATTTCTCTCTTGGGGTGCTCTGTTACATTAAGTGAAAAAAAAAAGATGGGAGTATGCGACTTTGTATTGATTATCGGGAGTTGAACCATGTCACCATCAAAAATAGGTACCCATTGCCCGTATTGATGACTGTTTGACCCGGTTGCAAGGCGCGAAATTCTTTTCAAAGATTGATCTTCGTTAGGATATCACCAATTGAAGATTAGAACAGATGACATTCAAAAATGGCTTTGAACTTCGATGCGGGCATTATGAATTCTAGTCATGTCTTTTGGATTGACTAATGCTCCTACTTGCCTTCATGGATATGATGAGCCAAGAGTATTCAAGGAATATTTGGATCACTTTGTGGTCGTCTTCATTGATGACATCCTTATTTATTCAAAAGCCGTGAAGATCATGAGAAAGCAACACTTGAAATTTGATACTCCAAAAGCTTAGTGAATATAAGCTTTATGCGAGTTGAAGAAATCGAGTTACGGCTTGAGGAAGTAGCATTCCTTGGGCACGTAGTATCAAGTCATGGAATATCTGTTGACCCGCAAAAAGATTGAAGCTATTCAAAGTAGAAGCAACCTAAATCGATGGCCAAAAATCGTAGCTTTCTCGGCTTAAATTTGGTTATTATCGGAGATTAAGTGAAGGGTTTTCTCGAATCGCTTTCTCCACTAACTTTCGGTGACTCGAAAAGATACAAAATTCGGTTGGAGCGAGGAATGTGAGAAGAGTTTTCAAGAACTTCGAGAGGAGACTCATTTATTTTTGTTACGACAATACCATCGGCTCGGAGGGTTTGTCATCTCTGATGATGCTTGAGCAAAGGTTTAGGATGTGTTCTCATGCAACATGGGAAAGTCATAGCTTATGCCTCTCGACAACTCAAAGAATATGAGAGGAATTATCCTACTCATGATCTAGAGTTAGCGGCGATCGTTTTGCACTAAAGATTTGGAGGCATTACTTGTATGGGGAGAAAGTGGAGATCTTCTGGATCATAAAAGCCTCGAATATTTCTTTACTCAAAAGGAACTCGACATGCGACAACGACGTTGGCTTGAAGCTGTTGAAAGATTATGATCGTACCATCGATACCATCACTGAAAAAGCGAGCGTGGTAGGTAGCGCGTTGAGTAGAAGATCATATGCGAATGCAGTGCGATATTGATAACAATATGAGAGCCCCATTTGTGTGACTTGCAAAGGATGGAGATAGAGTTAAAGACTCGGGGACCCGTGTGATGATGGCGAATATCTGAGTAGAAGCAACTTTAATTGATAAAGTTAAAATTTGCTCAAGCTCTGACACACAGGTGATCGTATGATGAGAAGAAAGTGCTGAAGGTGCTATCTTCTAGGAAGCAAGAATCGATGAAGAAGGAATACTTGAGTCGACTCGGGACTTTGTGTTCTAACGACCACGATTTAAAGTATAGAATCATGATGGAGCGCCTGACACACAGTTTGCAATCCATCACAGGAGTACCAAAATGTATCGTGATCTTAATCATACATTTTGGTGGAAGCATATATGAAGAGAGAGAGATAGCGTTGTTTATCTCGAGGTGTCTAACTTGTCAGCGAGTCGGCGGAACATCAAGTGCCAAAAGGTCCATTGCAACCACTTGAAATTCCGAATGGAAGTGGGAGCACATTACCATGGATTTAGATTCTTGGTCTTCCCAGGTTTCTCAAGGCGTAGATGCGATTTGGGTCATTGTTGATAGATTGACCAAATCTGCTCATTTCTTACCAAATCTGAAAACTTATACACTTGAGCGTCTTGCTAGTATGTATATAAGCGAGATTGTAAGATTGCATGGTATGCGGTATCCATAGTTTACGATCGAGACCCAAGATTCACTTCAAGATTTTGGGTTAGTTTGCAAAAAGCTATGGGCGCAGTTTACGATTTAGTTAGCATATCATCCTCGAACGGACGGACAATCGAGAGGACTATTCAAACTCTTGAAGATTTATTAAGACTACGTGTCCTTGACTTCAAGGAAGTTGGGACAAGTTCTTACCATTGGTGGAGTTTTCCTACAACAACGATTATCAAACAAGTATTGGCATGGCTCCATTTGAGCGTTGTATGGAAGAAAGTGTCATTTCTCGGTATCTTTGGGATGAGGTGGGTGAAACAACGTTGTTGGGACCGGAGTTGATGCGTATGACTACGGAAAAGATTGAAGCGATCAAACAGCGTATAAAAACCTCACAAGATCGACAAAAGAGTTATCTTGATCTTCATCGAAAGGCGTGGAATTCGATATTGGAGATCATGTGTTTATTACGTGTTGCTCCATGGAAAGGAGTTCACGAGATTTGGAAGAGAAAAGCTCGATCCTCGATTCATTGGCCCATTTTAATCCTCGAGCGAGTAGGAGCGTGGCTATAGACTAAACTTTCTGCTTGAGTATGTCTCGTGTTCATAATGTTTTTCACATATCTATATTACGTAAATATGTGAAAGACCGAACCACATTATTGAGTTAGAACCGGACGAAATAGCGGAAGATTTAACATATGAGGAGGTTCTGTTAAAATCTTGGATAAAAGGAGCATATTCTACGCTCGAGGTTATACCTCAATCGAAGTTTTGTGGAGGAACCACGATGTTGAGAAATGACACAGGAGTTAGAATCTGAAATGAAATCAAGGTATCCTTACCTCTTGACATACCAGTCGTACCCTAATTTGAGGCGAAAATTTCATAAGAAGGGAGGTTGTAAGACCCCAATTTTTTTTAATAAAGATGATTTTTCTATAAATATCATTTTTGAATATTATGGAATGAATTTGATATAATGTTATAGTTGTGGGTAATATTTATAAATTTTGCTAAGTATGCAAGTTGTTATAAAATATTAGATTGGTGGGGAATATTCTTTTTATTAGGGATATTATTAATGCAATGACACAATCATTGGTGGACCCACAATGGAATTATTATCGGATTTGAAAGCGACAAAAATATTTTATATAAATAACGGCGGAGGTGTTATTATTAAAAAAGCTGTTGAACTACCCGGTAGTAAAAAATACGATGTCTGGCGTGGTTGCGTAGTAGCACGGTATTGATTATTGATCTTTACGTGAAAGTCACTCGGTTATACTCGATTATTACTTTCTGATAATTCTTGCATCATATCTCTCGTATTATTGATTCGATTATTGTCACGATATCATCATACGCATTATATGTTATATTATTAAATCAATAATTGAGGCGACAAAGTTATTCATATTATTAAATTACAATATTTACTGATATCTAGAAGTTACATCGAGGAGAGGTTTGGTCACTAATTGCGCATGCCCGATAGGGAGAAATCCTTATTGGAAAGCCCCTCTTTCACAGGGAACAACTTTGGTTGCTAAATATTGTGAGTTATAATATTAATGATGAATAAGTTAATGTTGATTAAAGATGAATTTGATAGTTTCATTGTGTTGGGATTATTTGTGTTAGTAGAAATCGACATCTATTTAGATGATAATTGATGTGCGGAGGTTATATTGTTCGATCGAATTATTAGGGAACTTTTAGTGTCGAATTATTCACGAGTTACTATTCACGAGTTACTATTCACGAGTTACTTCATTACTATTCATGAGTACTATTCACGATTCTTATTCACGATTCTTCATTTCTTATTCATTCTATTCATTCTTATTCTATTATATTTGTGCATTATATTTTTGGGTACAATATTATTCCATGAGGAGATGTGCTAATTTTTGAATGGCCAGTTGGTTGAAGTTATATTAGTGAATCGATATGGATGGATGGTTGGTGGAAAGTTATAATAGTGAATCGATATGGATCATTTGGTTTAAAGTTTTAATAGTAAATCGGTATGGATGATTTGCTTTAAGTTTTAATAGTAAATCAATCTGAGCGAATCCATTTTAAAAGTAAATCAATCTGGATAGTTCAGAATTGAATTCTTATTCATCCATTCTTCTATAAATAGAAGCTCGTTCCTTCATTATTTCTTACGAATTCACTTGAACTCTAGAGAGAAATTATAGAGAGAAAGAAGAAGAGTTATAGAGCTTTCTTCTTTTACTTGATATCCGATGTCTTTTACGGTAAGGGGTGTTATTCTTTCTTTCTTTATTCATTAAGAGAACTTACATTATTATTCTTTATTATTCTTTGATTATTCCATTCTTTTTATTACATTTGGAATAACTTGGTATATCTTGTGAAATACCATATTCTTGGTGAAATCCTTATTGGAATATTCATATTTATTATTATTACATTGGAATATGGTTCATTATTTATTATTATTGGAATAACTTTTGTATCATGGCGGACTCTATTATACTTGGTGAAATCCTTATATTATTTCATTCTTTATTATTACATTGGAATATCACATGTATGCATGCTTTCTGGGACTTATTTATTCTTTATTATTATTATTTGGAATAACTTTTATATCTTATTGATCCATACTTGGTGAAATCCTTATGTTATTCCATTCTTTATTATTACATTGGAATATCACATATGCATGCATGTTTCTCGGGGACTGGTTCGTATTATTTATTATTACATTGGAATAACTTATCTGCGGACTCCATCTTACTTGGTGAAATCCTTATGTTATTCCATTCTTTATTATTACATTGGAATATCACATGCATGCATGTTTTCATGGGACACAGTTCCATATTTATTATTACATTGGAATAACTTTTGCTGTCTTATCTATCACATGCACAGTGATTTCTTTTGTTATTCCATTCTTTATTATACTCGGTTGGTTAAAGTTTTGACTTATATACTCCATGAAATTAGTGGAATATCCTTGATATTTGCGCTTCATCGATATCTTTTCATGGAAATATTCTTACGAGCATTCTTGAATTTTACTCTACAAAAAAAGTATCGTGTTGACAATTTGGGCGTTATTAGTTCTGGATAAATTAATTCTTGAACTTGTTTTATTGAATTCTTATATCATTGTCATCATCCTCATGTTTTATATTTTTTTTGAAAGTCATACATGTGGCTTTTGTAGTGCGTAGATGGACTTGGTATGATTATGACCGAGGGATTATTCGGTATAATCATGGCCAAGTAATATTACAAATGATGTGGTAAAAGTCCTCGTTGGCCGTAGTGCATTGATGGATGAGTTGTTGGCATGATCGTGACCATTGATGAATACGAATATCCTTGGCGTAGTGCATGGATAATTTGTGGTCGTGACCACCTAATGAATATCCTTGGTAGTAGTGCGGGGATGATGTGGATTATTTATTAAAATTTGAGTCTCGGCGATAAAAGTGATGAAAAACTTTTTAAATCATAAAAGATAGTAGATTTTATTCTCTACTTGACTCTTTTAATGGATTGCTTATTCATTGCGATTAAACTTGTTGTCTATTGTATTTTATCGGTTTAACATTGTTGAAGGCTAATGATAATTTATCTGCATTATCTTAGTCATAATATTTCTTCTTTGGGCTAGTTGAGCTCACCCTTTTCTTTCCTTTTTTCTCTTGAGGAAATGAGAGCGTGGCGAGGGACTAGTCGGGGAGCGGGAGTGATGGTCGAGATGATAGCATTAGTAGTCCTCACTATTACATGAAATAGTGTGATAAT
>JAINUW010000786.1:0-163936 GCA_020205615.1 Panax quinquefolius | reverse complement strand
AAGATTTTAATTTCTAAAAGCAGTTTTTGACTTTACTTTTATGTAAAGTACCATTGTAAGGTTGTGGTCGAGGCACCATGAGAGTTACATACGTTTGTATTAAAACTCACAGTATACCTGTCGCCGTATTTTGCATGATAATTGTATAAATGAAGTTGTCAGTAGTGTTTTTTCTGGCGACTCAAGATGGGTGATGTATACCTATTTTGGGGGCGTCACACTATCACTATAGGAATTCCTATTGACAGACAAGTAAAACTCCATTAAGTATTCCTTAGCGAGCCACATTCAGTGTACTTATTCTCCAATAAGAACCTACATACTTGCTTTAGTGTCTCCACACAAATGATCATGAGATCAAACATCCTCATCCAATGAGCAGAAACCTATGTACCAATCTATCTGGATTCACTAATCCCCAATTTAGTAATCTATTGATTGGGAAATATTTTAGTTTTTAAGCTTTCTATGAATTTAGATCTCATTAGAATGATCATCATCATTATTCTAAAAGCATTGCTTAAAACTATGGGTTTATCACATATTATAAAGCAACATCATGTAGATAATTAAAAGCCTTTAATAAATTAATACTTTTTATTAATAAATGAATAAGATTGTTACAAAGTATATTCTTTATCATCAAACATGATTGGCTTGTGTGCATACTAGTTTCAATATATTCTATACACAAAAAGAATTTTTCTGTAATTTTTCAACTCCCTTTAGTATTTTTCAAAAATCATTTTTAGTTCGTAGCTTAAGAAATTAGCCCTATCATGCTCAAGTCCAGAAATTCCCATCTCTTGGTATAATCTTACACGTATTAACTAGAAGTTTTCGTCCGAAAAACCTTAATATTGAAATGAGCATAACTTGTTAATTTAAGTCGGAATGAGCTCATTTTTGGATAGAAGCTACTTTATATCATATATATATATTCATGTCCCAAAAGGCCGGAATTTATTTCAAATATTAAATGGCCGAAACTATCCTTGCAAAATCTTGGGCAGTTTGTTTTTCGAAAAACAAACTTTTGCCTACTTTGTTAAAAATAATCCATACAAAAATTTACAACTCCTTTTTTGGTGATTCTACTTGGGTTTAAAAGATAACTCATCATATTATCATCTCAAATTTTTTTAGAATTTTTGAATGTAAGAAAAATGACGAAATTACCCCTGACAGTGACTGGCCAAAAACAATTTTATTTCATTTTTAACAACTTAACTATTTTGGCTAAAATAGTCACTACTACTAGTAAAAACATTATCTTTGAGTGATACCACTTGAGTTTAGTATTTAACTTATATATCTAGTACCCCCCTTTGACGGATCGAAAAACAAAGTTGTAGATCTCACGTTATAACCCCTCAAAGTAGAAAAAAGTTAAGAGTGTTCTAATTTTTGAAAAACTAGTTTTCATTTCTTGCTTTAAATCTAACTTTTGACACTCAAAAGTGTTAGATCTAAATATAAAAGACTTATTAACATGTAAATCTAGAGTTTTAAAATGTTGAATCATAGATCCAAGTTTTGATTTAAGATAATCAAAAATAAATTATATAAACTAGTTAGAGTTTATACCTTTACTTGATTTCCTTCCTCCTTCTTGCTAAGGTTTGATTATGGGACTTGGAAACTTACAAAAACTCTCCCTCTTTCTTCTTTCTATAACCTAAACTCCTCTCTTTTCTCTCTCTTTTGGTCTTGTTAGTTTAGGAATATGGAATAAATAAGAGGTAAAAATTAAATAATATCTTACATTGTCAAGTGTATAATAAAAGTATATAGATAAATAAAACATATATATCTACATTATCTCCCAATATCTTGCTCCTCCTCTCTCATATTTATTAGATAGATTGCTTGCACTATTGTATAAATATGTTGGTTAAATAAAGGAGTGACACTTGTGAAGAGTAGGTAAGGAGTTACTAAGTAGTTTGTATATTAAATCATGCCCAAATACTCCTCCCCTCCTTGGCCGCCCCTTTCACCCACTCTAGTCCATTTGTGAATTATTTTTATTTCCTTAATTTTGCTTAACAAATGACTAAAATAACGCTTAACAAGTGGGCTAAATATTGGGCTTTGAATTGAATTCTTTTGGGCCTCTTAAACAATTATTTGGGCCATACAATTTAGGTTAGGTCCAATACTTTTTAATTTTATCCTTCTATAGTTAATTAATTAGGGTTTTCATTCACTCATTTGTAATTTAAATAATCACTCATGTACATTAAATTTGTATAACCCAATTAGACTTGTTTTACTAAAGTTATAAAATTAACTAATTGAGATATATAAAATATATCTCTTTAGGGTTAGTATATATTTTAAATACTAACATTATTCCATATTATAACCCTTAGGTAATTTAATTACCATACCTTACATAACATTATTTTTAATTTTCTTTGTATATAAAATAAATATATATACATTATATAATGTATATTTATTTACCATATACACTATTTCAAATAATCCATAATACATTTACCATTATTGATAAATTCTTATCATATTTAACTACTCACATAATCATATAATCACTTTATATAATTCATATCAATAGTTAATAACTTAAATATTGTAAATCTTTTTAATTTACCATTCATGGTTAACATGCAAGCTATGCAAATTCTTAACATAACTTATCATATTTTCTCTTAATCAAATTGATTAAGTATTCATCTTAGTTAACTTAAATAAATAAATTAACTATCTTACTTAATTCATATCGTATATGTTCAAAATATTACGTATATCAATAATTATAATAATTAATAAAATAATAATAAAAAAAAATTCATTCGTAAAAAAAATAGTCATTTAAAATTCCCGGTCCTTACACTCAACCTCAACTGCGTTCTCATTTGCTCTTACAAACTCTTCCAAAAATTCGATGTGAATCGTGGATCACGATCTGACACAATAGAAACTGGTAATCCATTTCTTGAAATGATTTCCTTGACATAAAGTTTAGCCAATTGCTCTAGGTTATACCTAACTCCTATCAGCAAAAAGTGAGCCGATTTCGTTAAATGATCTACTATTACTTAGATAGTGTCGTATCCCTTCCTCGTCATTGGAAGCCCCACTACAAAATCCATCGTGATATGCTCCCACTTCCACTCTAGGATCTCCAGTGATTGCAACAATCCACTTGGTCATTGGTGTTCAACCTTAACTTTCTAACAAGTTAAGCACTTACTAATATATTCTGCTATTTCTCTCTTCATGTTCGGCCATCAAAAGTTCGGTCGAAGGTCCTGATACATCTTAGCACTACCTGGATGTATCGAGTACCTTGAACTATGGGCCTCTCCCATTATCTCTTCTTTTAATTCCGCGTCACACGGAAACCAAATTCTTCCTTCAAAATGAAGTAACCCCTCTTTATCAATGTTATAGTTAATCTTCTCTCCATCTTCAATTCTCTTATTCATTCATTCGCATTCCTCATCTCTTAGTTGTATTTCCTTAACTTATTCCACAATTGTTAGTTGAGTCTCCATTGTGAATAACATCCCTACCGATTCACTCGGTAACCTAATTTCTTGCTCCATTATTGCCATCTCCGTTACTAACTAATTCTTAGTTGTTAACATTGATAGCTTTTCCCTACCCTTCGTACTTAACGCATTGGCCACCACATTTGCTTTTCCCGGGTGATAAAGGATATCACAATCGTAATCTTTTATCAATTCTAATCACATTCTCTACCTCATATTCAACTCCTTCTGTGTAAAGATATATTTCAGACTTTTATGATCCGTGTATATCTCACACTTCTCAGTTCACACATACTTTACAGACTTCCTCGTCAAATTTGTCAATGAAGTATCTATTTTAGAAAAGTCCTGGATGAACCTTCGTTAGCATCCCGCTAACCCCAGAAAACTCGGGACCTCGGTTGGTGTTTTCGGTTGTTCCCAATTATTAACTGCTTCCACCTTCGCTGGATCCACTGAAATGCCATCTTTATCAATAACATATCATAAAAACTGCACTCTTTCAAGCCAAAATTCACACTTAGTGAATTTTGCATACAACTTTTCCTTCCGTAGTATTTCCAACACTATCCTCATATGTTCAACGTGATCTTCTGGAGTCTTAGAATAAACTAGAATATCATCAATAAATACTATGACAAACTTGTCCAAATATTGTTTGAACACTCTGGTTATTATATCCATAAATGTGGTTGGTGCATTAGTAAACCCAAACGACATAACCAGAAACTAGTAATGACCATAACGAGTTCTGAACGTCGTCTTAGGTACATCCTCCTTCCTCACTTTTAGCTGATGGTACCCCGTGCGCAAATCTATCTTAGAAAAATACTTTACCACTTTCAACTGATCAAATAGATCATCGATCTTGGGCAATGGGTATTTCTTCTTAATCGTTAACTTGTTCAACTCACGATAGTCGATACAAAGTCGTAACGATCCATCCTTCTTTACAAATGATATCGGTGCTCCCCATAGAGAAACACTCGGTTGAATGTACTTCTTGTCTAATAATTCTTGTAATTGAACCATTAAAACTTTTATTTCTACCGGCGCCATCCGATATAGTGCTCTAGAAACTAGTACTATACCCGGTAACACATCGATCACAAATTTGACCTCCCTATCCGATGGAAGTCCTGGTAACTCATCTGGAAATACATCCGCAAATTCTTGTACTATAGGTATCTGTTCCAATGATGCTCCCACTCTCTGGGTATCAAAAACATGCCACAGGTATCCTATACATCCTTTCCTCAACATCTTCCTAGCTTGTGTCATAGTTAGAAAACAAGAGCGTTCTGGTGATTTACTACCGTAGAACACTACCTTGGGTTTCCTAAAAATTTGAAGGTTCACACTTTTTCTTTGACAATCTATTATCGCTATATGGTTAATTAACCAATCCATACCGAGAATTATATCCAATTCTCCTAACCTTATCGGTATAAGATCTATCGATAATTTGTTACCTCTAATACCTACACAATAATTTCTATGAATGTGTTTAACGGGAATTATCTCTTCGTTCGCTACCTTAATGTTTAAAGGTATTTCTAATCTTTCCAGGAATAATCCTAATCGCTTAGCAAATTCACATGTTATAAAAGAACAAGTAGCACCCGAATCAAACAGCACGTAAGCATTTATTTCATTGACTAGAATAATACCTGCTACTACATTTGTTGATGCAACCGCATCTTGGACAATCATATTAAAAGTATGGGACGTGGGTCTACCCGGTGGTGTTGGTCCAGTAATGGCTAGCTTACCACTACTAAACCCTTGGTACCCTCTGACCCCTTCTTTGGTCAATTTCTTTCCATGTGGTCTATCGATCCACATACAAAACACCCTTGGTTCTTCTTAAGATTTGGACAATTGGGTGATATATCACCCTCATGCCCACAGTTATACCAAACCAACTTACCTTTAAGACAAACTCCTAGATGAGCTTTCTCGCATATCTTGCATGTTTCGATCCTACGTTTAGGATCCCCTTGTTTTACTCTAGTATTCCCAGAGTTAAAACCCTTCCTCTTGGGCACACTTCCACTGCCACTAGCTTCCTCTGTCTTGGATAGTCTCTCTCCTTTATTCTTATTCTTCCTCTCTTTGTGGTATTAGCTTAAAGCCTCACTACCTCCCTCGACAATTGTTTCCTTATCCAAAATTGTTCCATAAGAAGCACTCTAAAACACAGAAATCCTATTATAGAGCCAGGGTTTCAGTCCCATCTCAAACGTACGAGCCTTCTTCTTGTGACACCGCCAAATCTAGGTACTTCATTCCCACAAGATTTGGTGCTCACTATTCAAACATTCACACTTTCTACCCAAATAAATAATATTTAAACCATAAAATCCTCCCTTTAAATAGGGTTACATGATTAAACTCAAAACATCCTAGGTTATCTAACCTTTAAACGTCATTCAAATGCGGAATTAAATTATTACATAACATCATTAAAATAAAGTCAAAGATCATCATAATAAATAAAAGTACAAATCACCATCACTTGTATAATTTTTCCTTTCCTTTACTAGTTGAAGGTTCATCTACCTTCTCCACTTTAGCTGCAATGAGTTTATAAATATGCAAGAGTGAGCAAATCAATTGATCACTCGATATAATAATGAATCAACAGGAGAATAACAATAATATCTGCCAACAAATAGGCTCATCAAAAACTGGATAGTACTCTAACAATGATAATCAGGAACTGAAATCCAAAATATGGAATAAACATAACTGAGGGTCATAAGACCATGAACTATGTCCACAGTTGTAAGTAATCTTTCAACTCCAACTTTAACAGTCATAAGACTATAAGGACTCCTCGTACTTAGGGGGATTAACCCTTTGTACCATGTATTGTGCACAAACATTTAACGTTACGTGTAAGTTATCCCCTAATAATAATAGGGTTGTTCATCTTAGTATTTAGAGTACAAGTCCGCACCAAAGAGAGTTTGGGTTGGATAAGCTTTCAAGGGTAATTTGAAGTTCAACGAACATCAACTAGAGGACTAGTTGAATTAATAGTGTTTGAGAATCATAATAGATGTTTAATAACAACATAACATAGAACAATTGAGAATCATAAATGAACTGACTATACATGTTAAACTTATGCTTGAAATAACTATAGAGCATAACTATTTAACAAAATGAAGAAAATAGTAAAACTTTGCTTGAACAATAAATAAGCTAAGGTTAGAGTCTTATAACATTTAGAAATGAAATTACAGATTGTACCATAACCAATAGCAAGCTGAAACTAAAAACTTGCCCAACAAGGTATTAAATTCATGCAAGGGTTAAAACAGTTCAATAATAGAGACGAGAGTTCAAACTATTTTCATTATACAAGAATATAACTCAAGAAACTTGCTTAACCATAAATAAGTTAGAGTAAATCAACAAAATGAGAATTCAAATAGCATTAGAGTTAAAATTTGCTCGAATGAGCTCTAGGGACAATTGTCTTATTCAATCAACAGTTGAAATAGGAAGCTTGCTCAAATAAATAATAAAGCTACATAATGTAATAATGGAACTAGCTCAACGAAAGTAAAGAATTAGGAAACTTTCTCGATGTAAAATATAGAGTTTAGAAACTTGCCTTGAGCGTAAGCTATAAAATTAAACTCACGATCACCTACACCTAATTTTAGATCCACAATATCTATTAGATGTGCTAACATACCATAACATGTTTATTTCTAGCTAAACTTATCATTGAAGCACAAGTCCTTCATTACCATTTATATTTCAGAAAATCCAAGTGTTTTACTTCGCAACACTTATCTAATGCTCATTATGTATACTAAGTTACCACATAACGCGTTCTCGGTTTACTAACCATTTTTGCAACTTTGAACTTACTAACCCCAATTTACTATATTATGTTAACCTTAACATTACACGTTTAACATGCTAACACACTTTCAGACCATGCCATGTTGCTATCTCAAATCTGCAGCTGTGACGCCCCCAAAATAGGTATACATCACCTATTCTGAGTCGCCAAATACATGGTACAAAATATAAATACAATCTTAATTATACAACAAGAGAGCTGTGAGTTTAAATACAAATACTGTCTTCTAGACAATATCCACTCACAGATTAAGTCCTGATTACATTTATTGTCACACTATTTAACAGAATAGTGAGGACTACTAGCTAATACTATCATCCGGACCATCACTCCGTTCCTTGACTCGTCCCAATTTATATTCTCATTTCACGAAGAGAACAAAGAAAAGAAAGAGTGAGCTCAACTAGCCCAAAGAAGAAATATTATGACTAAGATAATGCAGAATAAATTATCATTAGTCTTCAACAATGTTAAACTGATAATATACAATAGACATCAAGTTTAACTGCAGCGGAATAAGCAATCCATTAAAAGAGTCAAGTAGAGAATAGAATATACTATCTTTTACGATTTAAAAAGTTTTTCATCACTTTTATTGCTAGGACTCAGCTTAATAAATAATCCACATCATCGAATCACCCCTGCACTACGGCCAAGGATATTCTTTAGTATCACGACCACAAATTATCCACGCATTACGGGCCAAGGATATTCGTGTTTTCAATTACGGTCATGATTATACCGAATAATCCCTGGTCATAATCATACCATGTCCATCTATGCACTACGGCCAAAGATAAAATTTACCACATCATTTGTAACATTACGGTCATGATTATGCCAAATAATCCCTGGTCATAATCATACCAAGTCCATCTCTGCACTACAGGCCACAGATGACTTTCAACATAATATAAACATGAGAGTGATGACAATGATATAAGTATTAATCAAACGAAAATAAGGATAAATATTAAAGACTTTAAATTTATCCAAATATTATCCACCACTCATAATCTAATATTATTAATATCATAACAATATTTTAAAAACTTCTTAAACTTATAAACAATTTATTTCAATTGTTTACACTTTACCAAATAATGCATTTAATCATTCAAAAATGCCATACACATAAGATTTCATCACCAATGATCAAATTCCTCATCAAAAATATGCATATACCTTATATAGGATTTTCAAGCCATAAAATCCTATTTTCCAACTTTGTTACTTCACATAACATATTTAACTCATTTACTCATAACTAGGTCATTTTCATGAAAAATACCAAATCAGTTCCAAAAATATTTCTTTTCTGGGATTTAGCAGAATATAGTTCCATAATGAACATACATTTTTCTCCGAATTTTTATAATTCATTTGCTATTTTTCAAAAATCAATTTCTAATTAATTCCTTAAGAAAATAGCTACCTCAAGTTTAACTCCAAAAATTCCCAAATCTTGGAAGGATCTTACACATGTTAACATGAGCTTCCAGATCAAATTTCATGGTCATCGGAGTTATAAAACTCCGGTTATAGCGTTTTCCGTCGGAAAAACCTAAATATTGAAATGGTCATAACTTGCTCATTTTAAGTCGGAATGAGCTCATTTTTGGAAAGGAGGTTCTTTATACCATATAATTTCATGTCCCAAAAGACCAGGATTTTTCTCCTAATTTAAGTGGACTAAAATGCCCTTTTAAAAATCTGGACAATAGCTTTTTCAAAATTTGCAGCTTTTGCCTCCTTTACTAAAATAAGTCCACACGAAAATATACAATACCTTTTTCAGTGATTCCACTTGGATAAGTTATAAGACTCATAGATCTAACTCTAGGACTTGACCACACTCAAAAATTCGAAATATAATAGGAGATATGGTCAATTGAATTTCATGTTACGTTTTTACCAAAATCTGATTTTTCAACCCTTTGTGATTTCTAAGAAACTTTCATGTTTTCAAATAATAACCAAAATAACTCATCATAACACTTACTAATACTTCATATACCCATGATTTTTATCAGTCCAATACTTTTATTATGACTCTCATCATAATCAGCGTAAACAGATCATTTTCACATTTTAATAAGGAATGAATATAAAGGATCATTCACCATGCATGTGGTAACCCACATAGACAGGTTATTCCAATAGAATAATAAAGAATGGAATAATAGAAGGATTCACCATACATGCGATAGAGACCGCACAGACAGGTTATTCCCAACAGAATAATAAATAACGGAACCAGGTCAGGTGAAATTCACACCGATAGGATGTTCCAACAGAATAATAAGTGCGAAATAATAAATAATGGAACCAGTTTCGTAAAACACATGATGTGATATTCCAATAGAATAATAATAAAGATTTTAAACCAGTGTCCTGTGTAAAACACCGATGTGATATTCCAATGAATAATAATAATAAAGACAGAACCAGTCCTGTAAAATATACATATGGGATGTTCCAAATGTACTAATAAAGAATGTAAATAATAGAAGAATGTCACCAAGTATAGGGTAGCCTGTGTATACGAGTTATTCCAATAGAACAATAAAGAAATGGAATAACAGAAGTTCTCTTCTTGAATATAAAAGAAATAACACCCCTTACCGTAAAAGGAACTGGATATAAGAGTAGGGAAGTAACAGAATACTTTTCTATAGTTTCTCTATAATTCTTTCTCTGGAGTTTCAAAGAATTCATAAGAAAATAATAAAGGAATGAGCTTCTATTTATAGGAGAATAGAGAAACATTGTGCAAGAAAAATAATGGATGTAATAGATGTGCAACTCACGGATGAAAATTTTTGTAACCTACAGATGCAAATTATCAATCATCCAACCAATCAGAATAAGGCAAAATATATATATATATATATATATATATATATATATATATATATATATATATATATATATATATATATATGTTTGTTTGAATTAATTGCTCCCATAAAAGCTCTTCCAATTCATTTTGATTCACCAAAGGACAAGATATATATATATATATATATATATATATATATATATATATATATATATATATATATATATACACACATATATATATTAATACCTCCACATTAATATTATATATATATATTACTCCACCATTCCCACCACCCAATTTACTGGTGGAATTCCTCAACTAAAAATAATCATTTCCTTCCCCATAAAATAATTCTTTTATTTCCCCACTTATATATATATATATATATATATATATATATATATATATATATATATATATATATAGGTCTCTCCACATCATCAACCTATTGTTGGGGAACAACCCATTTTAACAACCGCTACAAGTTCTACCTATAAATATAAAAAAATAAAAATATATAGTCCAAGTAGAGTGAGCTTGTGGCTACTTACCAAAAATGGGTTGCTCCCCAACAATCGGTTGCTGTGGATGGAGACCCATATATATATATATTTATATATATTTATAAACCGAATGATTATTTTGAAAAATGGGTAAATGGGGGTCCATAAAATACGTCAAAATTTACAACATTTACTATAACAATAATTGAACAAAACTGAGTGACTTCTCACGTAAGAATAAATAATCAATACTATGTGCTACTATGCAACCCCGCGTATTACTGTACTTTTACTACCGAGTAGTTCAACAGTATTAACGGTAAAACTTCCGCCGTTATTTTCAATAAAAATATTTTTGACGTTTTTTCAATCCGACAATAATTCCGTTGTGGGGTCCACCAATGATTGCACCGTTGTACGAATATTCCCTGCTAAAATGAATATTCCCCGACCAATCGAATATAATACAATAACTTGCATACTTTGCAAAATTTATAAATACTACCAACAACTATAACATTATATCAAATCCACACCATAATATTCAAAAAAAAATAATATTTCAACAAATTTAAATCTTTATTCATAAAATCTGGGGTCTCACAATCTCCCCTCCTTATGGAATTTTGCCCTCGAAATTCACGTACGTACCTGGTATGTCGAACAGATGAGGACATTTCGACAGATTCTAACTCTTGAGGTATAACCTTTAAGTGTAGAATATATTCCAAGATTTTAACAGGTACATCTTCATACGTTAAATCATCCGCTATCTCATTCGGTTTTAAATCAATAATGTGGTTCGGGTCGTCCACATATTTATGTAACATCGGTACGTTAAAAACATTATGAACACGTGACATACTTGGCGGTAAAACGAGTCTATAAGCCACAGTTCCTACTCGATCAGGTATTTCAAATGGGTCAATTAAATCGAGAGTTGAGATTTCCTCTCTTCGTCGATTCTTGATTCTAGAATAATGCCCTCTTGAACCTTCTTCATTCATCTGCTCTAAGTATCTAGCTTGAGTGGCTTTAACTTTATCGATTAAAGTCGATTATTACTCACGTATATTTTAACGCATCTTCATCATTTGCGCATATGAAATGATCTTCTACAACATCGCACACGTCGCTTCTACTCAACACGTTTGCTCTTCTGCGATGATGTTGAATGGTACGATCGTAATCTTCAACAGTTCGAGCAAACGTCCTTGGCGGATGTTACGTTTATTTTAGTTGAAGAAATATTTGAGGGTTTAAGAAATGGGTTTTGTACTGGGGTCAATACAAATTCAATTTCACGCTCTAGGGTAGGCCAGGAAGTCTTCAAGAATACATCAGGAACTTTATTAACAATAGAAATATCATTCATAACTGTGACCCTCATCCAAGACTTGGATAACACGTCACATTGATACCTATCAACTTGCCATCTTCATTCACGATGTCGCCTACAGAAAGTCTGGCTTTGGTGCATTCCACACAAGGAAGTCAACAACGAAAGGATTGAGCTCTTTACTTATGGCTTGATATAACAGTGTTTAACTTTAGGGTTTGGCTGCTTGAATTCGTATAACAGGTTGGTTAAGAATATGAAAGCTAACAACCTTACAAAAAGAATGATGAGTAATTAACCAATCGATTCCTAAAATTGCATCAAAGTCAAGTATTTTCAAAGAGATGAGATCGATAGGTGTCGATTTGAATCAAACAAGATTTATAAATAGTGGAGGTAATGAAGGTTCCTCCTAACAAAGTTTTAACAGATAAGTCAAAGTCTAATTTTTGAAGAGCCAATTTTAAACATTGAACACAACTAGGTAAAATACAAGAGTGGGTAGAACCGATATCGAATAAGGTACAAACTTCACAAGGGTTTATGATTAGCTTACCCGTGATAACTTCATTTCGATTCCTCACTTGTTGGGAAGTCATGACAACAGCTCTCCCTTGAACTACCCGACTTTGACTTGTTTGGGGTAGCATTTGGTGTCATCACTATCATTGGAATTGACTTTTCTATAGGGCATATTCCACCCTCAACTGCTTTATCGTACTCCTGATTCATAATCTGAATCATCAATCTTCGATCCATATCGAATTGAGATTGACCGCTCTGTACAGGGTAATTCAAAACTAAATGTTGGGTTCTTCCAATTGCTGTCCAAAAAGAGAAATGTATATCATCTATTTTAGCCTTTTTGGATCGGACGTCTCTTTCTACAATATCAACATGTCGTGCAGCTTTTACCCATGCATCCTTCATTCTTACTCGTTCAGTTGTTTCTTCTTTCAGCTGATCCTTGATATTTGAATTCTCAGATTCCAACTTTAATATCTTACACTCTACCAAAGCGTGATTTTGTTCGAGCATCACATATCGGGTAACACAATTTTGAATTGTTGTATCCCTTTGTTCCACAACCGCTTGCCGTTCTTCAACCTGTTCTTCTAACTCACGAATACAATTTTGAAATTCTAAATTTTGATCATAAACTTCGTCTAACTAATTTTCCTCTGGTTCCTCTTCTTCCTCACTCTCAGCTGCTACCTCTGCAACTAGCTCGGGTGCAACTATTAGTTCTTCACTTACCACGTAGATATCTCTAATCTCTTCTTCACCTGATATTACATTATCCTGGTTGGTGATTAGAGGTGTCTCCACGGTCTCATTCATTCCATTGTTGACATTTTCATCTGCCATTTTCAAATACTGCCACAAAATAAAAGTTAATTAACATGTCACATATTATCAATATACTCTGACCAACCAATTAAATAACAAAAAAAACTTAGGTAGGTCATAATAGCGAAGGAATTCCCCGTCTCTCCCCTCCTAGTTTTTATCTCACATCTTAGCCAGGGATCATATCCTAAGCTTTGATACTAATCCGTGACGCCCCAAAATAGGTATACATCACCCATTCTCGAGTTGCCAAATACATGGTACATAATATAAATACAATCTTAATATATACAACAATGACAAGAGAAAATATGTGAGTTTAAATACAAATATTGTCTCTAGACAATATCCAATCTCGAATAAGTCCTCATTACATTTATTGTCACACTATTTAATGTAATAGTGAGAGACTACTAGCTAATACTATCATCCCACCATCACTCCATTCCCCGACTCGTCCCAAATGGCTGTTCTCATTTCCTCAAGAGAATAAAGAAAAGAAAGGGTGAGCTCAACTAGCCCAGCAAGAAATATTATGACTAAGATAATGCAGAATAAATTATCATTAGTCTTCAACAATGTTAAACTGATAATATACAATAGACATCAAGTTTAACTGCAGCGGAATAAGCAATCCATTAAAAGAGTCAAGTAGAGAATAGAATATACTATCTTTTACGATTTAAAAAGTTTTTCATCACTTTTATTGCTACGACTCAGCTTAATAAATAATCCACATCATCGAATCACCCCTGCACTACGGCCAAGGATATTCTTTAGTATCACGACCATAAATTATCCACGCACTACGGGCCAAGGATATTCGTGTTTTCAATTACGGTCATGATTATACCGAATAATCCCTGGTCATAATCATACCATGTCCATCTATGCACTACGGCCAAAGATGACTTTTACCACATCATTTGTAACATTACGGTCATGATCATGCCAAATAATCTCTGGTCATAATCATACCAAGTCCATCTATGCACTACAGGCCACAGATGACTTTCAACAAAATATATACATGAGGATGATGACAATGATATAAGTATTAATCAAACGAAAACAAGGATAAATATTAAAGACTTTAAATTTATCCAAATATTATCCACCACTCATAATCTAATATTATTAATATCATAACAATATTTTAATAACTTCTTAAACTTATAAACAATTTATTTCAATTGTTTACACTTTACCAAATAATGCATTTAATCATTCAAAAATGTCATACTCATAAGATTTCATCACCAATGATCAAATTCCTCATCAAAAATATGAATATATACCTTATATAGATTTTCAAGCCATAAAATCCTATTTTCCAACTTTTTGTTACTTCACATAACATATTTAACTCATTTACTCATAACTAGGTCATTTTCATGAAAAATACCAAATCAGTTCCAAAAATATTTCTTTTCTGGGATTTAGTAGATTATAGTTCCATAATGAACATACAATTTTCTCGGAATTTGTAAAATTCATTTGCTATTTTTCAAAAATTATTTTCTAATTAATTCCTTAAGAAATTAGCTACCTCAAGTTTAACTCCAAAAATTCTCAAATCTTGGTAGGATCTTACGCATGTTAGCATGAGCGTCCAGTTCAAATTTCATGGTCATCGGAGTTATAAAACTCCGGTTATAGCATTTTCCGTCGAAAAAAACTAAATATTGAAATGGTCATAACTTGCTCATTTTAAGTCGGAATGAGCTCATTTTTGGTCAGGAGATTCTTTATACAATATACTTTCATGTCCCAAAAGACCAGAATTTTTCTCATAATTTAAGCGGACGAAAATGCCCTTTTAAAAATCTGGACAGTAGCTTTTTCAAAATTTGCAGCTTTTGCCTCCTTTACTAAAATCAGTCCACACGAAAATATACAATACCTTTTCCAGTGATTCCACTTGGATAAGTTATAGGACTCATAGATCTAACTCTAGGACTTGACCACACTCAAAAATTCAAAATATAATAGGAGATATGGTCAATTGAATTTCATGTTACGTTTTTCCCAAAATCTGATTTTTCAACCCTTTGTGATTTCTAAGAAACTTTCATGTTTTCACATAATAACCAACATAACTCATCATAACACTTATTAATACTTTATATACCCATGATTTTTATCAGTCCAATACTTTTATTATAACTCTCATCATAATCAACGTAAACAGATCATTTTCACATTTTAATAAGGAATGAATATAAAGGATCATTCACCATGCATGTGGTAACCCACATGTATGACAAGTTATTCCAATAGAATAATAAAGAATGAAATAATAGAAGGATTCACCATACATGCGATAGAGACCGCATGCATGTGTTATTCCCAAATGCATAATAATAAATAACGGAACCAGGTCAGGTGAAATTCACACCGACAGGATGTTCCAACAGAATAATAAGTGCGGAATAATAAATAATGGAACCAGGTTCGGCGTAAAACACACAGACATGATATTTCAATAGAATAATAATAAAGACGGAACCAGATCCGCTGTAAAACACACAGACAGGATATTCCAACAGAATAATAATAAAGACGGAACCAGGTCCGGTGTAAAACATACAAACAGGATGTTCCAACAGAATAATAAAGACAGAATAATAGAAGAATGTCACCAAGTATAGGGTAGCCCACGTATACAGGTTATTCCAACAGAACAATAAAGAAATGGAATAACAGAAGTTCTCTTCTTGAATATAAAAGAAATAACACCCCTTACCGTAAAAGGAACTAGATATAAGAGTAGGGAAGTAACAGAATACTTTTCTATAGTTTCTCTATAATTTCTCTCTCTGGAGTTTCAGTGAATTCATAAGAAAATAATAAAGGAATGAACTTCTATTTATAGGAGAATAGAGAAACACTGTGCAAGAAAAATAATGGATGCAATAGATGTGCAACTCACTACGATGAAAAATTTTTGTAACCTCATGATGGAAATTGTCAATCATCCAACCAATCGAGATATAGGGCAAAATTTAACATATATATTTATATATATATACCACACATGTTTGTTTGAATTAATTGCTCCCACCCGACAAGCTCTTCCAATTCATGGACATTTGATTCACCAAAGGATAAGATATCATATATATATATATATATATATATATATATATATATATATATATATATATATATATATATATACACACATATATGTAACATACATACCCCCACATTAATATTATATATATATATATATATATATATATATATATATACTCCACCATTCCCACATTCCACCCAATTTACGGGTGGAATTCCTCCAACCAAAAGAATCATTTCCTTCCCCCACTAAAATAATTCTTTCATTTCCCCACCACTTATATATATATATATATATATATCGAATGATTATTTTGAAAAATTGGTAAATGGGAGTCCATAAAATACGTCAAAATTTAAAACATTTACTATAGCATTAATTGAACAAAACTGAGTGACTTCTCACGTAAGAATCAATAATCAATACCGTGTGCTACTATGCAACCCCGCGTATTACTGTACTTTTACTATCGAGTAGTTCAACAGTATTAACGGTAAAACTTCCGCTATTATTTTCAATAAAAATATTTTTGTCGTTTTCTCAATCCGACAATAATTTCGTTGTGGTGTCCACCAATGATTGTGCCACTGTACGAATATTCTATGCTAAAACGAATATTCCCCGAGCAATCGAATATAATACAACAACTTGCATACTTTGTAAAATTTATAAATACTACCCACAACTATAACATTATATCAAATAATAACGATATATATATTATATATATATTATATTTATTTTATTTTATTTTTTTTTATTTAAATTTTCAAAAATTAGAAATTCAAAAGCCATAAGGCTTTGTTTGGCAAAACCCTTTAAATTTTAAAGAATTAAAATATTTAAGCCTTTTGTTTGGCAAAAACTAAATTAAACCCTTTTTAATTTATTTTAATAAACACTTTAGTTTATAATTATAATCACATATTATTTATTTGGATTTCCATATCCAACATTAACCCATTAAATTAATCACATACTATATTTTAATTAAATATACCATTTTTAAATAAATATCACAAAATTATAATTTTTATTATAACTTTATTTAATAATTTAATATACCATCTAAATTATTAAATCAACAAAACAATATAACATCTCATGTTATATTACAAATCTAAATTATAAATTAATTTAATTTAGAAAATTATCTAATAAATTTAGATTCATAAATATTTATTAACAATCATCATCATCAATAAAATATTTATTTAATCAATTCAATAAATATCAAATAAAATATTTATATAATTCAATAAATATTTAATATTACAATTTGAAATTTCGATCGTTACATCCTTCCTCCTTACAAGGATTCTGTCCCCGTAATCACAATTCAAACAATCAAATCATCACATTCTCCCTACTTACAAAGATTCTATCCCTAAATCAAAGACACAGACTAAAACAAATAACTCAGGTAATTCTTCATCATATCACCTTCGAAGTTCCCACGTAGCCTCTTCGACGACATCAGGTTCCTCCATATCACCTTCACGTAAGGTATCACTTTATTCCCGAGCACTTGTTCTTTCCTCGTCGACTATCCGATGATAGAATCTCTTCATAAGACAAATCTTTACCGAATCGCAATGGTTCATACTCAATCACATGCTTGTAATCGGGTTTATACTACGCAACACAATCGACACATGAAAAACATTATGCACATGTTTTAATTCTCGAGGTAAAGCTACCTCATAAGCCACCTCTCCCACTCTTCGCAAGAATTTCGAAGGTCCAATAAACCTCAATGCTGAGCTTTCCTTTCTTGCCAAAAATGAATTTTCCCTTCCAAGGAGAAACTTTCAGAACACGAAATTTCCTACTTCAAATTCACGACTCTGCCAGTGTTGATCAAAGATACTTTTTTCTCATCGATCTTGAGCACTACCAATCTTGCTCTCATGAGTTTGACAACTTCAAATGGCCTGTTGCACCAGCTCGGCCTAATAGTTGACGCTCTCCAACTTCATCCCAAAGATAGTGGAGTTCTCAGATTTCGTCAGATAACGCCTCAGATGGCAAGATACCAATGCTTGCGTGGTAACTGTTGTTGTATGCAAATTCCACCAACGGTAGATGATCATCCCAATTTCCTTTGAAATCCATGATGCACGCCTAAGCATATCTTCAAGCGCCTCGATCGTTTCTTCGCTTTTTTCATCGGCATCATTTGGATGATATATGTCATACTCATCTTCAATTAAGGCTCCCATGCATTCTTGTAGTCTCTTCCAAAAATTTGATGTGAACCTCGGATCTCTATCTCGATACAATTGACACCGAACTCCCATGTCTTGAGACGATCTCTTTAACGATATAGTTTCGCCAAATTTGATCAAGATTAAATCTAATCTTTATCGGCAAAAAGTGTGTGCGATTTTGTCAATCATCCACTATCACCCATATCGCATCATATCCTTTCTCGAGTCGTTGAAGACCTACCACAAAATCCATTGTGATATGCTCCCACTTCCATTCCTAGATTTCCAACGGTTGAAGTAATCCGCTTGGTCGTTGATGCTCGACCTTCACTTTCTCGACATGTCAAACACTTTGCAACGATTCTCGCAACATCTCTTTTCATGTTCGGCCACCAAAATGACGCCGCAAATCTTGATACATTTTCAGATTTCCTGATGAATCAATATCTTGAGCTATGAGCTTCATCAAGATTTCTTCTTTAATATCCTCAGATCATTGAACCCCAAATTCGCCCCTCGAATCTTAGCATTCATTCCCTCAAGATCGACCTTTGTACTTCACTTCTTTTTACCCTCAACTACACTTTTTTTCCTTTATTTTTTTCATTCTTCATCCCAGAAGTCGAGCTGTTTTTCACTTTGTCCACCAAAGTTGACTAGCTTCCATCCTCGAACAATTTTTCATCGATTCTTCCGAAAATTTTGATTTCCAACTCTAAATTTTTTCCAACTCAGCCTTGCCATTGTCAAATAAATAAGCTCCTCCTTATCTGCTAACAACATCAACTTTTTTCTTTCCTACTACAAGGCATCTCAAGCAACACACATTTGCTTTTTTGATGATGATAAAAGATCTCACAATCATAATCTTTTATCAATTCCATCCATCCATCTTCTTTCACGCATGTCGTGTCTTTTCTGTGTGAAAATATACTTCAGACTTTTATGGTCTCAGAGATCTCACATTTTCTCCATAGAGATAAGTGTCTCCATATCTTCAAGGCAAACACACCGCCCGCCAACTCTAAATCATGAGTCGATACCCTTTTTCGTAGTCTTTCAATTGCCTTGATGCATACGCAATAACCTTTGCTGCTCTCATAAGGACACAACCCAACCTTTGTGTGAAGCATCACTATACACCACAAAATTTCCTCATTATATCTGGTAATGACACAACACAAAAACCACACACTAACTTCTTCTTCTTCAATTTCTTGAAAACTTTCTTCACACTTTTTCCGTCCAAACAAATTTTATGATTTTCTCAAAATTTGTCAACGGAGTGGCAATCTTGGAAAAATCTCGAATAAACCGCCTATAATAACCCCGCCAATCCCAAGAAACTTCTTACTTCGATGGAGTTCTTGGTTGTTCCCAATTTATCACAAATTTTCAACTTTTGATGGATCCACCAAAATCCCATCCTTATCAATTACATGCCCAAGAAATTGTACATCGCTCCAAACCAAAATTCACATTTAGAGAATTTCATGCATAACTTTTCTTTTTTCTTAGCGCCTCCAACGCCGATCGTAAGTGTTCCACGTGTTCTCTCGAGTTTTAGAGTACACCAAAATATCATCGATAAATACCACCACAAACTTGTCTAAAATGGTTTAAACACCCTGCTCATCAAATCCATGAACGCCAGCAGGGCGCTTTGTCAAACCAAAAGACATCACTAAAAATTCATAATGTCCATACCGAGTTCTAATGCCGCCTTCTAGACATCCTCCTTCCTTACTTTCAATCGATGATACCCACTTCTCAAATCTATTTTCGAGAAATATCTAGCACCCTTCAATCGATCAAACAAGTCATCTATTCTTGGCAATGGATATTTGTTTTTAATAGTGACTTTGTTTAATTCCTATAATCAATGCAAAGACGATCGACCCATCCTTCTTCTTCACGAATAACACCGGTGCTCTCCCACTATGACACACACTTCTAATTGAATGTACTTTTTATCTAATAGCTTCTTGCAAGCTTGCACCATTAGTTCTTCATCTCCACCGAGCCATTCTCAGACGGGGCCTTCGATATCGAGAGCGTCTCTCGCGCTAAGTCGATCACGAAACTCGATTTCTCACAGTGTGAAGTCCCGCAAAATCCTCCCTAAACACACATCCACGAACTCCCTAACCACCGGTATTTCCTCCAATTTCACACCCTTCTCCTTTTTGAGTATCGACTATGTAAGCTAAATACCCTACACAACCCTTTACTCAATAACTTTTTGGCTCGCATCATCGTCGACATTTCATTTGTCTCAGCGATTTGCTACCATGAAAAAAACTACCTTTCGACGGAGTCATAAGGTTTACACACTTCTTTTTTTTGGCAATCAATTATCGCCCATAATTGAATAACCAATCCATTCCCAAAATAACATCAAACTCTCCAAGTTTTATCGATTTAAATCTACTTTCATAACATTCCCTTTAATGTTCACCCTACACAGCTTTTGTATACGAACCTAACAGAATCACTTCCCTATTCGCAATTTCTATGTTTAAAGGAAATTTCAACTCTTCACTAGGTATTTCTAACTTCTTAGCAAATCATCGATATAAACGAGCAAGTAGCACCCTAATCAAATAATACATATGCATTTATATCATTGATTGGGATAATACCGACACGACATCTTTTTGATTGCACCGCATCCCCCGCACCGGCATGTCAAGGTTCTTGCCAGGGGCTTATTTGTTGATGTTGGTCCAAAGAATAGCCAACGCACCTCCACTAAAGATTTCCTTGCTTCCATTTGTCTCACCAGATCTCTTCTTAGGGCATTCACGAGCAAAGTGATCCTTGACCCGCACGTGAAGCAAACATTCTTCTTAGGTTGAGTGCAATTTGGGGCGATGTGACCCTCCCCACCACAATCAAAGCATACTGCTTTCCCCATCAAGCACACACCCTTGTGAAACTTTCCACACACGTAGCACATGCTTCAAACTTCTTATTTTGTCGGTTTCTTTGCCGATTTCCAGCCCCATTCGCATTCCACACTTCCTCTTCAAATTGTTGTTGCCATTTCCACCACTACCACCACCACCATTCTTAGCTTTCACCTTCACTTTTTCTTCTTCTTCTTCTTGGTTATGTTTTTGTTATTTTTACTCGCCTCCACTTTCAAATGAGAATTGCTTTCTCCATCACCACCAAAACGCTCTTCAATCGAACAGGAGACCCTATCAGACAACCAGGGTTTCAATCCTCGCTCAAACCTCTTCTTCTTTCAAGCTCATCTCAGGCATCGACTTGATATGGCGCAAAACCTCGCCAACTCGTTGAATTTTGCATGGCATACTCACATACACCGACATCGCTCCCTCGCTTCAATTCCAAAAACTGACACTCTAGTCGACTTTTCAACTTTCTCGAAAATAGGTCTCAAAGAATATCTCCTTAAACCTTTCCCAAGTCATCACCCTCGACCTCCTCCGGTTTTATTGGCTCGCCACCAATAACTAGCCTCCTTTTCAACATAAATGTTGCAAAAGCAGCCTTCCGATTATCCTCTACCCTAGCAACATCAAAACCTTTCTCTATTTCCATGATCCAGTCTCGTGCTTCAACCGATTCATGGACCCACGAAATTCGTGGGTCCAACCGCCTTTGAAATCCTTAAACGTAGTACTCTTGATTCTCGAGGTTGATTCTCAAAAGCACCCACAAGAACGCCACTAGTCATCGAACCGGGTTTCTTCCACATTGTTGTTGTTGTTTTTCTCAAAGGTTCTCTCGTCGTGGTGGTTGACGCCTCTTGGAGGCATTTTCTCGTTAAAATACATCCATTAGATTTTATTCAACCTTTTTTAAGTATTATATACTTAAGTTTACATCATAAAAAAGTTTATCACATAACACACATAACACTTTTGAATAAAATAATAACTTTTATTCATTCATCATCTTTTAAAAAAAACATCAAAACAATAAAGATCACCGCTATTTACATTACTTTCCCTAAACTATAAAAGTTAGCAGGACAACATCATCATCATCTATCCCATTGGTTATATCATACCCGGATTTACATTTCATTTATTTTCTAATCACATATCAATTATATTCATCTACAATGTCCTACTAAGATATATCACAGAGCCTTTTACGACGCTCTTCCTCCATAATTCGAAACATTGTTCTACGATCTAATATGTATGATGGTAGCGCTCTCAAATCGAATCGATAACCCATGACCGATCTCGAGCTCGATTGATCACTTGTTTGAATACGCTTATTCATCTCTTCCATCTTCATCCTCTTTGCTTTCAGCATCTCTCTCTCGCCATTCCTATCGCTGATAAGCTTCATCAGACGCGCTTCTTCTTCTTCTTTCCTCTTTTAGATTCTTCTTCAACTTGTTCTTCAACTCGCAATCTCTCTCCATCATCATTCGCTCGTTTCTTCCTTCAAGCAGGACCAGCTTTCTCTTCAACGTTTGTTCACCGCTCTTCTCGATCCTCGATCTCATCGCCTTTCTCGTGCCATCGAGGTCTCGTTGTTCACCACTATCTCTCTCAACTCCTCGACGGTGTCTTGAAGTTCCACATTGCGGCCATACACCCTCGTCGTATATATACAAAATATCGAATTAAGTGGAAGCTCTTCCTCCTCCTCCCTCATCCCCCCGATCGATCGTGGCAAGCTCCACGGGGTCCCTCATCCGCCTCTCTATCTCATCATCCTCATCATCATCGTACTCTCTCCCCGCTTCAACTACTCGCGACCGACGGAACTGCTTCCCCGGGGCGTAGTAGTTGTTCCCAAATCACCTAAATATCTCGAGGCTCCTCTCTCTCTCTCGATCCTTCCTCCTAACCTCGACCGATCCTCCTCCTATTAGCCATCCCACAACCAAATTTTAAGTTTTAATTACTAATCATTACTACTCGACACTCACGAGCACATAAGTTATAATCACATAAAGCATAAGTGTTTTATTACTTTCTTTCTAAAAACTCGATAAGAGTTTATCATCACTATCTTTTCAAAGGTTACTTCCTAAGGCTTTTCCCCCACCTAAGGTTCATAACCTAAAGCTTTGATACTAACTCTCGTGACACCCCCAAATCTAGGTACTTTCATTCCCACAAGATTTGGTGCTCACTATCCATACATTCATACTATCTACCCAAATAAAATAATATTTAAACCATAAATCCTCCCTTTAAATAGGTTACATCATTAAATTCAAAAACATCCTGTGTTATCTAACCTTTAAACATCATTCAAGTGCGGAAAATAAAATTATTACATCACATCATTATTAAAAAAGTCTATCATCATAATAATAAATAAAAATAATAAAAAAAATCACAAGTCTTCATCACTTGTACATTTTTCCTTTTCCTTTGCTAGTCAAGGCTCATCTACCTTCTCAACTTTAGTCGCAAATGAGTATATAATATGCAAGAGTGAGCAAAACAATTGCTCACCGGATATAATAATGAATCAACAAGAATAATAATAATAATAACCAACAAATAGCTCATCAAAACCGATAGTACTCTAACAATGATAATCAAAAACGAATCCAAAATATGGAATATATATAACCGAGGGTCATAAGACCATGAACTATGTCCACAGCTATGAGTAATCTTTCAACTCCAACTTTAATAAATATAAGACTATAAGGACTCTCGTACTTAGGGGATCAACCTTTCTTCGCATAATGTATTATGCACAAACATTTCAACGCTAAGCGTAAATTATCCCCTAATAATAATAGGTTGTTCATCTCAAGATTTAGAGTACAAGTCCGCACTAAAGAGAGTTTGGTTTGATAAGCTTTCAAGGGTAATTTGAAGTTTAACGAACATCAACTAGAGGACTAGTTGAATCAATAGTGTTTGATAATCACAACAATGTTTAATAACAAACATAACATAGAACAATTGAGAATCATAAATGAACCGATTATATATATTAAACTCATGCTTGAAATAACTATAGAGCATAAGTATTCAACAAAATGAATAAAATGGTAAAACTTTGCTTGAATAATAAATAAGCTAAGGTTAGAGTCTTATAACATTAGAAATGAAATTACATGAACGTACATTAACCGATAGCAAGTCGAAAACTAAAAACTTGCCCAACATGGTATTAACTTCATGCAAAGAATTAAAAATAATTCAATAATAGAGAATTAGAGTTCAAAAAAATTTACATTCATTATACAATAATAGAAATTAAGAAACTTGCTTAACTATAAACAAGTTAGAATGAATCAATCAAATGAGAATTTCAAATAACATTAGAAGTTAAAGTTTGCTCGAATGAATTTTAGGAACAATCGACTTATTCAATAATAATTAAGATAAAAAAACTCAATCAAAAGAATAAAGTTACAAAATAAAATAATAAACTAAACTAACTAAGTCAACTCAAAGTAAAAGAGAAAGAAAACTTTCTCAATGTAAAAAGATAGAGTTTAGAAAACTTGCCTTGAGCGTAAGCTATAAAATTAAACTCACGATCACCTACACATAATTTTAGAACCACAATACCTATTAGATATGCTAACATACCATAACATGTACATTTCTAGCTAAACTTATCATTTTAGCACAAGTCTTTCATTACCATTTATATATTTCGTAAATCCAAGTGTTTTACTTCACAACACTTATCTAACGCTCATTATGTATACTAAGTTATCACATAACGCGCTCTCGATTTACTAATCATTTTTTACAACTTTGAACTTACTAACCACAATTCACTATGTTATGTTAACCTTTAACATTACACATTTAACATGCTAACATAATTTTAACCATGCTATGTCATTATCTCAAGTCAAAGTCTCAAGTAAAGTAAAAAATTCAAAATCAAATCTAAGTATAGTAATATACTACTACATACAAAGGCTTTGGGACCTAGCAGCAATAAGCAACATTTTTTTTTTTACACTACTTATAAAATGCTACCTACCACGGACACGACGCAGAGAGGCTAATGAAAATTTAGTAGCAAGAGTCTTTTTTAGCCCAACAAACACAAATTTCACCCACCAAACAAAGAATAATAACACGTAAAAATAAATATAAACTACTATCATAAACATGATTGCTAACATATTCAAACCAATTAAAACAATTTAACAACAACTAAAACTATTTTAATTTCTCAATTTTCATGTTTTTCATATAAAACTCAATTTTTTGATATTCATCCCAAAAATCATCACTGTGAATTCATATATTTGCCAAATCACTCTCATTCAAATTACGTTATGCTCAGATCTCAATGAACTAACATATACAAGCTTCAATTTATAATTTCACATACTAATTGACCACTAAAATTGATACTTTTCATGAGCATATATAAAAAATATATATACATACATACAATCAAAAATTTTCTTCATCAGAACCTAAATTAGCATGCAATTTCTGTTTAAACATAACTCTAAATCATCATATACATATATAATCACAATAACCAATTATATATATACAACAAATTCAATTCAAAAATATAAAAAATTCACAAAGTATGAAAATGCTAAAACATATATATATATATATATATATATATATATATATATATATATATATATATTATTTAATTAATTTAAAATAATTCTTTTGTTTGAAAAAAAAATCAATAATTCCTAATTTGTTTAGAAAAACATTTAAATCTAAAATCTCAAAAATCTCTCAAATCCTTCTCTCTCAAATTCTCTCTCAACTCTCTTCAATCAAACTCTCAAAAATCTCTTTCAATGCTAAAGCAAAATAAAAAATAAAAAAAAACTAAATAATAATATAAAAAATGTAAAAAAAAACTCATATAAACTTAATAATAATAATAATAAAATAAATATATTATCATTATAAACGTATATATATAATATATTATATTTATTATTTTATTTTTTTATTTTATTTATTTTTTTTTAAAATTTCAAAATTAAAATATCAAAAGCCATAAGGCTTTGTTTGGCAAAACCCTTTAAATTTTAAAGAATTAATATATTTAAGCCTTGTTTGGAAAAACTAAATTAAACCCTTTTTAATTTATTTTAATAAACACTTTAGTTTATAATTTATAATCACATATATTTATATTTATTTATTTTTTATATATCAACATTAACCCATTAAATTAATCACATACATATTATATTTTAAATTAAATATAGCATTTTTTTTAAATATCACAAAAAATTATAATTTTATTATAACTTTATTTAATAATTTAATATACCATTTAAAAATATTAAATCAAACAAATATAACATCATCATGTTATAATACAAATCTCTCTAAATTATAAATTAATTTAATTTAGAAAATTCTCTAAATATCACATATATTATTTATTCTTGTTTAATTAATAAACAACTCAAATAAATATTTATATAAACTCAATAAATATTTAAAAATAATAGTATGACGAGTTTTCCCTAACTCAATGGAATAACAAGCAATTTTTAGCTTGAAATCTTCATGAGCACTCTCACGGATGTAAGACATATGGGCTATCTTCTAGTTCCTCTCACCCAGTTCTTTACGAAGCTCAACAGCCTCGTTCTTAAAATCCCTCGCCTTATCCTTCATGAGTACCTTCTCACCACGCTCTAACTCAAAATCTGCCTCTGTAGACTCATTGGCTTCATAGAGGTCACTAACCTCCCCCCTCAGGTTCTGTACATCAGTGCGCAGTTACACATTTTGGTCAAGCACCGCCAAATAAAATTCCCTCATTGCCTGTGGTGGTGTTGGTTCTAGTGCATGTACCACCGTATCAAACGATGCTACCTCCATATCTTCATCCACATCAAAATATGACGCCGATCCCATATTCTCCAAGTCCCCATACGGATATTTCTCTTCTAGCTCGGACTCATCTATGTTCACCATTGATACCTCCACCATTGGCACTGGTACTGGCCCTATCATGTTTACTGACTCTTCACTTACCATATTTATATCCCTATACATAGAGCTATCGATGGACATCTATAATAACACATAACATGTTCATTAGTACATAATACACATTAATATAAGCATAAATCACATTTAGTTTATTTAAGGTTAATTTCAATCTCCTAAATCTTTTGGTAATGAGTTTCCTCAATACTTAATTAACAAACTCTACTTGAAGTCCTTTACTTCCAACTTCTCATACTACTAACAAGGTTATTAGCCTAAGGTTCTTTCCCCCTTAAGTTTTATAACCTAATACTTTTATACCAACCTGTGACGCCCCCAAATCCGGGTACTTTCAACCAACATATGAAAGACCCCAAATTTTTTATAAATTAAATTAAATTTCCTCTATTTATTATTTTGAAATAGTAAGGGGTGGATTTTTAATTAATGTGGTTAGTTATGGGTAAAATGTGCAAATTTTGCAAAATAAGCAAGTGGTTATAAAATATTCATTGTTGTCGGGGAATATTCGTTTGGTCGTGAAAAATTCTTGTTGTCGGAGAATATTCGTACGACGGCACAGCCATTTGTGGGCCCCATAACAAAAAATTGTTGGATGAAGAAAATGACAAGTATGAGTTTTTTTTAATAACGACGTAGTTATTCTGAATTAACACTCTTAGAATACTTTGGTGGTTAAAATACAATGATGTCTGCATGGTGGTTGCAGAGATAGCACACCTGTATTGCACAATATATTTGGATTATTAATTCTTAAGTAAGAAGGCACTACTCAATAATTATTAGAGTAATTATTGTTCAATATTTTATTTTATTGATTCAATAATTGCTAAGTTGATATTTTATATTATTGTTGTTTCAATAATTGTCACTGCACATTGTTTCCTATTATCAGATCAATAATTCGTATTATTTGAATAATATTATTAGATAGCATTATTAGCAATGTCTAAGAAAGTTCTGTTTAGGAACGGGGTTTGGTTACCTAATTGCGCGCCAATAAGGAGAAATCTTTATCGGAAAGCCCCCTCTTTCTTGGGAACGACCTGGTTGTCATTAATGTGATTTTGTAATATTATTTGTGAATAATTAATTATTTATTTATATGATAAGGAAATATTTATTTTATGTGGATATAAATGAAGGAATTAATGCTGAGGTGTTTTATAAGTATTTTTTCGGAATGGAGGTATTAAATATCATACGTATGTGGATTTCGGTTAATTTTTGTTTGGAATTTGAAAAAACTTTCTTCTACAAAGTTGTAGAGAATTAAATTTCCTATGGAATGGACATAAAATTTGTATTTTTTTTATAAAAAGGGCTATTTATTATGAATTATTGAAGTTTTAAAATATTATTTTTAATTTAAAAATATTTTGGTGGAGATTTTTTAGAATGGGTGGGACCCACTTTGTTCTTTGTTGGTGTGTTTTAAATTATTTGTGCTCATTTTTTTTTCAATGGATTTTTTAAAAAAAATATCATTATTATTTTTTAGTCCTGCTTTTGGCGTTAAGATTTTTTTCTATAAATAGGGTGCTTAGTTAGAATTGAAAATCACACCGAAATCGAAAGTTTTCTCTCTATAATATCGAGTATTTTTGTGAGTATTTAGATATCTTTGAGAGTTGCTATTCGGTCTGAGTTTCCTTGACATTATATCCGATATTTCATTCGAAAGTACTATTCTTTTGAGGTAAGGGATGTTATTTTTTTCATAAATGATATTATTTCTTTTAATATCATTATACGAAAATATTGATATGAATTTTATTGTGAAATTTTTTTTCTTTTTACTATTCATGTATTACTATTCACGTTACTATATTACGACATTATTATTCACGTATATATTTTCTTGTACACTATTCACGAATATTATTCACGTCAACACTATTCATAGAAAATTAAATTTTCTTTTCTTTGTCCAAGATGTCTATTATGGTTACTATCTTTGATTGTATCCATGTTTTTGATCTTCATTCTTGAATTTTGCTCCACAATTGATTATTATGGAGTATTTTTGAACTTGGATAAACTAAAGTACAAATCCCTAATCTTTGTCCTTTTATCTCAATGGATTCGTTTTTTTTAAATATTTTTCATCATCCTTAGTCTTAAATGATGATATAATCGAATATCTTTGGCACAGTAGTGCAAAAGATGAATGATTACTGATGAATATCTTTGGCCCGTAGTGCAAAGATGGACATGTGTTGAGATGAACATGACCAACCGGGTGATCTGAATGAATATCTTTGGTAAGTAGTGCAAAGATGAATATTTGGTTCAAGATGTATATTGATTGATGTTACGAGGATAAAATATTGATGATGGACTTTTAAATCATAGAAGATAGTAGATTTCATTCTCTACTTAACTCTTCTAATGAATTGTTATTTTTTCTTGCGAATATTGTTCTAAAACTTGTTGTCCATTATATTTTATCTGATTGATTGAAGGCAAAATATAATTTATTCTACATTATCTTAGTCATAATATTCTTTACTGGGCTAGTTGAGCTCACCCTTTTCCTTTTTGTTCCATTTTTCTTCCCAGGAAGCGAGAATATATCGGGAACTAGTCGGGGTGTGGAGTGATATTTCAAGTCAGTTGTTTTAGCAGTCCTCACTATTTTGTAAAATAGTGGATCAATAATTGTAATGAGGACTTATTTGAGTTTGGATATTATCTAGAAGATAATATTTGTATTTAAACTTACAACATATGTGTTGTCGTATTTTGCACGATAATTGTAATAATGAAGTTGTAGTTATTTTCTATACCATGTATTTGGCGATTTAGAATGGGTTGAGTGGACCTATTTTAGGGGCGTCACAGTTGGTATCAGAGCTTAGGGATATGGTCTCTGGCAGAGATCGGGGAATAGAACTAGGAGGGGAGAGACGAGTAAATCCTTCACTAGTGTGTCCTACCTAAGCTTATTTGTTTGGTCGGTTAGAATATATGGATATTATGTGGCATATCAATTTCTTTAATTAACCCTTGTTTTGTGGTAGTATTTTAGAATGGCAGCTGAAAATGTTAACAATGGAGTGAATGAGACCGTGGAGACACCTTTAATCACTAACCAAAAGAACGTGCAATAGGATGGCAATGTTCCTCCTGTAAACAAGACCAGCACTAATCAAACGATGAATGATGGGATGTTTAGAAGCTTTTTGTAGTTCATGCAAAATCAGACGAGGGAGACTCGTGTACAAAATATTGGTGGAAATAATAATAACGCACGGCTTGTCACAGCCAAGCAGTTCAAAGAGTTGGGACCACCAGAGTTTTTGGGAAAGCCAAATACGATCAAGGCAGAAATATGGTTTAAGTAAATTACCAAGATATTTGATGTCTTAGGATGCATGGAGGAACAGAAGGTTCCATTCGCCACCTTTATGTTCTATAGTGAGGCAGATTACTGGTGGGAATCTGTGAAGCGTACCCAGCCTGCCACATTTAATATATCTTGGGAAATATTTCAGAAACTATTCAATAACAAGTACTTTCCTGAAAGTATTCATCATATGAAGGAGGTAGAGTTTATTAGACTAGAAAATAAAAACATGACTGTGCCCCAGTACGAGTCTAAGTTCGAGGAGTTATCCAGGTTTGCATCTCATTTGGTAGAGAATGAGGAACGTATGAGAAGGGGGGTTGAATAGATAATTAAAACTTTTTTTTAAACTATTTAGGTTGATGATAATCAATGCACAATGAATGAGTATATTAATAAACCTTACTTTAGATATCTTGAGTTAATGAGAGTGAGTTAGAGTATAGCGGTTATAGCGGTTATAGCGATTATAGCGATTATAATGAACACAATTTTTTAAGTGGTTGAGCACTTAAAGCTCTAATCCACTCTTCTACTCCTTGGTAGGAAATCCACTAAGGATGTCTTTTTACACTTCTTGAATCTCACACAGATTCCTTCTAGACCCGGCCGATCTAGGTACTTCTTAGTTCACTCTTGAACTCTTGAAGTCCAATGACTTGGTTTCTCACACGATTCACTTAGAACTCTTCAAGTCCTTGAGACTTGGTTCTCTTACTTGATTGATTGAAATGTTGTTTAGATCGTGATTGATGCTACTTTCGATTGCTATTAAGCACTTGTTTGAAAAAAAAGTAGTGAAACAAGCTTTCCTTTTTTCTCGGATCGTAGAGTTGAGCGTTGAGTGTTCTTGTGCGTTTTTGTTCAATGCTTGCTTTCTCTCTCTCTCTCTTTCTCTTTGTATATATATATGTGATCTTGAAAAATCTATCCAGTTGAAGTCATCGATGAGAGCATTAAATCGTTTGACATTTACGAGCTTTGATGGAGACTTTTACGCACATCTTACGAATTGCACTCATTGCCCCTGACACACATGGATGCTTTCTCACCTAACACCTCAAAAGGTGTTTTCCTACCTTGATGGTCCTTTTCTTAGCTTCTTGAATCGTTTCTTTTGATCGATACTAAGGATATCTTTTTGTGCCGTTGGGAATTTGGTGAGAGAGCTTCAACGTTCAAAACCCATTCCATATTTGTTGGAATTTATCTCAAATGAAAGATAGGGCTTGATGTTTTTGACCCTGAGGCGAGATGACACTCTACTATCCATATCGTGTGTCTTGTCATATTGTGCTTGTTCTTAAGAGATCACTACTGATTTCTCTCAAATTTTTTTACTATCTTTCTTTTTTTTTCTCTTTTCTTCTTGCTTTCGTCTTGCGTCTTGCGGACTCTCTGTTTTTAGCACACTACGATCTCTGATCTACGAGTTTTAGCTTGGCAAGCGTCTGGACCACTCTCTACGATTCTTTGAGAGGCCCTTGAAAGGCGATACTACTACGATCTCTCTCTCGATCTCGATCTCTGCCTTAGCCTTAGCATTACATTGATCGGTTTGGATAGACTACGATTCTCTTTTGAAAGCTATCTATTTCTTTTCTAGCCATAGATCGACCTAACATATTTGATCTCTTTATCTATACTTCTGAACATTAAAAATTAAAAGCTAAGATCAACTAACAAATTTTTTGATCTATCACTAAGTCCTTGTACATATATTCCTTGAAGGACTTTACATATATCATGAGCATTTACTTTAAACATCAAATCATAATATGCATTCTTCCACAATCTCCCCTATTTGATGTTGACATAACCAAGGAGATTTGTTGTCATGATTATTAAATTTTATATGCGATTCTTGATAAAAAATAAACATGACTTAGTATTTGGTTGATTGCGCGTTGAAATTTCTAGAGAATAAGCATGAATTTATTGATGTATGAAGATAGATATTACATTTAAGATTTGACTACATCAATCTGACTTGAAATTGACTTATCTCTCTCTCTTCTTTGGCCTTTTTTTTTCTTGGAGGATTTGCATATTCCTCGGCTCTCCTCTTTCTTTTTGCTTCATCTCTTACGGCCAAATCTTCCAGCTCACTTGGGCTTAGTCTAGGATTGTGATCATGCTGTTTCATGAATGCGGGATCTCTCGATTGGCATTCTTAGGCTGTTGTTGTCACCACATGAGAGAGGGTAGTTGTTGTCCCTTGACTCCTTAATGGTTGAGCCATTAAAATTTCTGTGATCGATCGTTGAGTCGATGGTTTGGATCGTGGAGTCTGTTGGTGTGATTTGCCTTGCGGGAGGAGGAGTCCTCGAGGCTTGAGTTTGGAATTGGAATTGTCCTCTTGCCTTGCCTTGCCTCCTTGACCTCCTTTCTCCTTTCCCTTTATTCTCCCCCTTTATGTCGACATCAAGGGTTGAATGTCTTCGGAGAGGGCGAGTGACTCCTTGGACAAGCTTCGTTGAGTTGACTCTTGAGTTTGAGCAATGTCCTCTCGATTTTTGGGATCGAAGCTTCGAGCGAGCTTTCACGTCGTTTGAAGAATGTTTAGAATATGTTGTCGATCTGATCTGTTCATTTTGACCCATGTGAAAGTAAAATTGTTGAAATTCTTTGATTTGCGGTTTGAAGACTTTTGATGCTCTCCATCATTAGTTTATTTTGAGATTCTTGTGTTTTTTGTAATATCAAGAACAACATCTCGATGCTTTTTAGGCTGCGCTGAAAAATGAATATCATCCACATCTTTTATGCTTTGAAGCATTTCTTTGATGATCTCTTTGAGTGTTTTAGAGAGCTTTCGAGCTTAGGGAGCTTGGGAGATTGTTTGCGGCATTGATCATTGATGTTAATCTCGGTTCGAATAAGTAAGCGATATGATCTTGAAGACTCTCGTCGAGTTCCTTGACTACTTTTTCGACATTCTTGACAAATCGACCTTTGTGGATGGACTCTGAAAAAGAATTTCATCCGATTTGGAAAATTTGAGGAGGAGGATGATGTGCCTTGAATTGATCTTGCAAAGAGTAGAGGAAGAGTCAAGATTGAAGAATTCATTTTCTTTGGATGAGGAGGAATATCGATGGAGGGGCTGGGTTTGGATGTTGAAGTTGGTGGTGGCTCTACGATTTGAGGTGGACTACTACAATGGGGGGCTAGTCGATGATCGTAGAGATGATAGATGATGGGTTGTGGGAGCATTAGAGGAGTTGATCTTATTTTTGGTTCCTCGATTCTGAAATTTTGGGATTACTGCAATTGGAAATTGATTTAGTGGATGAAGAATCACTTCCACCCATTGTGGGAATTCATAAAATTGATTAAATGAGGATGATGGCAAGTGATTAACTCTGAAAAGAGTTGGGATAGATAGTACCTCAAGTTTGTTCTTTGAGGAGGAGAATTGTTGGTGAGTGAGCTTCTTGGCAAAATTGAATTTCCACAGGAATCCATTGGCTAATATTTGAGATAGCGGGATATTCTTTGAAACTCGAAAACATGTGATCCCGAGAGTTGAGAATTTGAGCTTGGTGGAAGGGCATCATGGGAAGATATGCAAATATTGCTCATAGTTGGCTCTTACATTGCCCATCAATACCCATGACTATATCTCTATCTCATCTCTCTCATCTTCTTCTTCTCTTTTCTTTTCTTTGGAGAGTTCCATTATCTCGATGGCCTCATGATGTTCTTGCATTGGTTCTTTTTTCTTCATTTCTCTCCTCGAAACCTCTTTTTTCTTCTGCTATATGAGGTGTCATGATCCTCCTCCCCTCCTCAGATGATCATCCTTTTGTAAAAATCAATAGCTCCCCCTCAATTTGGAGCATCCTTTGGCGGGGAGATCTTTGGCATCTCCCCCTCGGCGGGGGTATCTTCTATCATCGAGATCTTTTGGTCTCTCCCCCTCGGTCGGAGCTTTGACTTTTTGGCTTTTTTTTTTTTCATTCCTTTTTCTTTTTTTTTCGATTCTTTTTCTTCCCTCTTTAGAGCTTTCTCATTGACAAGAATATATTTCTTGACCAGTTTTTCTTCTTGGCTTTTTAGGTTTGCCCGACCTTCGGGACTTTCTTTTGAGTTTTTCCTTGGATCGATTGAAAATGTTTGATCATTTACTTCCTTGTTTGATTTGGGCTCTCTCTCGATCGAGAGACTCTACGATCGAAGAGATTGATGGCTTTTTGTTCTTGTGGTGATCTTATTCTTCTTCTTGATTGGTTCGAGATAGTTGCTCTATCTTCTTACGCCTCGACTGTTTTTCCTTTCTTCTTCTTAGGATCCTTAGAGTCTCGATATCGAGGGACTCTACGGGCTTATTGATGGTGGATCCTTGAGGAGGTCTTTCTGTAGTTTTGGCTTTCGGCTTTTTTTTTACCCTTGCTTTTTTTTTAAAGCAATGGGTTCTTCTTGTTAGCTTCTTCTTCTTCTTCTTCTTCTTTCTTTCTTTGACAACAGACATATTTCTGGCTCTGTTCCTTTATTTCTCACCAGTTCTTCCCTTTGATTGAGACATCATCATCTTCACATTTTTTTTTTGGATTCCTTTTCCGGTTTTCAAATAATTGTTTGGGTCATTCGGCGATTTGGATTGATGGCTTCTCCTTCATCATCCTCAATTAGGTCACCAAAGCGACGACTGTAGGATAATGCTTATAAATCGTCCATAGAGCATCTTCTTTGAGAGCTCTTTGTTTTCTTTGGTTGATTAACCATTTCCAATCCATTCAGTAATAGAGCCCCATAGTTGAGTTGTATTTTTATAACATATAAGCGCGGTCGTGAGTTTGAGTTGTACCTCATTCACGAGAGTCGTGACTTTGAGCTCTTCTTCTGACATATACATTTTTCAACAATATCGACTAGAAACTTCATACCTCTGTGGAAACTCCTTCTTTTTGTATCCTTTGACGGAGGGTGATTTCTTGTGATGCATCTTCTTGAGACCCTTTATGAAAATCTATGCCATCTATGGAAGGATACCCTTGATTTGAGACCTAGGGCTAGATTGATGTCTTCGACCTTTAGTTTTGATTTGAGCGTTCCTCACTTTTCTTTGCATGATGATTGTTGTTTTCAAATACCCCCGTTATTGTAGAAACTCTTTTACCCGACTTTGGGTAGATCAATGTGTCATACCCAAAGCTTCTTGAGACTCACCTTTTCTTTGATGACAATGTCTTGTGAAATTGGGGTTCAATTTGATTTTAAACTCGTCAAAGCAGTGCATGGCGGAGGAGAATAACACTTTGGAAGCCATTTGATTTCTTTGTAGGAAGTGAGGTGGTTGAGCTTTTTCTTGATTTAGGGTTTTTTTTGAGAGAGAGAGAGAGAGAGAGAGATGATCTTTTGAACTTGATTTCAAAAAAGAGATTTTTTATTTGTACTTGTAACTTCCCTCTCTCTTTTTTTTAGTGGGACGGGTGTCGAATTTTGCTTTTGCTCTCTGAATTTTGACGAGAGAGGATTGTCTTGAATTGCCCTTAACTTTTTTGGCTAATGTATTCTTTTGGGGGACTACGATCGTTGAGATGGTCCTTGGAGTTGATCGATGTCTCTCTCGATCGTCATCATTGTTGTTGATTCGTTGTCGTCGTCGTCGATATGTATGTAGTCGTATGAGTGCGAAGATGCGATCGAGTGATCGTGAGTCGATCGATGATCGTCGATCGAATATAGAGTCGAGTCAAGTCTCAGTTCTGATGATGAACTTTTGACTTAGCATCTTCTTGGTTTAAGGTAGCTCGGGAAGGGCCAACCTCTTGAATGAAACAAGGGTTAGGTTTGTCCACGAGGCACTTATCGAGAGAAGAATGCTTTGATTTATGCTTGATCATCATAGGGTGCTCCTTTGGTTTTGTTGATGTAGCTCTGCTTATCGTTGAGTCTGTACTATATTCGTTGATCGTTGTTGATTACTTTTGATTCGTTGAGTTGTTCGTTGTTCGTTGAGTTTTGACACTTTGGCTCTCTGATCGATCGTGGACTTCCTTTGATCATGTCTTTGATTTGAACATAGCCCTTAAATCTGTATGGTTAGCACAAAACTAGAGCATATATTTCATGTTTTTGTAAGTTAAGCATACCTAGCTCACTTATCAATTTGTTGAATCTGGATTCATCTAGAGGTTTTGTAAAAACATCGACAAGTTGATTTTCGATGGGGATATATTGTAAAGATATATTTCCATTTTGTACATGATCCCTAATGATGTGATACCTTATTTCTATATGCTTAGTCTAGAATGCATGAGAGATTTATGAGTTATAGCAATTGCACTTGTGTTATCACGATGAATAGGTATGGATTTGAATTTGAACCCATAATCTGCTAGTTGATTTTTTTTCCATAGGATCTGAGCACAACAATACGCGCCACGTGACAATGTATATTCGACCTGCGCGTTGAGGTGAATCTTGAGTTTTGCTTCTTGCTAAACGGGACACAAATCATTTCCTAGTAGTTGACAAGTGCCACTTGGTACTTTTTTTTCTATCTATTTGCGCTTTTGCAAAAATCGAAATCATCATATCTGTGTTAGCTTAGCTCAATGAGGATTCCTTGGGATACCAAAGCCCCAGTGGGGTGTACCTTTGAGATACCTTTGAAAATCCTCTTCTGACGAGTTAAATGAGATTCTTTAGGACTAGCACGAATCTAGCACAAATGCATGTTGCAAACATTATATATCTGATCTATTGGCGATTAGATATAAAGAGAGCTATCATACCTACCTCTGTGTTGAGTTATATCGATACTTTTACCTTTTTCATCTTTGTCGAAGCTTGGTTGCGGGGAGCAATTGGGGTTTTTGGGAGAGAGGCGATTCCATGCCATACTTCTTAAGTAAGTCTTTAATGTACTTGGCTTGGTTTGTGAAAATTCCTTCATCGATCTGCTTTACTTGCGATCGAGAAAAGAAGTTCAAGTTCACCTCATCATATCATTTTTTCAAACTTTGCTTGCTGCTAAAGCTTGGAGAATCTCTTGCATAACTTTTCATCGGTGAACCAAATATAATATCATCAACATATATTTGAACTAATAGGACTTTATCTTTATGCTTTCTAAGAAATAGTGTGTATCTACTCTACCTCTAGTGAATCCATTTTCAATAAGAAAGTTAGTTAGTGTTTCATACCATACTCTACAGGTGCTTGTTTAAGACCATATAAGGCTTTGTCTAATCTAAAGACATAATTAGAAAGAGATGGATTGATGAAACACGGAGGTTTGCTCTCTACATAGACTTCTTCTTGAAGTTCACCATTCAAGAATGCACTTTTTTTGACATCCATCTGAAAGACTTTGAACTTCATGTGAAGCGAGCGAAAAGGAATATTATACGATGGCTTCTAGTGCAGCAGGCAGCAGCAAATGTCTCATCATCATAGTCGATGCCTTCTTCGAGAGTAGCCCTTTGGCCTAGTCTAGCCTTATTCTCAGGTTATCACCCCATCTTTCATCCATCTTGTTTTTAAGACCCACTTGGTTCCAATTCTGAGGATGGTTCTTTGGTCTTGGAACCAATCTCCATCTCTTTGCTTCTTCTCTCGAGCCCGATTAAGTTCTTCTGCGCATAGCCTCTATCCATTTGGAGTCTTCCATAGCATCCTCTATCTTCTTTGGTTTCTATTTGAGATAGGAAGCTTAGATAGAAGCATTCATTTTGAGTGTGACTCTTGTTTTTTGACTCTTGCATTCGGATCTCCAATGATTAGATCTTGAGTGTGATCTCTTGCTTGCCCTCTCTTCTTGTGGTGGACATCATTCTTATGCCTTCTTGTCTTAGATCTTCAAGATCTATTTCTTCTTCTTTCTTGTGGAGGCTCATTTATGCATATGTAGCCTCTCTCTGATCTCATTCTCTTCTTGCTCAGCGATTTCATTTTTTCATGTTTGATTTTATGATCGTATATTGAGCTTGACGACCTCGTTAAATAGTGTCTTCAGTGTTTGTCGTTGTGTGTCTTGTGAGCATTGTTTTGTCTAAATTCTGTTTCATCAAAGATGATGTGAATCGAGACTTCTACACTCGGTGTCTTCTTGTTGAACACTCTGTAGGCCTTCTTTGTCATGGCATATCGAGAAAGATTCCTTCGTCGATTTTGGTTGAAACTTTGTCAAATCTTGCTTTCCATTGTTGAGTATGTAGCATGCATGCAGTAGAACACATGAAAGTAGGCGACATTTGGCTTTCTTCCTTTCCAAAGTTCATAAGGAGTCTTCTTAATCGTAGAGTGTATGGTGTGATCTGTTACGAGTATAACATGCGGTGTTGTTGCCTTACCTTGAGAAGTACTCGGTAGATGAGATTGCTTGCTAGTAGTAGTCCTTCCGACCTCTATTAATGTCTGTTCTTTCTCTCTCAAACTCCATTTTTTGTTGGGGAGTTGGGTTGAGAAGTTGTGACTAATGCCATTTATGCATGCGAAATTGATCCATTTATTTAGAAATCGAATTCTCTCTCATGATCACTCTTCTTATAGCCTTGATTTTCTCTCCTTTCTCATTCATCACCGACTTGAACATCTTGATCGGTTGGGGGGGCTTTCATCATCTTTTGAGGTTAGAAAAGAATACCCGTATAAATCTGGTGTGTGATCGTCGACTACGACGACGATGAGTATCTCTTTCCCCCCAGCTTGTTGTTGGAATTGGTCCAAAAAAAGATCCATATGTAGTAATTGCGAGAGGCTTGTCGATTGAGTTGATGGTTTTGCTCTTAAATGAGCTTACAGTGCATTTCCCAGTTGACGAGGCATTGCGGGCCTTTCTTTAACGAAGTTGAATTTGGGTAGGCTGCTGCAACTAGATCTTTTGAAGCTAATTTGGACATGCTTTTGAAGTTGAGATGAGATAATCTTGATGCCATAGCTTGACTCATTTCTTGAGATGCTTTAGCTTGAAAAAGCATATATTGTCTCGTCTGAGCTTAGTTTTCCAAGATTTCTTTGTGTAGACATTTCCTTCTCTTGTTAGGTTAGCTTTAGCTTTGCGATGTCTTGGTCTCGGACTTGACATTGATTGTTGATGAATGTTACTTGATGACCCTTGTCCATGAGTTGGCTAATGCTTAGAAGGTTGTGTTGTAGTCCTTCCATGCATAGGCCACTTTCTTTTGAATAATCTTCTTGCACCATTTCCATTTGAGCCATAGCCTCTTTGTCTTGCGAGCCATTTATCTCCAAAGATGATGAGGGACCTCCTTCTTCTGTAGTTAGAGAGAAGGGGCTTTGTTCCCGTCGTGTGTGTCTTGAACATCCTATCCGAGATACCGGGTTGTGTTAGTGGAGCTCTTTTCTGAGGTAACATTAAACCTTCATTTTGGTACCCATATTTTGCATGGGTCCTACTATATTAGTACCCTTGGGGACCCAAATCTGCTTGATTTTGGGTCTCACGTGCATGGAATTATAATGACATTTTGCGACCTTGTGACCTTGACTGACTGTGGCATTGAAAACATTTGATATGATGCATTATGATATGTGTGTGTGTGTGTGTGTGTTCTTCCTCCATTTGGACTTTTGTGGGTTATTGGTCATCCTCTCTTGCTGGTGATATTCCCTTTTTCCATGTGTTCTCTTGTTTCATTATTTGAAGAGTATATCTTATTCTCTTTGTATCTTCTTCTGTTGGTTCGTAGAGTTGATTTTATTGGACTCTCTACGATCCTTGAGGTTGATGAGTAGTAGTAGAGTTACTTTTTCTTTTCTTTTTTTTTTTTAGACCCCTACATGAGATCCCTTTCTCTGGGAATATGAATTGAATCGGTGGGGGCGGGGGTTTGTGAGCTCTCATCATCATACGTGAGGATTTCACAAAAATATAATGCCTCTCTTAAAACTTGAGGCATTACTCATGCTATTTCCTTTTTTTTTTTTTTTCACACATGGCTCTGAGGGTAGATTCCCCAAAGCTAACCACCATTTTACATCGAGAGACACTTCTCGATTAGAGATTAAAGAGAGTCCATGGATGAAGAAGATTTATTCCATGTAGAGATAGTCTTTTCTAGATCCTCGATTTTTGAGGTTAGACTAGACTCTTTTTTTTTGAGCTCATTTGTTTGTCTCGAGAGCTTATTCTCGACTTTCAAACTTGGAGAGAAAATTAATCTTGAGAAGAAGAAAGGTTTTTCGTTCTTCTTGAACCTTTTCTTTCTCCTTTTGAAGAAGTGAATAATCCTTAGACGAACTCTAAACCACTTCATGTATTGGTGTAGATCGGATGTTATGTTATGCCATGTAATGCGGTTTCTAAGATCATCAATATCTACATCGGGAGAGTTTAAAGTCAAATACCTCATCGATACTTACTTCATGTATGTTGGAGTTACATTGTCCCTTGCATTTTTGCCATCAAGGTGATTTTGCCATTTGAGGATCTTCATCATCTCCAGTTTAGGAGTTGAGTCATTATCGAGAGTCACTCCACGATCCTCCGACTCTCTGAGACCTTTGTCTTTCTTTTTTTTTTGGCCTTTTTTGTTGCCTTTGTATTCCTTCTTTGCATGTGATTTCTTCTTGAGTTCTTCTTCTGAGGTTTGTTGCGATTTGCAATGAAGTGACCGGGTTTCTTTTGCAATGTAGCATAGGTCATTCATTTGCTCTGCTTGGCTGCTTTGTAGTTGTTGACTTTCTTTGGCTTTCTTTGTTTTGCCTTGTCATCGTGAATCTTCTTAGTCTTCTTTTACCTTGTTGCAAAGTCCTCATCATCATCTTCATCGTAGTCGAGAATCAACTTCATGTTGACTTTGGAGTTGATTTTGGAGGTGTTTTCGATTTTACTTTGAGAGCAACACCTTTATCCTTCTTTCTTCTTCTTGAGATATAACGTTTACGCTTTCGTTGTGTCGACTCGACTCCGGTTAAATGCGTGAGAGGTTTGCCATATAAGCTTGAGCAGTCATCATTTCATGTATAGATTCTTTGATTCTCTAATGGCGGTGGTTTTGGCATCCCACTTGCTTGGTAAAGCTCTCATGAACTTTATGATTAGATCTTTGTTTGGATAGATCTTTCCATAGGCTCGTAGAGAGTTGAGCGAGAATATTAAATCTCTCGTATGTATATGGCGATGGCGTTCTCTCTCTGAACATGAAATGAACATCATCTATTCTTGAGTCGAGAGAGATTGTTTGTTTTCTCGACTTCTTACATTTCCTTCATGCATAATGAGTAGTGCTTTCCCAACCTCCTTTGTTTTTTTTTTTTGACCACGTTTTTTCAAATAGATCATCTTCTAAAGATTGAAATAAGATGTTTTTGGCCTTTTTTGTCAAGTTGGACAGACTCTCTTCTCTCTTCTCTCATCCATTCTTCTTTGACCTTGATCTTACTTTCTGTTTGGGTCATCATCTCATGTTGGTGCAAGCTTTTGTAGGAACAACATAGGGCCCATTTTGAAAATAGTTTCAAATAGATCTTCATCTATTGAATCCATATAAGCTTGCATCCTAACCTTCCGGTTAGCAAATTTATCTTTGTTGCACATTGGTGGCTTCTTTGCCTCCTCCGATCTTTGATTAAGCTTGGTAAGTGTGCCATTGGATCTACTCAAGCTTTGTAGGCTATATTATAGAACACTACTTTCGATACCAATTGTTAGTTCAGGAGGCACGATAGATATCTAGAAGGGGGGGGGGGTTGAATAGATATTTAAAACTTTTTCTTTTAACTTATTTAGGTTGATGATAATCGATGCAAATGAATGAGTATTTAATAAACCTTCTTTTAGATATCTTGAGTTAATGAGAGTGAAAGCGATTATGCGGGTTATCGCGATATAGCGATTATAGCGATTATAATGAACACAACAATTTTTTAAGTGGTTGAGCACTTAAAGCTCTAATCCACTCTTCTACTCCTTGGTAGGAAATCCACTAAGGATGTCTTTTTACACTTCTTGAATCTCACAGATTCCTTCTAGACCAGGCGATCTGAGGTACTTTTAGTTCACTCTTGAACTCTTCAAGTCCAATGAGACTTGGTTTCTCACGATTCACTTAGAACTCTTGAAGTCCTTGACTTGGAACTTCTTACTTGATTGATTGATTGATGTTGTTTTAGATTGTGATTGATGCTACTCGATTGCTTATTAAGCACTTGTTGAAAAAAGCTGAGTAGTGAAACAAGCTTCTCTTTTTTCTCGGATCGTAGAGTTGAGCGTTGAGTGTTCTTGTGCGTTTTTTTTTCAATGCTTGTCTTTTCTTTCTCTCTCTCTTCTTTATATATATATATGTGATCTTTTAAATCTATCCGTTGAAGTCATCGATGAGCCATTAAATCGTTTGACATTTACGAGCTTTGATGGAGACTTTTACGCATCTTCTTAATTGCATTCGGCCCATGGCCCACACGACACGACGATTTTTTCTCACCTAACACACTCAAAAGGTGTTTTCCTCTGCTGATGGTCCTTTTCTTAGCTTCTTGAATCGTTTCTTTTGATCATCGATACTAAGGATATCTTTTTGTACTTTTGGGAATTTGGTGAGAGAGCTTCAACGTTTGAAACCATTCCATATTTGTTGGAATTTATCTTCAAATGAAGATAGGGCTTGATGTTTTACGACCTGAGGCGGATGACACTCTACTATCCATATCGTGGTGTCTTGTCATATTGGTGCTTGTTCTTAAGAGAACACTACGATTTCTCACAAGATTTTGCTCACGATCTTTTCACTCTCTCTTCTTCACTTGCTTGTCTTTGCGACTTCTGCTTTTTTTAGAGAGCACACTACGATCTCTACGTTAGCTTTGACGAACGTCTGGACCACTCTACGATTTCTGGAGAGAGGCCTTTGGAGAAGGCGATACACTACGATCGTCTCGACGACTACGATCCTGCCTAGCTTACGCATTACATTGATCATGTTGGATAGACTATGATTCTCTTCTTGAAAAGCTATCTATTTCTTTCTTTCAGCCATAGATCGACCTAACATATTTGATCTCTTTATCTATACTGATGAACATTAAAGGCTAAAATCAACTAATCAATTTTGATCTATCAATTTTGATCTATCATATATCATATACATATATTCCTTAAGGACTTTACATATAATCATGATTACATTTTTACATAATCATGATTATTTACTTTAAACATCAAATCAATATGCATTTTTATTAGACTATAAATAGAATATATTATATTTATTATATTATGCATAGTGTTTTGCATAGTAAAATCTTTTTTATATAAAAGCAGAAATACTTTTATAAAGTTATTTATTTTTTTAGACTATAAATAGAATATATAATATTTTATTATGCATAGTATTTTATATAGTATCTCTGCATAGTATTTTGCATAGTAAAATCTTTTTATATAAAATAATAATACTTTTATAAAGTTATTTATTTTATTAGATTATAAATAGAATATATTATATTTTATTTAAAAGATTTTATTTTATTAGAATATTTTATTAATCTTTAAAATAGTAAATTAATATGGACCGTCCAGTTTAAAAAGTAAATCAATCTGGACCGTTCATGAATTAGTTTACTATTCAGTCCATTCTCCTATAAATAGAAGCTCATTCCTTCATTATTTCTTACAAATTCACTTTGAAACTCTAGAGAGAAAACTATAGAGAGAAAGAAAAAAGTATTACGCTAAATCACTTACTTCTTCTATACATATCTTTCTTTCTTCTAAGGTAAGGGATATTATTTGTTGTACTCATAAGGGGTATTATTTCTTTTTATATTTCATGAAGAGAACTTACTTTATTCCATTCTTTATTATTACATTTGGAATAACTTTTATCACATGTATACCTATACTTGGTGAAATTCTTACATTATTCCATTCTTTATTATTTGGTGAATATTCTTACATTGGTGAAATTCCATTCTTTATTATTTGGATGTTGGAATAACTTTTCTTTGTTATTCATCTTTATTATTACATTGTGTACATCACATGAAATTCTTCATTATTCCATTCTTTATTATTACATTTGGAATATCACATGCGTGCGTTTCTTGGCGTGACTTGGTTCCATTATTTATTATTACATTGGAATATCACATGCGTGCGTTCTGTGCATTCTGCATGACACAGTTCCATTATTTATTATTACATTGGAATATCACATGCATGGCGTTTAGGCATGATCCATTGGTTCCCGTTATTTATTATTACATTGGAATAACTTTTGTATGCGTCTGCATCATGCATGCACGGTGATTTCTTTTGTTATTCCATTCTTTATTATACTCGGTTGGTTAAAGTTTTGACTTTTATACTCCATGAAATTAGTGGAATATCCTTGATATTTGCGCTTCATCCAAATATCTTTTCATGGAAATATTCTTACGAGCATTCTTGAATTTTACTCCTACAAAAGCGATATCGTATTTGACAATTTGGGCGTTATTGGTTCTGGATAAATTAATTCTTGAACTTGTTTTATTGAATTCTTATATCATTGTCATCATCCTCTCATGTTTATATTATGTTGAAAGTCATCACATGGCTTGTGGTGCATAGATGGACTTGGTATGATTATGACCGAGGATTATTCGGTATAATCATGGCCAACAAAAATGATGTGGTAAAAAGTCCTCGTTGGCCCGTAGTGCATTGATGGGCGATTGTTGGCATGATCATGACCATTGATGAATACCTGCAAATATCCTTGGCCGTAGTGTGTGGATAATTTGTGGTTGTGATCTTAATGAATATCCTTGGCCGTAGTGCGGGGATGATGTGGATTATTTATTAAAATTTGAGTCTTAATGATAAAAGTGATGAAAAACCTTTTAAATCATAAAGATAGTAGATTTTATTCTCTACTTGACTCTTTTAATGGATTACTTGTTCTGCTGCGGATTAAACTTGATGTTTGTTATATTGTATCGGTTTAACATTGTTGAAGACTAATGATAATTTATTACTATTTATCTTAGTCATAATATTTCTTCTTTGGGCTAGTTGAGCTCACCCTTTTACTTTCATTGTTCTCTTGAGGAAATGAGAGCGTGGCGAGGAATAGTCGGGGAGCGGAGTGATGGTCCGAGATGATAGCATTAGTAGTCCTCACTATTACATGAAATAGTGTGATAATAAATGTATTGAGGACTTATTTTGAGTTTGAATATTGTCTAGAAGACAATATTTGTATTAAAACTCACAACTTATGTTTTATATATATTTAAGATTATATTTGTATTACCATGTACCATGTATTTGGCGACTCGAGAATAGGTGATGTATACCTATTTTGGGCGTCCATAGAGGAGGAAAACGACCATCGATTAATTATGTTATAAATCTTGATGAAGGGGACACATCAATTGGCCCTTACAACAATTTCAAGTGTGTTATATAATTGTGGAAAGGAAGGTCATATAGCTTGAGATTTTCCTGTGGTGAAACCAAGTCCAGCGGGAATGGTGACTCCAAAGGCTGTCCCGGACAAGTCAAAGTCGGTAGTTCCTGGAAGAGCATTTGTTGTGTCTGCCCAAAATGTGAGGAACCTGAACGAGGAGATCACGGGTAAGTTAATCATAAACTCTTGCGAAGTTTATACTTTACTAGATAACGGTTCTACCCATTCTTTTATCTATCCTGTTTGTGCTCAACGTTTGAACTTGACTCCGGAGAAATTGAACTTCGACTTATATGTTAAAACTCTGTTAGGAGAAACTTTCATTACATCCATTGTTTATAAATCTTGCTTGATTGAAGTTGGCACCATCACATTACCTGTTGATCTCATCTCTTTAAAGATACTTGCATTTCATGTGATTTTAGGGATTGATTGGTTAACCACTCATCATGCTAAAATTGATTGTTTTAAATAAGGTTGTTAGTTTTCATATTCTAACCAACTGTTATGCGAATTCAAGCAACCAAACCACTAAAATCAATCACTTTGTCATATCAAGTCATAAAAGCCATTCGTTTATTGAAAAATGGATGTCGAGCTTTCTTAGCCCATGTCATGGACTTGAACAAAAACATGTCGATTTGAATAATATTTACATTGTTAGTGAATTTCTGACGTATTTCTGAAGAACTTCTGGTCTACCCCCCCGAGCGTGAAGTTGAATTCTTTATTGACCTTGAACACGGTACAAAACCCATTTCTAAAACCCCATATCGAATGGCTCTATTGAACTTTAGGAGTTAAAGGTCCAACTACGAGGTTGTTAGACATCGGTTTCATTAGTCTAGTACATCTCCTTGGGGTGCTCTATTTTTTATTAAGTAAAGAAGAAAAGCGGGGAGTATGCGACTTTGTATTGACTATCAGGGAATTGAACCATGTCACCATCAAGAATAGGTATCCGCTACCTCGCATTGATGACATGTTTGACCGATTTCAAGGAGCACAATTCTTTTCAAAGATCGATCTTCGTTACGGATATCATCGGTTTGAAGATTAAAAGCGAGGATATTCAGAAGAGCGCTTCTTGAGAACTTCGATGCGGGCATTATGAATTCTTAGTCATGTCTTTTGGATTGACTAATGCTCCTGCTTTGCTTTCATGGATATGATGAACCGTGTGTTCAAGGAATATTTGGATCGGTTCGTTGTTGTCTTTATTGATGACATCCTCATCTATTCAAAAGTCGTGAAGATCATGAGCACCATTTGAAGTTTGGTACTTCAAAGGCTTTGTGATAACAAGCTATATGCGAAGTTGAAGAAATCACGAGTTACGGCTTGAGGAAGTAGCATTCCTTGAGCGCGTGGTGTCAAAACATGGAGTATCTGTTGACCCGAGCGAAGATTGAAGCAATCTGAAGTTGGGAGCAACCAAAAGTCGATGGCCAAAATCGTAGCTTTACGGGCTTAGCTGGTTATTATCGGAGATTAGTGGAAGGATTTTCTCGAATCGCTACTCCATTAACTCGGTGACTCGAAAAGATACAAAATTTGTATGGAGGCGAGGAATGCGAGAAGAGTTTCAAGAGCTCGAGAGGAGACTCATTTTGGCACTTGTTACGACAATACCATCTGTTTCGGATGGATTTGTTATCTCTGATGATGCTTCAGGCAAAGGGTTAGGATGTGTTCTCATGCAACATGGGAAAGTCATAGCCTATGCCTCGCGACAACTCAAAGAATATGAGAGGAATTATCCTACTCATGATCTGGAGTTAGCGTGATCGTTTTTTTGCGTTAAAAATCTGAGACACTACTGTATGGGGAGAAAGTGGAGATTTATCTGAGATCATAAAAAGCCTCAAATATTTCTTCACCCAAAAGGAACTCAACATGCGGCAACGACGTTGGCTCGAGCTGTTGAAAGATTACGACCATACCATTCAATATCATCTTGGAAAAGCAAACGTGGTAGCCGACGCATTGAGTAGAAGATCGTATCTTGAGATGCGAGTGCGATGTTGTTAACACAAAAGACCCATTTTGTATGACTTACAAAGGATGGAGATAGAGTTAAAGGCTCCAAGTACCCACGTGATGATATCAAATATCTGAGTAGAACCAGACTTTAATCGATAAAGTTAAAAGTTGCTCAAGCCATGGACCGGAGATGTGATGCGTATGAAGAAGAAAGTACAAGAAGGTGTTATTCGAAAGCAAGAATCGATGAAGAAGGAATACTTGAGTCAACTCCATACTTTGCATTCCTAACGATTACGACTTTGAAGCATAGAATCATGATGGAGGCACACAACACACCATTTGCAATCCATCTGGGAGTACCAAAATGTATCATGATCTTGACATACATTTTGGTGGAACAATATGAAGAGAGAGATCGCGGAGTTTATCTCGAGGTGTTTAACTTGTCGGCGTGTAAAGGCGGAGCATCAAGTGCCAAAGGGTCCATTGCAACCACTTGAGATTCCGAAATGGAAGTGGGAACACATTACCATGGATTTCGTTATTCTGGTCTTCCCAAGGTTTCTCAAAGGCGTAGATGCGATTTGGGTTATTGTTGATAGATTAACCAAGTCTGCTCATTTCTTGCCTGATCTGGAGACTTATTCCTTGAACGTCTTGCTTTCGTATATACGTGAATGAGATTGTGAGATTGCATGGCATGCCGGTATCCATAGTTTTTGGGATCGTGACCCAAGATTCACTTCACGATTTTGGGTTAGTTTGCGAAAAGCTATGGGCGCGGATTTACGATTAGATTCGGCATACCATCCTCAAATGGACGGAAGCAATCGAAAAGGACTATTCAAACTCTTGAAGATCTATTAAGACTCTTGTGTCCTAGATTTCAAAGGAGTTGGGATAAGTACTTGCCATTGGTGGAATTCTCCTACAACAATTATTTATCAAGCAAGTATAGGCATGGCTCCATTCGAGGCATTGTATGGATGAAAGTGTCGTTCTCCGATATCTTTGGGATGAGGTGGGTGAAACAACATTGTTGGGACCAGAATTGGTATACGTATGACTACGAAAAATTCAAATGATCCGACAACGTATACAAACCTCCTGAAGATCGACAAAAAAAGTTATCTGCGGATCTTCATCGAAAGGATGTGGAATTTAATATTGGGGATCATGTATTTGTTACGTGTTGCTCCATGGAAGGGAGTTACAAGATTTGGGAAGAGAGAAAGCTCGATCCACGATTTGTTGGTCCATTTGAGATTCTTGACCGAGTAGGAAATGTGGCTATAGACTCGCATTACCTCAAGCGTGTCTCGTGTTCATAATGTTTTTCACATATCTATGCTTAATAAATATGTGAAAGACCCAAACCACATTATTGAGTTAGAACCCGAGAGATGAGATAGCCGAAGATTTAACGTCTGAGGAGGTACTGTCAAGATCTTGGATAGGAAGGAGCATGTCCTACGCACAAAAGGTTATACCACAAGTCGAAAGTTTTGTGGAGGAACCATGCTATTGAGGAAATGACACAGGAGTTGGAATCGAAAATGAAAGCGAGGTATCCTCACCTTTTTTAAACACCGTCGTACGTCGTCGTCGATTTCGAGGATGAAATTTCATAAGGAGGGAGGTTGTAAGACCCCAACTTTTTATAAATAAAATTAAATTTCCTCTATTTATTATTTTGAAATAATAAGGGGTTAATTTGATTAATGTGGTTAGTTATGGGTAAAATGTGCAAAATTTTGCAAAATAAGCAGAGTGGTTATAAAATATTCATTGTTGTTGTGGAATATTAGTTTGGTGGTGGAATATTCTTGTTGTCGGGAATATTAAATGCGATGCAGTATGACCATTTATGGGCCCCATAATGGAAAAATTGTTGGATGAAGAAAATGACAAGTAGAGTTTTTTAAATAACGGCGTAGTAGTTATTCTGATTAACACTTGTTGGAATACACAGTGGTTAAAATACTGATGTGTGGCGTGGTTTGCACGATAGCACCGGTATTGCACAATATTTTTGGATTATTGATTCTTACGTAAAAGGCCTTTACTCGATAATTATTACGATAATTATTTATTCGATATTTTATTTTATTGATTCAATAATTGCTACGTTGATATTTTATATTATTGTTGTTTCAATAATTGTCAACTTTGCATGATATTTTTCCATTATCGGATCGATAATTCATATTATTTGAATAATATTATTAGATAGCATTATTGGCGATGTCTAAGGAAGTTACATATAGGAAAGGGGTTTGGTCACTAATTGCGTGCCGATGAAGGAGAAATCCTTATCGAGAAAGCCCCTCTTTCTTTCTAGGAGCGACACAGTTGTCATTATTGTGATTACGTAATATTATTTGTGAATAATTAATTATTGATTTATATGATAAAAAAATATTTTTATTTTATTTATAATTTGGATATAAATGAAGGAATTAATCTTTGAGGTGTTTTATCGATTATTTTTATTCGAAATGGATTATTAAAAATCATCAGTATGTGGATTTGGGTCATTTTTGTTTTTGAATTTGGAAAAACTTTCTTCTACAAAGTTGTAGAAATTAAATTTCTATGGAATGGACATAAAATTTATATTTTTTACGATAAAAGGGCTATTTATTATGAATTATTGAAGTTTTTGAATAATTGTTTTAAAATTTTTTTTTTAAAAAAAAAAAAATGGGTGGGCCCCACTTTTTGTTTTTGAAAAAATGTGGTGTTTGAATTTTGAAATTTTTGAAATTGGTGAAATGTGGTGTGTGTTTGGAAAAGCATTGTAAAAATTAATATATTATTTTATTTTTAGTCTTTTTGGCGTTACAGCATTTTCTATAAATAGGGTGCTTAGGTTAGAATTGAAAATCACACGAATCGAAGTTTTCTCTCTAATATATCGGCGTATTTTTGTGAGTATTTAGATACTTTGAGTGTTGATATTTAGTCTGAAGTTTCCTTGACATTATATCAGATATTTCATTTAAATCTCTTTTCTTTTGAGAGTAAGGGATGTTATTTTTTTAAGTAAATGATGTTATTTCTTTTAATATCATTATCTTTGAAATATTGGTATGAATTTTATTATAAATTTTTATTATTTTATTCACGTATTTTATTCATTCACATTATTATTTTATTCACGTATACGATTTTTTCGAATCTTATTCACAAGTATGATTTTTTGTGAAATTTCTTACCTTTTTTTGTATGGGGTTATTTCACGTGTCTGATTATTATTTACGTATCACTTTATTCACGAATCTGACACTATTCACGAAAAAAATTAAATTTTCTTTTCTTTGTCCAAGTTATCTATTATGGTTTATATCTTTGATTGTATCCATGTTTTGATCTTCATTCTTGAATTTTGCTCCACAATTGATTATTATGGAGTATTTTTTGAACTTGGATAAACTAAAATACGAATCCTAATCTTTGTCCTTTTATCTCATTTGGATTCATTTTTTTTAAAATATTTTCATCATCCTCGGTCCTAAATGATGATATAATTGAATATCTTTGGCTTTGTAGTGTGCAAAGATGAATGATTACTGATGAATATCTTTGGCTTTGTGGTGCAAAGATGATGGTGTTGAGATGAACATGACATGACCCATTGGGTGATCTGAATGAATATATCTTTGGCCGTAGTGCAAAGATGAATATTTGATTCAAGATGTATATTGATTGATGTTACTGAGGATAAAATATTGATGATGGACTTTTAAATCATAGAAGATAGTAGATTTCATTCTCTCTTAACTCTTCAATGAATTATTATTTTTCATTGCGAATATTGATCTAAAACTTGTTGTCCATTATATTTTATCGATTTATTGAAGGCTAACGATAATTTGTTTTATTATCTTAGTCATAATATTCTTTCTTTGGGCTAGTTGAGCTCACCCTTTTCCTTTTTGTTCCATTTTCTTCTCGGGAGAGAATATATATAGTGAGGGTTGGAATGTAGTCAGGTGTGGAGTGATGTTTCAAGTCGGTTGTTTTAGCGATCCTCACTTTTTTGTAAAATAGTGTATCGATATAATATAATGAGGACTTATTTGAGTTTGGATATTGTCTAGAAGATAATATTTGTATTTAAACTCACATTCATATGTGTGTGTACGTTTTCATTTTTAATTGTAATAATGAAGTTGTAGTTATAGTTAATGTTTTTATTAATTATTTTCCATGAAAATATGTTTATATATTATTTAAATAATATATGAAATGATTATTTAATTATATTATAATAATTATTTTATTTTATTATATGAATTTATTTCAGATTATTAATTAAGTTAATTATTTTAACTTAATTAATAATGTTATATATGTAAGAAAAAAATCAGATATGGAATCCAAACCCTAATTTTGGATTTTGATCAAGGAATGAGAATAATAATATAATATTAATTATATTTTGATTTTTCAATGCTATAAATATGTATGTATATATTATGCATTGTAAATGATTAATCTAATGAGCAAGATTTAAAAATATTTCGATAAACCCTATATTTGATATAAAACTTAATTTGAAACTCAATTATTATGAGTTTAATTTGATTATATAATAAAATATAAATGTTTATATGTAATTTATTATGATATATTTGTATTATTATGATATATAATTTATGTATTAATTATTAATAAACCCTAAAGGTTAATTAAATTAGAAACCATAATTTCTAAAAATTAGAAAACCCTAATTAAGTTGTTAAACCCTAATTTAAAAATTATGATAAATGTAAGCTTAAGAAATACGTTTTTAGAAAACAAATATGTGTAATAATGTAGTTAGATTACCATTATAAATTAATTATTATTTATTTAATATTATATAAAAACCCTAATTAATTAGGAAAACCCCTTAATTTTAAAAACCCTATTTGATAAATAAAAACCTAATTTTTAAATTTAAAAACTTAATTTTAAATTATTAACCCTAATTGCTAAATTATAAAGTTTAATGCTAATTAGTGAACTTAAAACCCTAATGTTCAAAGTATAATGTAATTAGAAACCTAATCTAATTAAGAAAACCCTAATTTCAATTTTTTTTTAGAAACTAATTTTATTTTTTTTTTTAAACCCTAAATACAAAATCCTAAAAAATTAAATTTTTGTTAAACCTTAGGGTTAAAACCTAAGGGTTTGTTAAAGTTTGACTGTTCAATTTACAATTTGCCATTAAAATTATAAAGACCAATGACCATTTTACCCTTTTGTGCATTATTTTAGACATAACTTGTAAATCTAGCCAAAATTGGAGTTGGTAACCTAACTCTAACCACTCCATGTGACTTAAAATCTTCAAATATATCATTATTATATATCGATACATGTATTACATTATATTTATATATATATATAGATTAAGAGAGAGAAAGTCTAATAAATTGCTCTCATTTGCTTCACAACAAACACTCAACCAAGTCTCTCTCTCTCTCTCAAACCCACGAAATTCCTATAGTTATATCAGGTCCATATTAAAAGCCCCACCACTATAACACCATTAACAAATCATGATGATAGAATCAAGAATCAAAGCTTAGAAAAATGTATAAACCCTAAAATTTGAAAATCTTATGATCTGATGTTTAGATCTTGTTGTTTGTTGTTTAATGTTGTTAATAAGATGTTATTTAGTGATCTAGGTTGTTAGATCCCGATCCATAACATCAAAGTGCTCAAAATTTAAGTTTTAAAAATCTCTGAAAAAGTTTTAAAACATGTCTCGTTCGACAACGAATGTCGACCCTCATAAATCTCTTTCTTTGTTATGTGTTTTGTTGTTTAAATGTTTGAACTTGTAGTTTGTTATGAGATCTTTAATATGGAACTTGAATCGAGTCCATATCTGTTGTAGATTAAAAGTTATTCGCAATCAAACAAGGTTGACGAACCACGTGACCAATTTTTTCTGGGTAAACCCGTAAACGAAATCAAATGATCGACATTTTTTTGATAGCCTTGATCTTGTCTTGTTGTTAGTTTTTGTTGTTTTGGCCATTTTGTTGTTTTGGGACTTGTAAAATGACATATATATTACATACATACATATCATAACATCACTTATATCTTTCATAGAATCAAAAAAATGGATGGTCAAAGTGGTTCATTTGATCACGGTTTGGGTTTTCTCGAAATTCCAAAAATTCATATGCTCGAGTTTCGACATACTTTAATTTGACCATGATCTCTTAGATTTGATGTTGTTAGCTTGATATTATGTATGTATGATATATATTTTCTTTGCATGTTATCTACAAAAACAACCATAAGAACACAAAAACAAGCACCGAGATTATGAAGTTATGGAGATCAAAGTAAAGTATATTCGATCGTTTTCATTTCTCGGAAAACCCGAAATGAAGAACAACTTCACATTGTTTTTGTGAGGCTCGAATCTCTTTTGTTGTTATATTATGATTGGGCATGATAGTTGTTTATGGTTGTATATTACATTACTACTATAATCTTAACACCTTTAGTCGAAAAAACCATAAGATCAATCGAATATCTATTGATTGATGGTCAAACATACCACCACTGCTAACTGGATTTGAATTTCAGGGTTTCATGAAGAACACTCAAGAACACCTATAATGCGACGCTTTAAATCACTATATAGGCCCTTTTAGCGACAAATTATTTCTAAAATTAATTATTTTATTATTAAATAAATAGAAAAAAATAGTTTTAAATTATTAAAAATACATAATAAATTATTAAAAATTATTTTAAAGTCCTCCAAAATTAGTTTTTATTATTTTAATATATTTCATAAATATTTAATATTTTTTGAATATTAAAGGTATTTAATTTATTTAATTATAATATTAAATAAATTATTTAAAAATGATTTTAATACTTGAAAAATCATTTAAAATTATATATTATGGTATAAGAAAAATATATTTTAAGTTATTTTTTAATGACTTTTAATATTTTGTGATGAATTTCATTAATTAATTAATATTAATGATATAATAAGTTATTTAATAAATGTATTAAATAAATTATGAAAAAAATAGAATTAATATTTAAAAATCATATAAAAATGATTTAAAGATTTTAAAAATATTTTAAGTTATAAAATATAACTTTTTTTATTTTGTCATGTAAATTATTAATTATTTAATATTAATGATATTAAATTTATTTAATAATTATATTAAATAAATTAGTTTAAAAATGATTTTAATATTATAAAAATCATTTTAAATTTTAAAATAAAGTGTTTAAAAAATATTTTTAGTTATAAAATATAACTTTTAATATTTAAAGGATAATTTCATTAATAATTTAATATTAATGATATTAATTTAATATTAATGATATTAAATTTATTTAATAATTATATTAAATAAATAAATTTTTAAAATGGTTTTATTTATTTAAAATCATTTAAAAGGATATAAATGAATTAAAAATATTTTAAGTTATAATTAATGACTTTTAATATTTTGATAGATAATATATTAATATTTAAATATTAATGGTAATTATTTAAAAATGATTTTAAATGTTTTAAAAAATCATTTAAGGGTAATATTAATACTTTAAAAATATTTTAAGTTATTATAAATAACTTTAATATTTTGGCAATGGTTTCATTAATAGTTTAATATTAATTAAATATTAATGATAATAGAATTATTTAATATTTAAATCATTTAATAATGATTAGGTGTTTGAAAATTCATGATAAATTATAATAAATGTTTAAAAATTATTATAAGTCATTTTAAAATAATATGATTGATACTTAAATAGTCTATATATTGAACTACAATATAGAGTCTTAGACTCGATAATTACCCGAATAAAGTCAGTTTAGTACCTGATACATATTTAGAAAAATTGATCTGGACTTAGATATTTTTTGATCAGATTAATGTTTGTTTGTGATTCAATGATTGTTGAATATGTGTGTGATAATGTGATTAGGTTATGTGTTGACTAAATAAAGCGATTATATGTGTTATAATATGTTATTCTAATCGATACGAATGATCTTATTAATGATAGGTTTTGATATAAAAGATAAAACTAAGTTACGTATTGTAAGCAGCGGCAGACCGAAGTATCCTCCTACCTTTGCATTTTTTTTTTATGAATGGACATGAGTAAGAAAGTTTTAAATTATATTATTATTGTACTAGATTATTAACCCTATTGTTATATATATATATATATATATATCATTATTTATCAATGATATGATATTATATTATATAATTCGATATATATTACTGTTCGTTAATTTCTAAATATGGTTATACTGAAGTGTCCTCACTTGGATAATCATTATATTTAAACACATGTTGATATATATATATATATATATATATATATATATATATATATATATATATATATATATATGATCCCCATATTTATACATTAAGTAAAAGCCGTCTAAGCTATTTGATCAGCTAGACATAGATTTATAAATATCATTGAATATGATAAAACCTTTTTGTATCCAATCAAATTGTTTTGGTTCGGATTCCAGACTAAGTATGAACATCCCGAACATGGAAAAAATTTTATGCCCCCAAGGCGGACAGAGTGAACGATAATATTGTTCTTCCATGTAGTATTGATCAATACAGGGCCCATGGGATGTACACCCTCGCGCCCATAAGTTATGACGGTTTGCGGATGAAGTTCTGCTAAACCTATTTGAAAATTGAAAATAATGTTCATAGTATGTCAACTAAACCCCATTCATAGTCAATACGTAGTTTTAAAAATTTAATATAGAATTGTTATGTTATACGTAGTTTCAAAATTTGATATAGAATTGTTATGTTATTATACTATTTGTTCGGTTTTACTTCACAACTATTAATTTTTAATTGTTGATATAAGTGTGATATATAAAGAAAACATTTAATTCTTTTTGAAAATTAATTATATTTATAATTGTTATTACTTGTATGGGCACCCAAATGCTCATTCTTGCTTTAAATTTAAATGTTTTACTCTATATTGATCAACACGCATCCGATCAAGTTTTGGCAACCTCTCAGGTTCGAACTTTTAATGTGTAATACTCAAACAAGTGAAAAAGGATAAAGCAAATAGGTCCACACGACCCATTCTCGAGTCGCCAGATATCACACTATAAAAATCAAATACAAACTTCATTTATACAACTGTTGAATCGTGTGCAGTATAATAATACCCACGCTTAAATCGTGAGTTTTAATACAAATGTATGTAACTCTCATGGTGCCTCGACCACAACCTTACAATGGTACTTTACATAAAAGTACAATCAATAACTATTTTTTTAGAAATTAAAATCTTTGGAAAATGCTCAAGGAAACCTTCGTATATGGGAGGCCATGCGTCAAGGTTATGATAGATATCATATGTCCATAGAATTATCCTTGGTTGATCTAATAGACCCCAAAAGAAAAATGAGAAGATTACTATCATCTTCTTTCCAATGGTGAGTCTTCTCGACATATAACTATCTCCATTATCTCTCTAATTGAAAATTATATTTCAAATAAACTCCAAGATCATATAGGTAGTGCTCGTAGATATACTCAGCAAGTGGATGTGCACAACCTTGTCTTATGATAACACGAGGTTGTATGTCATTAGACATCTTGTATGATAGTGGCAAAACACCCTTCCAAAGTTGGGTTCACCTCACCCTATTCGGTTCACCAAAATTAAATATCAAATGACGTATACAATACGACACACTTATCTAAAGTAATCAATAAAATTAATTCCATACTATTTTAGGAGAACCTCAACAGCTATAGACCACCGTTCTATTCTCCTGTTACCCCCCTTGACCCAGCTACACTCTTATTACCTGAAAGGAATTGTGAAGCAAAAAGGTGAGCACAACTAGCCCAAAGAAAGAATATCATGACTAAAGATAATTTACATCATCAATAGCCTTCATCAATAATAAATCGAGATTTAGAACATATGGTAGATGATAAAACTTTTCAACCATAGTGCAAATGAACGAAGCAATCCATTAGAAGAGTCAAATAGACCATCGGTCTATTATCTTCTCCATGTTAAAAGTCCACCAATAATGTTTTATCCTCAGAACATCAATCAACAATTCCTCATCACAATCATATGAATAACTCATAATCATAATTGTGATTCTAAATTCCTCTTCGCACCTGAGATGAAGATAATTTTCATCACCTATCTTCACCTTAGAAAAAAAATCTGGATATCGGAATAGTGAGGTAGCGGACTTTCTTTCTTCTTTCTCTCTATAATTTCTCTATAATAATAATTGCTCTATAGCTTTAGTGAATTGGTGAGAAATGAAGGAAGAATGAGCTTCTATTTATAGGAAAATATAGTTTCGATAATTGCACGCTTTTGGGCTCAAAATATTACAATATAATACCTTCAACTTTTCTTTTTCATTTTAATTTAGTCCCGCAAGTATTATCAAACTTGCACCACCTCCCCTAATAGTAAATAATGTGAATTAATAGTACAATCATGTGACTCAATAGTTATAATCATGTGAAAATATGAATTACAAAGATAATAATACCTCATTTCTATACCTCCATTTTTAACTTAGTCATGCAAAATATTATCAATCTTGCACCAACTCCCCTAATAGTACAAGAATGTGAATCAATAGTACGCACATGTGAACAAATAGTTATAATCATGTGAATTAATAGCAATTAATTGCTCATTTATTCGATTAATTACCCGATTGGTCAATATAACCTCCAGACATCAATTATTATCGAAATAAATGTTGATTTCCACTAACACTAACAATCCCAACACAATGGAAATATTTTTTCTCAAAAATTTCATTTTTGAAATTTCAAAGTTTGACTTTTTCCAAAAAAAGTCAACTGTTGACTTTTTTCAACAAAAAGTCAACACCGACAAATTTTGTTTTTATAGTCTATTTCTACTAATTTCATCGTTCTAGACTCAAATATCACGTTCGCGTCTCCAAATTCAACTCCGAACTCAAATTTGATTTTTAATAACATTCATCATTAATATTATAACTCACAATATTTAACAACCAGTGTCGCTCCCGTGAAAGAGGGGGGCTTTCCGATAAGGATTTCTCCTTATCATGCACGCAATTAGGTGACCAAACCTCTCCTCGATAAAACTTCTAGACATTGTCAATATTGCAAATAATAATAATATGAATAACTTTTCATCGTCTCAATTATTGATTTAATAATATAAAATATTATGCGAGATGATAATTGTGACAATAATTGAATCAATAATATGAGAGATATGATGCAACAATTACTGTAGCAATAATTGAGTATAACTGAGTGACTTCTCACGTAAGCATCAATAATCAATACCGTGTGCTACTATGCAACCACGCCATTATCGTACTTTTTACTACCGAGTAGTTCAACAGCTTTTAATGGTAACACTTTCGCCATTATTTTTATAAAAGATAATTCTATCGTTTCTTACTACGATAATACTTCCGTTGGGGTCCACCAATGATTGTGCCATCCCATACGATATTCCCCGTGAAAAAAGAATATTCCCGCTGACCAAATCAAATATTTTATAACAACTTAACATACTTTGAAAAAAATTTTCACATATCACCCTTAACTTTAACCTTTTATCAATTTAACCATTTACTAAATAGAATAATTATAAGAAAATTGAATACTTTCATTTCATAAAATTCGGGGTCTCACAATCTCCCCTCCTTATGAAATTTTGCCCTCGAAATTTACGTGCGTACCTGGTATTCGAAGAGATGAGAATACCTTGCTTTTCTTTTTGAATTGTACCTTCCCGGTTATTTCCTCTCATATCATGATTTTCCCATTGCTCATCTCCTCGTATTTTATATCATTCTAGAATATATCTTCAAAACAAAGGTTAATTGACATATCACAATTTGTCAACTTATCAAGTAAAAAATTTCAGCTTAGGTAAGTCACACACTAGCGAAGTATATTACTCGTCTCTCCCCTCCTAGTTCTAGACTCATATCTCCGCCAACTAACCATATCCCTAAGCTCTGATACCATTTGTGACGCCCCCAAAATAGGTCCACACGACCCATTCTGAGTCGCCAGATATCACACTATAAAAATCAAATACAAACTTCATTTATACAATCGTTGAACTGTCGTAAGAATATTACGACCACAGCTTAAACTGTGAGTTTTAATACAAATGTATGTAACTCTCATGGTGCCTCACCACAACCTTACAATGGTACTTTACATAAAAAATACAAATCAATAACTGCTTTTAGAAATTAAAATCTTTGGAAAGTGCTCAAGGAAACCTTCGCATACGGGAGGCCATGCGTCAGGTTATGATAGATATCATATGTCCACAAAATTATCCTTGGTTGACCCAATAGACCCCAAAGAAAAACAAGAAGATTACTATCATCTTCTTTCCAATGGTGAGTCTTCTTCTTGACATATAATTATCTCCATTGTCTCCAATTGAAAATTATATTTCAAATAAACTCCAAGATCATATAGGTAGTGCTCGTAGATATACTCAAAGAAGTGGATGTGCACAACCCCTGTCTTATGATAACACGAGGTTGTATGTCATTAGACATCTTGTATGATAGTGGCAAAACACCCTTCCAAAGTCAGGGTTCACCTCACCCTATTCGGTTCACCAAAAAAATAAATATCAAATGACGATACAATACGACACACACACTTATCTAAAGTTCTCAATAAAATTATTTCCATACTATTTAGGGAGAACCTCAATGACTATATAGACCACCGCTTATTCTCCTGTTATCCCCGCCGACCCAAATTTACACTCTTATTACCCGAAAGGAATTGTGAAGCAAAAAGGGTGAGCACAACTAGCCCAAAGAAAGAATATCATGACTAAAGATAATTTACATCATCAATAGCCTTCATCAATAATAAATCGTAGATTTAGAACATATGGTAGATGATAAAACTTTTCAACCATAGTTGCAAATGAACGAACGAGCAATCCATTAAAAGAGTCAAATAGACCATCGATCTATTATCTTCTCCATGTTAAAAGTCCACCAATAATGTTTTATCCTCAGAACATCAATCAACAATTCATGTCCACAATCATATGAATAACTCATAATCATAATTGTGATTCTAAATTCCTCTTCGCACCCAGGACGAAGATAATTTTCATCACCTATCTTCACCTTAGAAAAAGCTGGATATTGGAATAGTGAGGTAGCAGACTTCTTCTTCTTCTTTCTCTCTATAATTTCTCTCTATAATAATTGCTCTATAGCTTTAGTGAATTGGTGAGAAATGAAGGAAGAATGAGCTTCTATTTATAGGAAAATATAGTTTCGATAATTGCACGCTTTTGGGGCTCAAAATATTACAGTATAATACCTTCAACTTTTTTTTTATTTTTAATTTAGTCCTGCAAGTATTATCAAACTTACACCACCTCCCCTAATAGTAAATAATGTGAATTAATAGTTCAATCATGTGACTCAATAGTTATAATCATGTGAAAATAATATTAATTACAAAGATAAGACCTCCATCTATACCTCCATTTTTAACTTAGTCATGCAAGTATTATCAATCTTGCACCAACTCCCCTAATAGTACATGAATGTGAATCAATAATACACATATGTGAACAAATAATTGTAATCATGTGAATTAATAGCAATTAATTTCTCATTTATTCGATTAATTACCCGATTGGTCAATATAACCTCTAAACATCAATTATTATCAAAATAAATGTCGATTTCCACCAACACTAACAATCCCAACACAATGGAAATATTTTTCTCAAAAATTTCATTTTTGAAATTTTGAAGTTTGACTTTTTCCGAAAAAATCAACTGTTGACTTTTTTTGACCAAAAAGTCAACCCCAACAAATTTTGTGTTTATAGTCTATTTCTACTAATTTCATCGTTCCGGACTCAAATATCACGTCCGCGTCTCCAAATTCAACTCCGAACTCAAATTCGATTTTTAATAACATTCATCATTAATATTATAACTCACAATATTTAACAACCAGTGTCGTTCCTGTGAAAGAGGGGCTTTTCCGATAAGGATTTCTCCTTATCATGCCGCAATTAATTAGGTGACCAAACCTCTCCTTGACAAAACTTCTGTACATTGTCAATATTGCAAATAATAATATGAATAACTTTGTCGTCTCAATTATTGATTTAATAATATATAAAATATTATCGCGATGATAATACGATGACAATAATCAATCAATAATATGAGATATGATGCAACAATTATCAGTAATAATAATTGAGTATAACTTAGTGACTTCTCACGTAAGCATCAATAATCAATACCGTGTACTACTACGCAACCACGCCAGACATCGTATTTTTTACTACCGAGTAGTTCAATAGTTTTAACGGTAATACTTTCATTGTTATTTTTATAAAAGATAATTCATGCGCTTTTCTTACTACGATAATACTTTCGTTGTGGGGTCCACCAATGATTATGTCGTCCTACGAATATTCTCTGATAAAAAGAATATTCTCCACACCAAAACGAATATTTTATAACAAATAACAACAACTTGCTTACTTTGAAAAATTTTCAATATCACCCTTAACTTTAACCCTTTAATTTAACCATTTTAACCATTTACTATAAAATAATAAATAAAATTGTTTGAAAAAGGAATAAGTTAATTTTATTAAAAAATTGAATACTTTTTGATTTCATAAATTGAATTTATTTTCAATTAAATCTCATTAAAAGGAGATTTGAAGGGGCTAGCCAAAAATGGCCTTGTGGTTTTTGTTTATTATAACTGATGGAACGTTTGGCTATAATACGAATGTGAATCTCGTAAATAGTTAAAATATTTATCGAATAAAATAAATATTTTAGTTGAAATATTTATGATGTTTAAAATGAATATTGGATGGAAATCGTTATGGAATAATTTAATGAAAATGTGATAATATTGATGGAGTGGAATATTTCTAATTTAATTAAGTAATTAAATTAGAGATTTAGTAATTTGTTATATCGGCTAAATGGAAGTTATAATTATATTGAGGTTTATTTTAATAATGGTTGTGACAAATAACTATATGATAAGGAAGGAATTTAAATAAATTCAAAGGAGATTTGAAGGGGCTAGCCAAATATGCCTTGTGGTTTTTGGTTATTATAACTGATGGAATGTTTGGTTGTGTAACTGATAAGGCCATAATATATATGCATTATGGTTATATCAGTTATATGAATTACAACTTTTATTCTTTAAGTTTTTCAATTTGAGGTCGTTAGAACAGGGGTCAAAATGGTCATCTTTAGGACTGATGTGTATTCGAGAGGCAATCGGAGGCGTCGGCATGCACGTATGCAAGTGTAGTGCTTGACGATAAAAGATGTTGTTCTAAGTTATAAAACATGAATTTAGTTAGTAAATATAATGATGCTTAACATTAATAAATGATGTATTAGATAAGTTGTATAAGCATACTAAGCATACACAAGAGAGAGATGCAATCAATAAATGTGATTAGAATGAAATCGTCAAACGCAGCGTGAACGCAGTATAAGTGTTAATGAACGTAAAAAGTTTTTAAGTCAAATGAAATGAATATTATAAGATATGAAATGGGGTTAATATAAAACCAATAAGTAGTCCTAGCAAGACTTAAACACTTGAATGAACTTCAAGTATTGGCTAAGAAGAAATATAGTGAGATATAAGTTGAAAGTTAACACAATCAAATTAAACATTGTGTATTGATTAATTGGAAGGGTTAAGAGATGTATAGTAAAGTTTACATTACAACTACTATGCGTTGCTATGTGACTAATAGTTGATGTGCATAATTATATAATTGTGTAGAGCGCATGAAGTGCATATATCTGTAAGCTGTTAATCTATTTTTGGTAAACAACGATCAAGGCATGTCTTTAAGTTCCTATTTTCTATGTGAACTTTTTTAAATCTTTATTGCAAAGAGCATGATGTGTTATATATATGTTGAAAGTATGAAAAGTTAAAGTTAATTTATGACTACGTTGATTGAGTAATGAATGCTGATTGAGTAAGGAACTCAATCTTTATACTTGTTATATGAACTGAGTCATATATGTTATGTTAGTCCAATGTTTATGACATGTATGATGAGCATGTTATTATGTGCTATGTGATGCATGAAAACTGTTAGATTTTGCTATGCTGTCGAGCTCAACCTTGCAAATAATCACTTTTGTAGGTTAAGGATTCAAGGTAACGTTATGTGCTACTTGAAAGACATGAATCATATGTAATGCATAAAGATTTATATACTTTTACTGAGTTGTTATTATTTGGAACCATGTTTAAGGTTCCGGATGATGTACTTGATAATGTATGATGTTTAATAGATGTTGAGTTTATAAGTTTAAGTTTTTTTTTTGATATAAAAAATATATTGAACACGGATGTAAGTTTTATTTATTAACTCGATAAAAGTGAGTAATAAACTAAGTATGGTTCAAAGGTAGGTAAAGATAAAGGTTTTGAGAATGTACTTGATAATTTATGATGTGAAATTCATAATATAGTTATAAAAGTTTGAGTTACCCAATGTATAAGGGATATCGAAATTTGAAATGTAAGATTTTATATATATAACTTTGATGAAGCGAATCATAAAATAAATTTGATTCGAGAGATGTGTAGATGATAAAGGTTTTGATTCGAGGAATTAAAGTAAGAAGACATAAAAGTTTCAATTATTCCATATTTTATTAAGTTTAACATCGAATAATGATGTAAAATCAGAAGTTAGACGTATTGTTAACCACCAAATTTGAGATATTAATTGTATGAATTTTGGGGGTGTTACGGTTGGTATCAAAGTTGTAGGTTATAAACCTTAGGTAGGTGTACGTTAGGTTATAACCTTTGAGAAGAAAGGTGAAGATAATAAAAGAATAAACTCAATTAGAGTTTGAACAATAAGAAATAAATTTAACAAATGTATAGAGAAGAGATTAAAATATATATATATATAGAAAGATTCAAAGAAGAATCTTGAAGTATTTAAAAGAGAATGAATATGGAGTTACCCGACTCCGGTAATAAGATGTTAAATGTTATTAAATAGATGATGTCTATAAGATGAAGATGATTAAAATAATAAAATGAACTCAAATAGAGTTTAATTGATGATATATTCAAAGAATGCTTATGAAATAAGTTAAGATAATATGAATAGGTTCAAAGAAGAACTTTGAAAAGCCCTAAATATCGAGAACACCTAATTGAATAATCAAAAAACAACATATGATTAGAGAGAGAATGAAGATCGTGAAAACCAAAATGATCATAAATAAAGAAAGAATCATAAGAAAGATGATTGTAGAATAAGATCACGACGTGATCGATTAAGTTTTAAAATAATAGATGATCTATAATGAATGAATAGTTATAGCTTGATGCTATAAGAGAAATGTACTATGAAATAATAGTACGAGGCAAACTCACGAGAAGTTATAAATGATGAGATACAAAAAATTCATGTTGAGCAAAGAGCAAGTTAAGAGCAAGATAGAGTAAGGTGGGATTTCAATTGAGGACTCATGTGATGGCTAAGTTGTACAAATATTTGTATGGGCGAGGGTTTTGTGCTTGCACTCAGTTTATCACATTGATAATCATTGGAATGTTGGTGTCGCGCTATCAATGTATATATGGTGAAAAGGTGATTCTTTTCTCATGTGTATATTTGATAGTTAGAGACTATTAAGATTAGTCAGATATTATTAGGATTAGGTGCGAGTTCTTAAAACTCACACTTATGGTAAGTTGATGACTCATAGTCATTTGTATGTTTTTGAACCCCTAAGCATATGGACAGTCCCCGATGGGTTCTTGGACTACATACTGCTAGGACAAGTTCCTAAACTCATATTATTGTGGCAAGTTCTGAACTTCCAATGTGTGGTAAGTTTGATGAACTATATTGGGGTATAGAAAGTTTGTAAATTGAGATATAAGAATATTTAGTATAAGAGCATTGGTGGTGCTAGAAATAAAAAGAATTAGTAAGTAATGAAGTAATGGAGTAAAGATTGAAAATGATGGAGAAAATTAGATATTCTAAATCTTCTAGCTTTGCTAGATTTTTTGAAATTTATTGACTTCGTCTTGATGTTTGCACTTCTATTTTTTTGAAAAAAAAACATTGGATCAAATGATGGAACCAATGAGTTTTAAAAATAATACTATTATTATTATTATATGTATGCTATGCTAATTGTTTTGGCTAGACAAAAATGATTTAAAAATATATCAAAATGTATTTTGTTTTTTTCAGTAGTCATTAAAGCATCACTAAATATAATGTTGATATGACAAATGAGGAAGTCATCAATGCAATTGAACCTAGTGTTGGATGTGATCATAAGATCGTCACCCACTACTATATATGATGTAGCATGACAAAGTTATATAATGACTGAATCCTCAACGTATTATCGAGATAGTATAGTATCATGACATCATAAAAAGGAATTTTAGTTTTATTTAACTAAGAAAGATATGCAAATTGGCTAAAACTATTTCGATTGATATTCGAGTTTTTGTTAGAAGTCTATGTTATTTGATTCAAATTTAGACAAATATTGAAAGATGTTTATGCGATTCAAGCGTTTTTTGAGAAGTTATGCCAAACCAAATTATTTTGGTGCGGATTCAAATGTGTTGAAAGTCGAGGTGAACAACCCTTTTATAGGGGATTATTATTTAAGCGAGATGTTTGTGCAAATATGTTAAGTGTAAGGGCAATCACCCTAAGTATGAGTCCCTAATATGTAATAACTGTTTAGGTTTAAGATGAAAAAAATACTTATAACCTTGGACATAGTGCACAATATATGGTAGAAGAAGTTTATCACCCTAAGTGATTGATAGTCCCTACAGTTTAATAAGATATAGTTTAGGTTTAAGTTGAAAAGAAATACTATTAACCTGGGATGTAGTTCAAGGTCTTGTGACCCCTCAACATGATTTGAGAATCTTTTAAATTCTGAGTTATTCATATACTCTTCCCAATTATTGAGCAATTGTGGAAGATTCTTGTTATTCTAAAAGTGAATGTGGCAAGGAGGATATTCCTTAGAAAAAAAAATTTAAAGTAAAATAATGTGATGATGATGAATATATTGAAAAAATAATAAATCCAAAAAAGAAATAAAATGAAAAAGAAGGAAGTTATCAAAAAAAATGTGAAAATTTTAATAGAGAAAGATGAAGAAAGAATGATGATAGATCCTTAGAGGAGGAATTTGGTTATAGAACCCAATGAATGAATAAAGATTAACGTAAAATCTATTTTGATAGATTAAATGAATGAAGATTAATAAATTAAAATTTCGAGGATGAAATTCTTAGAAGAAGGGGTAAATGTAATATCTCCAGTAGTTTATGAGTTGAGTATATGATAATGATCCTTAGAGAAAAGGAAATGAATGGGTTAAAGAATATATAATACTCAAAATATAATTGAGTTTAAGTAAAGTTTATGAAATAAAACTTATAAGAATTTATTGAAGAAAATGATGTAGTAGGAAATATAAAAAACCTATATTAAGGTAATGTGTTGAAGTTATTCAACGATAAATTTTTTTAAAGAGATTTGATGAAAACTTGAGTAAGGTAGGGTTTTTGATTGATTAGAGACGGAATCTTTATAAGGAGGAAAGGATGTGACAACCCAAATTTTAAAATTATTAAAATAAAATAATTTAATAAATAAAATTCTTATTATGAGATGTTTTGAGTTTGATATGTATATATATGTTATATATATATATATATTGAATAGAAATAATATATATATATATATATATATATATATATATATATATATATATATATATATATATGTGTGTGTAATTTAATATATAATTTAATTAAATGAAAAAAAAGTTAATTTAAAAAAAATTAAATTAAAAGGAAAATTAAAAAATAAATTAATTTAAAAATTAAATTTGAAATTATATTATTTATAATATAATTTAATTTTTATTATTATGCCCTTATTATGAATGAAATTTATTATGAATTAAATAATCTCATAATAAATAATGTAATAATTAATTAATAAAATTAATTAAAATAATTAATGAATTAATGTAAATATATTTGTTTTAATAAGATGAGAAAGTAATATATATATATATAATATGTAATATAATATTAATGTAATATGATTGTGAATCTAATATAAATAGTTAAAATATTTATCGAATAAAATAAATATTTTAGTTGGAATATTTATGAAATTTAAATATTGATTAAAATTTAATGGAAATTTATTATGGAATAATTTAAATAAATTGATGATAATAATTTTATAATTTAATGGAATATATTACGATAATTTAATGGTAATAATTAAATTTAATTAAATAATTAAATTAGATTGATTAATGATTGTAAAATAAATAAATATTATAATTATATTAAATTTATATAGTAATAATTTAATTATTTAATTAATTAATTTAATTTATGTGTGATTGTGAAAATAAAATATATATAATAAATTAATAAAAAAAAATAAATTAAAAGGGATTTGAAGGGCTAGCCAAACAAGGCCTTGTGGCCTTTGTTATTATAATTGATAAATGAGAATTTTATTTTTTAATTGAAATGAGGCATAAATGTATAAACATTATGTTTATATTTTTATATTTTTTTTTTTATTTTTTCCTAAAGAGCAAAAAAAAAAAAAAAAAAAGAAGAAGAGAGAAGAGAGAGAAGAGAGAAGAGAGAAGAATTAGAGAAGAAATTCTTTGAAAATTGAAGAGGAAGAAGAAGAAAAAAGAAGAAAGAAAAAGAAATTTCAAGCTTTTAAGCAAATCAAAGGTAAAAATTCTAGGTTTCTAATTATGGTTTTGTTTTCTTGAATTCTTTCTTATAAAAGATTGATTTTCTGTGGTTAAATTTGTTGATGAATTGATAGTTATATATATGTTTATGGATATATATAATCATTATATATGTCATCTATAAACAATTTTTGAGTAATTAAATTCATGAAAACATGTTAAAAGATGAAGAATTTGTTTTTTGGTTGAATATATATATTTTGGTCATTTTTGAGACTAAAAGTAGTTATGAAATCTTAAAGGAAACCTTAAATTGATGATAGATGTTGTAAGAACGTTAAAAAATGAAAAGAAAGCAATTTGAATGAATCAATTTGGTTAAGAAACAAATTCATTGTGAATGAATTCGCTAAACATGTTAAAATATGAAAGTTTAGTATGAACATGAGTTTTGGGTCAAGATTTAGGCTAGTTAATGGTTCTATAAATTTTTGATTCTTTTTTATGTAGTATTTCTATGAATTACGAATCCATAGAATCAAAAACGGACTAATTTGGATGTGTATAACTCAAGTTATGAAGATTAGAAGGAGAAAAAAAAAAAAATCGCGAAAACATGAAAACTACAAAATCTGAGCTTTTACTAATGAACTTGAGTATTTCATTGTGCCTTAAGTCATTTAGGCTACACATCTACCCTCTTGGGTGTAGCTACGCTGTTTCTAAGGCTTAATTGGGCACAGAAATGCTCTAGGTGTGTTAGGTGTGACTATTTTAACCTCATGTAGTAAAATGACCATAACGTTTTCATACGAACTCCGATAGAGGTGATTTAGGATGATTCGAAAAGATAACGAATATACCTACAACTTTTGTTCTTTAAGTTTTTCAATTTGAGGTCGTTAACAAGGGTCAAAATGGTCATCTTTGGGACTGATGTGTGTTTTAGAGGCAATCGGAGGCGTCGGGCATGCACGTATGCAAGTGTAGTGCTTCTGACAATAAAAGATGTTGTTCTAAGTTATAAAATATGAATATTATGAAGTATAATGATGCTTAACATTAATAAATGATGTATTAGATAAGTTGTATAAGCATACTAAGCATACACAAGAGAGAGAATCGAAGGCGTGTGATGAAAATGAACGTCGAAACGTCGTGATAAGTGTTAATGAATGTAAAAAGTATTTTAAGTCAAATAAAATGAATATTATAAGATATTAAATGGGGTTAATATAAAACCAATAAGTAGTCCTAGCAAGACTGAAACACTTGAATGAACTTCAAGTATTACTTAAGAAGAAATATAGTGAGATATAAGTCGAAAGTTAACACAATCAAATTAAACATTGTGTATTGATTAATAGGAAGAGTTAAGAGATGTATAGTAAAGTTTACATTACAACTACTATGCGTTGCTATGTGACTAATAGTTGATGTGCATAATTATATAATTGTGTAGGGCACGTGAAGTGCGAGATAGTCATAAGTTATTAAACTATTATTGGTAAACAACGATCAAGGCAAGTCTTTTCAGTTCTATTTGCTATGTGAACTTGATGATGAACTTTTTTAATCTTTATTGCAAAAGCATGATGTGTTATATATATATGTTGAAAGTATGAAAAGTTAAAGTTAATTTATGACTACGTTGATTGAGTAATGAATGCTGATTGAGTAAGGAACTCAATCTTTATACTTGTTATATGAACTATGCAACATGTATGTATATGTTAGTCCAATGTTTATGAGATATATGTTGAGCATGTTATTATGTGTTATGTGATGCATGAAAACTATTAGATTTTTTTTGGGTACATCGAGCTCAACCTTGCAAATAATCACTTTTGTAGGTTAAGGATTCAAGGTAACGTTATGTGCTACTTGAAAGACATGAATCATATGTAATGCATAAAGATTTATATACTTTTACTGAGTTGTTATTATTTGAACCATGTTTAAGGTTCCGGATGATGTACTTGATAATGTATGATGTTTAATAGATGTTGAGTTATAAAGTTTAAATTTTGTCTGATGTATAAAGGGTATTGAACTTGGATGTAAGTTTTATTTATTAACTCTGATAAAGTGAGTAATAAACTATGTATGGTTCAAAGGTAGGTAAAGATAAAGGTTTTGAGAAATGTACTTGATAATCTATGATGTGAAACTTCATATTTAGTTATAAAGTTTGAGCTACCCAATGTATAAGGGATATCGAGTTGAGATGTAAGATTTTATATAATAACTTTGCTGAAGCGAATCATAAAATAAACTTGATTCCGAGATGTGTAAATTATAAAGGTTGTGATTCAAGGAATTAAAGTAAGAAGACATAAAAGTTTCAATTATTCCACATTTTATTAAGTTTAACATCGATTAATGATGTAAAATCTTGGGGGCGCTACAAATGTACTTACCCTTGAGCCTTTGAATTTTTTTGAAGTTTATCATTTCAAATTCTTTTAGGACTCGTAAATTAATCATTATAAGTCGGAATTCACTCATTCAAAAGCCGTTATCTCACATATCTCGTATACTTCAATTTCATTCAGTTAGAAGTAGTTTTTAAGTCTGTTAACAACAAATTTACTTTTTAGATTTTCTATTATGCGTTAATTTAACGTTCGTGAACGTTCATAACTCGTTTCTTCATTTTAAGTCGGAATTCGACCATTCTTGAGTCCATGACTCTTAAACATGTTGTTCTACAATACACCATCGAAAACTACAGTTTTCGAGTTAAACGACGACTTTTGACTACCAATCTGGGAATTCTACGATTTCGACGATTATCGTTTAATCTCATAAATTTTGTCATAACTTCGTTATTTTAGATTTTTACACCAAACCAAATGGAATCAATCCATTGGTCAGTTATCGATAACGTAACCTATCAATTTGCATGTAACTTATATTTGATAGTTTTCAATTTGTCCATCAACAACCAATTCAACGTTTTAATGGTTTTCTTTGATTAAAGCTTAATTAGTCGATTATGGTCCTCATTTATACATGGCTTATTAATGTTTTAATTCAATAATAGTCATCCTTATTACTCCAGAAGAGACATGCTCCACCAATTCATACTTCTCTATAAAAAATAAATAGAAAAGAATCGAAGGCTAAAGTTTACGCATGTTACCTTAGTGTTACTTCGTGTTCTTAACTTAAGCTTGATTACTTTGCTTTGATTCCTCTTGATTACTTGTTATTTCTCTCTCAATATAGTGTTCAATGTTAGTTAAAAGAAACAAATGAACTAACATAGGCTTTTTTATATAAAAAACCAAATGGAGGGAAAAATAGTCAAGTGGCCACCTCCTTACTATTCAATTATTCCCCACCAAGGTATCTACCTTTCTTGGGCACCAAGTGGATGGCTCACATGCCTTTTAGGGGACCCACATTGGTTTCCCCATGGGTTTTACCCATCCTGTGAGCCATCGGTTCGACCCACGGGTTCGTTTCTTGGGTTGGGCTTAGAATTAATTCATATCAGGCCTATCTTGGGCTTGATTTAATTTATCATTGGGCTTGCCAAAGTCTAAGTTCAATTACTAAAGTCTATTAAGAACTAATTGTATTCTACTCATATAATTCTAGTATTCCCTTTGTATAAACCTTATACGATGTTCGTATTATACGTCGTAACAATCTTCATACTATGCTCAATAGTAATTGAATCCTTTGATACTTCCATTTTATTCCATATTTGGCTTGATTAATTTTATTTTTGAGATGCAAAATATCTTCGAGAAAATAAGATACATAGTAGTGCCGGAATAATTATGGGCATGAGAGCCATCCAAGGATGTCTAGACACCATAGATAATTTACAAGCTGGCTGCAGCTGAAAAGTGTCCATCGTGGGAACTAGATCTAGATTCACAGGCTGAATCTTCGATCTCCTGGTTCCTAGGCTCACATGGTAGATTAATACGTACAAACCCTAGAAAGATAACTAGGTTTAAATAAATCTAAACCATTCTAGCTTCAACGGTTCCATTTTAGTCACTTTTGAACTGGTTAAAATTATAGATAGCCAGATTTAGATAAATCTAGCCCACATACTGGAATATTAAATATCTACGTTGTGAAAACAGTTAAAGCAAATATATATATAAAAGCAGTATATATATATATACACACACACACACTCCACTTCTCCAGCCAATTGGAGGGAGCGAACTGGTTATATTTACAGGTTTTTTCGTCGCTATAGCATAAAAAGTCTATTTTTTATGCTATAGCGACATAAAAACCGTCGTTATAGCCGATGTGTTCATAGTTCGCTCCTTCCAGTTTCAGTATGTTTTAGAAAAAAGAATCACAAAGTTTAGAGCACTCTAGAAGAGGTTAAGGGCTGAAATGGATAGGGTCTTCTCTCTTTTCTTTTTTTTTTCAAATGGCTGATAGCAGGGTCTATTTATAGATCAAATGTGTCGCGGGTCTACCTGCAGCTGCCCAAGTTGGCCCGTGCTTTGTGGGTCCCGTCGCCTTGAAGTACGTGTACTCAAACGACGCGTTATCCGCTTAAACCTTCATAACTTTTCAATTCGGGCATCCGATGGAGGTGTGATGTGTGAGACCCCATTTGAAATCCTCGACCGAGTAGGAACTCTGGCCTATAAACTCATTTTACGGCCAAGTATGTCACGTGTTCATAACGTTTTTTTTCACGTATCGATGTTACGTAAATATATGGACGACTCAAACCACATTAGTGAATTAGAACTAGACGAGATAGCAGAAGATTTAACGTATGAGGAGATACGTGTTAAAATCTTGGATAAGAAGGATCGTATTCAACACTCAAAGGTTATACCTCAAGAGTTAGAATCAAATGAAGTCAAGGTATCCTCACCTCTTCTAAGATACCAGTATCGCACGTAAATTCCCCGAGGGCGAAATTTCATAAGGAGGGGAGATTGTGAGACCCCAAATTTTATGAATAAAGATTTAAATTTCTCAAAATATTTTTTTTCAAAATTATGGTGTGGATTTGATATAATGTTATAGTTTTGGGTAATATTTATAAATTTTGCAAAGTTTGCAAGTTGATATATAATATTTGATTGGTCGAGGAATATTCATTTTAACAGGGAATATTCGTACGACGGCACAATCATTGGTGGACCCCACAACGGAATTATTGTCGGATTGAGAAAATGACAAAAATATTTTTATGAAAATAACGGCGAAAGTTTTACCGTTAAAACTGTTGAACTACTCTCAGTAGTAAAAGTACGATGTACGCGGGTGGTTAAATAGTAGCACACCGGTATTGATTATCGATGCTTACGTAAAAAGTCACTCAATTTTGTTCAATTAATGCTATAGTAATTGTTGCATAGTATCTCACGTTATTTGATTCAATTATTGTCGATATTTTATATATTATTAAATCAATAATTGAGATGACAGAGTTATTAATATTATTATTTGCAATATTAACGATGTCTAGAAGTTCTGCCAATGAGAGGTTTGGTCACCTAATTATTATTTAATCTAATAATTAATTAATCCTTATTGGAAAGCCCCCTCTTTGCTGGGAACGACGTTGTCGATTAATATTGTGAATTATAATAATGATGATAAATGTTGTTAAATATATTGAGGTTTGTTTTTATGAAGTCACGGAAGTTTATATATATATATATATATATATATATATATTGTTTTATTAGTATTATTAATATAATAAAAGAGAAAAGCTTTTTATATAAAATAAAATACTTTTATAAAGTTATTTATTTTATTAGACAATAATTAGAATATATTATATTTTATTATGTATAGTGTTTGCACAAATAAGTGCATAGTGTTTGTATAGTAAAATCTTTTATAAAAAATGTAATACTTTTACAAAGTTATTTGTTTTATTAGACTATAAATAGAATATATTATATTTTCTTTAAAAGATTTTGTGACAACCAAAATTTTGTAATTTAATTTTAATATTTATTGGATTTAATAAATATTTTTGATGAATTAATCATTAGATTAAATAATTAATTGATGAAATTGTGGTAGATTAATTTAATTATATGTGTTATGTTTATTAAATTAATGTGGAGAATTTTATTATTTCAAGTATGTAATTATGTGAGCTTATCAGATTAAAAAAATATATTTAATAAGCCTAATGTTATTTTAATTAATTTAATAATTAATTAGAGATTTAATAATTTGACATTATTATTAAATGAGAAATTTAATTATGTGACTATGTGAATTAAGGAGAAATTATTATATGTTACTTGAATTAAATCAAACTAGATAATTGATTTATTATTTAATTGGGTGTGACATTATTAAACTATAGTATAGGAGATTAATTAAAATAATTAGAAGGTTTATTCATGTTTCAAGCCAAACGAGGCCTTATGAGGAGTTGGGGGCAATTAAACCACGTATGGATTAACTGACCTCAACTGTGCGCATAAATGACAAGTCTGTTTTATTTTACGTATTTTTCATCAAGTGTTCAACCTGAAAGTCAGAGAGATTTCAGAGGGAATTTAGAGGAATTGTGGGAGAAACTTTGTGATTGAAGTAGTATCTGAAAGAAAGATTGTTATCTTTACTCACTCTACGCTTTGGGTAATCTCTTCTATGAAAATATACTGTAAGTCTCTGTAATTAAAAAATTTACGTTGTTTATACTTTCTATGAAAATATACCGTAAGTCTCTGTAATTGAAAAATTAATGACTTATGTGATTATATATGATATATATAAGCATAATATGTTTCATTATTATATATGTATGCTTTTATAACATTGATTTCATTCAAACATGTTATAAATTGATTTATGAAGTTACTGAGTATAAGTTTCATATGTATGGCCCTTATGGGAATTTGTATGCTACAAATTATTGTTTAATTTGAAATTTAACGGTAGATTATGTTATCACGTGTTAAAGCGAAGGAAATCAAACTTCGAGTGGATGGATTTGGTGTTATAACGAATCCGTAGTGTTGATTTTAATGTTTTGTGTTCAAAACCTTCAAGAACATCAAGAACAGTGAAATTACTTATTTTAATTCTGTAATTATGTGTTTTAATTGGTTAAAATCACTCTATAAAGGTTTGGTAATGATTATGTACGAATTCTAGTATGTGGGTATGTTTAATTTGATGAATTTAATGACCATGTAATGATAATTTCGCCTGATTCTATGTTCTTCGCGAACTGGAAACTGGAGTTTCGCGCACGGTGCCAACTCCAGGCCTAAAACTCGTCTTGCCATGCATATACCAAGCCAACCAAGAACGAAAGCTTAATAGTTAGCCAAATACCACTTCTTAGAAATGATCCGTAAATGAGTTTTTAAATGCTCAAGTTTAGTAATGTGTTAATAACTTAACCTAAGGTATACACAACACCCATTCTCGAGTCGCCAAATACATGGTACAAGAAGCAAACTACAACTTCAATAATACAAATGTCGTGTGAAATACTACAAATATATAATCGTGAGTTTAAATATAATATTGTCTTCTAGACAATATCCACACGCAAATAAATCCCCATCATAATTATTGATACATTATTTTACAAAAATGGTGAGGACTACTAAACAACTCTCTCTAACCTTCATTCCATACCCCGACTAGTACTCGCTACATTCTCGCCTCCCGAGAAGAAAAAAATGGAACAACAAGGAAAAGGGTGAGTCTCAACTAGCCCAAGAAAGAATATTATAACTAAGATAATATACAACAAATTATCGTTAGTCTTCAACAGGAAAAATCTGATAGAATACAATAGACAACAAGTTTCGATCAATATTCGCAATGAAATAATAATTCATAAGAGTTACGAGAGAATGAAATCTACTATAATCTATGAATTTAATAAATTCATCATCAATATTTTATCCCCAGAACATCAATCAATATTCATCTCAAATCAAATATTCATCTTTGCACTACAGCCAAAGATATTCATCAATCTTGCATCTCAACACTGCTCATCTTTGCACTAAAGGCCAAAGATATTCATCAATCCATTATGTTCATCTCAACACTGCTCATCTTTGCACTAAAGGCCAAAGATATTCATCACCATCATGTTCATTTAAACACCGCTCATCTTTGCACTACAAAAAGCCAAAGATATTCTTCAGAAATCATTCATCTTCGCACTACAAAGCCAAAGATATTCAATAATATCATCATTTAAGACCGAGGATGATGAAAAATATTTTTAAAGAACGAATCCAAAGGAAACAAAATGACAAGGATTAAGGATTAAGGATTCATACTTGGTTTTATCCATGCCCAAAATACCCTCAAAAAATAATCATAGTGGTGTAAAATTCAAGAATGATCAAAACACGGATACAATCAAAGCTAGTATCCGTATTAGATATTTTGGACTTAAAAAGAAATTTTATTTTTCTATGAATAATAGTCGATACGTGAATAAAGGTCAGATACGTGAATAAGGCCGTACGCGAATAGTAACTCCGACACCAAAAGATAGAAATTCCACAAAAAAACATTTTCACGCTTCATTAATAAGACTTTGAATAAGAATCGTGAATAAGAACTCATGAATAAGAACTCGTGAATAGTAACTCATGAATAAGAACTCATGAATAGTAAATCTCATGAATAGTAACCCCGACATGAAAAAGTTCCAAATTTGATAAAAACTCAGATCAATATTTCAAAGATAATGATATCAAGAAATAATATCATTACGAAAAAAAATAATATCCCTTACCTCAAAGAATCAATACTTCTAAGGAAAGGCTCAAGTGATGTCGAATGAAACTTGTACCGAATAAAGAACTCTCAAAGTATCTAAATACTCACAAAATACGCCAATAATATAGAGAGAGAAAGAGAGAAAACTTTGTTTCGTGTGATTTTCAATTCTAACTTAGCCTCTATTTATAGAAAATGTTAGCCCCGCCAAGCAGCATTTCGACCAAGCACACCGATGGCTTTACTCGCTACTATTGCCACCCACCACATTTGAAATAAAATTCAGCACATTTCTTCACCAACCACAAGTGGGGCCCACTCAATTCTAGAATTTTCCACCAAAATCAATTATAACCCTAATTTCCTAATCGTACACCTCTTAAAATTCATAACAAATCATTCGCATTTTTTAATTCGGCTCAAAATTTGTGGACATATACTCAACTTATGTATGTATAAATATACCCAAAATTACTATTATCCAACTATTTGATTAAAAATTATAACCCCGCAATATATCTCAAAACCCCGATTTAATTTTTTAATACCTCCAACTGTAAAATATATCGATAAAACACCTCAACAATAATTTCTTCATTTATAACCACATAAATAAATCCATCATTTATATCCACATAAAATAAATATTTCTTTATCATATGAATCAATAATTAATTATTCACAAATAATATTACGTAATCACAATTATGACAACCAAAGCCGCTCCTCAGAAAGAGGGGGCTTCCGATAAGGATTTCTCCTCATCGCCGCCGCAATTAGGTGACCAAACCTCTCCTCGATGTAACTTTCTAGACATCGCCAATAATGCTATCTAATAATATTATTCAAATAATATGAATTATTGATCCGATAATGGAGATAATGTGCAAAGGACAATTATCAACAACAATAATATAAAAATATCAACGCAAAGAATTATCAATCAATAAAATAAAATATCAAATAAGAATTCACCGTAAAAATTATCGAGTAGTGCCTTCACGTAAGGATCAATAATTCAACAATATCGCGGTAATACCGTACTATCGCGGCAACCACGCCAGACATCGATTTTAACCACCGGTATTCCAACAAATTTTAATTCAGAATAACTACGCCAAGTTATTTTTAACCAACTTATATTTGTCGCTTTCCTCATCCAATCGCTTCACATGGGCCCACACATATGGTCAACCATCGCATTTAATATTCCCCGACAAAGATTTAATATTCCACCACACCAAACGAATATTCCCCGACAACAATGAATATTTTATAACCACTTGCTTATTTTATGATTTAACCCTTAACTATCCACATTAATCAAATCAACCCTTACTATTTCAAAATAATAAATAAAGGAAATTCCTTTTATTTAAAAATTTTTCGGTCTTACAACCTCCCTCCTTATGAAATTTCGCCCTCGAATCGACGACGACTGGTGTTTTCAAAAAGTGAGGATACCTCGCTTTCATTTCCGCTTCCAATTCCCTGTGTCATTTCTCTATAAATGATTCCTCCACAAAACTTTAACTTGTGGTATGACCTTTCAAGAGGTAGACATGCCCTTCCTATCCAAGATCTTGACAGTACCTCCTCATACGCTAAGTCTTCTATTATCTCGTCCTGCTCTAACTCAATAACGTGGTTCGGTCTTTCACATATTTACGGCACGATATGTGAAACACATTATGAATACGACGAGACATACTGAGGTAACGCAAGTCTATAGGCTACATTTCCTACTCCTACCAAGAATTTGAAATGGACCAATAAATCGTGGATTTGAGCTTTCCTCTCTCCCAAATCTTGTAACTCCCTTCCATGGAGCAACTCGCAATAATATATGATCCCCTCACACTAAATTCCACGCCCTTTCGATGAAGATCCGCATAACTCTTTTGTCGATCTTGTGCCGCTTTGTATACGCTGTCAATCAATTGATCTTTTCTAGAGTCATACGCATTTCAACCCTAGTCCCAACAATGTTGCTTCACCCACCTCATCCCAACATATCGAGAACGACATTTTCGGCCCATATAATGCTTCAAATGGAACCATGCCTATATTTGTTTAATAACTATTGTTGTATGAGAATTCCACCAATGGCAAGTACTTATCCCAACTTCCTTTGAAATCTAGGACACAGTAGTTTTAATATATCTTCAAGAGTTTGAGTAGTCCTCTCTCGATTGCCCATCCGCTTGAGGATGGTATGCCAAATCAATCAGAAATTGCGCGCTCTATAGCTTTCTAACCCAAAATCATGAAGTGAATCTTGGGTCACTATCCAAACTATGGATACAGTATGCCATGCAACCTCACAATCTCATTCACGCATATACTAGCAAAGTCGCTCAAGGAATAAGTCTCCCATATCTAAAAGAAATGAACAGACTTGGTTAATCTATCAACAATAACCCAAATAAGATTGATGCCTTGAGAAACCGTAGAAGACCCGTGAATCGAAATCTATGGTAATGTGTTCCCACTTCCATTCCTAATCTCAAGTGGTTGCAACGACCCTTAGGTACTAGATGCTTCGCTTTTACACGCTGGTGTTAAACACATCGAGATAAACTTTGCAATCTCTCTCTCATATTGTTCCACCAAAATGTATGTCAAGATCACGATACATTTTAGTACTTCCAGATGGATTGCAAATGGTGTATCAGTGTGCCTCATCATAATCTTGTACTTCAAATCGTAGTCGTTAGGAACACAAAGTCTAGAGGGACTCAAGTATTCCTTCTTCATCAATTCTCGCCCCTAATAGCTCCTTCTTGATTTTCTTCTTCATACGATCACCCGGCCTGCCTGGCTTTGAGCAAATTTTAACTTTATCGATTAAAGTCGATTATACTCAGATATCATCACGCGGGTACCTAGAGTTTTCATCTCCATCTCTATTATTTGTAAATTATACTAAATTAGTCTTTGACAATATCATACTCAGATTTGTATACGATCTTCTACTCAACACGCCACCACCACGCTCGCTTTTCCAGATGGCACGGTCGTAATACGTGTCGAAATGAGTCTCCTCTCGAGTTCTTCAAGCTCTTCCACATTCCTCGCTCCATTCGAATTTTGTATCTCTACGAGTCACCGCGATAATGGAATAGCGATTCGAGAATATCCTCCGATAATAACCAACCAACTAAGCCTGTAAAGCTACGATTTCGACATCGACTTAGGTTGCTCTCAACTCGCGACTCATATCCCAACCTTGATAAGACGTCACAATGACACCTATCGCTTTACTATCGCATCTAATACGACGCCCCTTACAGAGAGAGTCCGCTTAGTGCATTCCACAAAGGAAGTCACAAGATAAAGGCTCAGTACCAAATTTATAGTTGAATTTTTAACTCCTCAAGTTCAATAGAGCCATTCTATATGAGATTTTAGAAATGAGTTTTGTACCGGTTTTAAAGTCGATACAAAATTTAATATCGTGCTTTGGGAGTAAGCCAAGAAATTCTTCAGAAATACATCAGAAAAATCAATAACAACAGAATATTATTCAAATCGACGTGTCTTTATTCAAATCCATAACACGGACTAAGAAAACTCGACATCCGTAATAAACGAACGACTTCATGGCTTGATATGAAAATGTTTGATTACAATGGTTTGATTGCTTGAATTCAATAACAAAGTTGCTTAGAATATGAAAACTAACAACCTTACAAAAGCAATCAATTTGGTATGATGAGTAGTTAACCTTAAAATCACATCAAAAGCAAATATCTCTATAGAAATAAGGTTAATGTGTAATGTGATAAAGTGCCAACCCGAATCAAACAAGATTTCTAAACAATGATGTAATGAAAGTTTCTCCTAACTGATTCTCCATAAATAGTCAAAGTCTAATTTCTCCGTAGTCAAGTTCAAACGCTGAGCGCAAGCAAGAGAGATAAAAGAATGGGTAGAACCCAGATCAGTAAGGTATAAACTTCAGAAGAATTTATAATTAACTAACCTGCTAACTTCGTCGTTTCTCGATTTTTTTGGCCACGACGATAAACGCCTTCCAAGAACCGCTGACTTTGACTTTTCTTGACATCCTTTTCGAGTCACCATTCACGCTGGATCGGTTTCGATATCGCATAACTCTCGAGCGATATGTCCTTCTTTTTTCCACAATTATAGCATACCTTGAAGGCTTTCAACAAATTTTGACCTTATATGTCCCTCCTCTCCACATCTCAGAGATCTAACCGGGCGATCGCTTCTTCCCCCCTAGAATTTGTCGATAGTGGTTGATGTTGTCGCCGACGCCTTCCCGCCATCGTTAAATCTTCTTTTTAGATTGACATCTCTTTCCATAATATCAACGCTGTCAGCAGCCTTTTTACCCACGCATCACTCATTCTCACTGCTCGCTTATTTCTTCTTTCACCAGATTCCAAATTTTATCATCTTATACTCGCCAAAGAGTGCTTCGCTCAAGCTCAAGCATCACGATCGGTAACACAAGCTTGAATCGTCAGATCCTTTTGCTCCACGACCGCCTCGCAATTTTTAGCCCGCTTCTTCTAACTCATGAATACGATTTTGCAATTCTATATTTCGATCATAAAATACCTCTAATAAACTCTCTTCAGTACCCTCTTCTTCCTCTTCTTCCTCACTCTCACCGTTACTCTCCGCGATTATCTCTAAAAAAACTATCAATTCTTCACTCACCACACGGATATCTCTAATTCTTCTTCACCGACATCACATTATCCTCGTCATGATTAGAGGTGTTCCACGATCTCATTCACTCCATCATTAACGCTCTCAAAGCAGCCCATTCTAAAAAAACTATCATAAAACAAGGGTTAATTAAATAAATTAACAAATCACATAATACCCCTATAATACGACCAACCAACAAATAAGCTTAGTAGACACACTAGCTAAGGATTTACTCGCCTCCTCCCTCCTAGTTTTATTCCCCCGATCTCCGCCAGAGATCATATCCCTAAGCTCGATATTAACCGCGACGCCCCAAAATAGTATACACAACACCCATTCTCGAAATCGCCAAATACATGGTACAAGAAGCAAACTACAACTTCAATAATACAAAAATGTCGTGAAATACTACAATATATATACCGTGAGTTTAAATATAATATTGTCTTCTAGACAATATCCACACGCAAATAAATCCCCATCATAATTATTGATACATTATTTTACAAAAATGGTGAGGACTACTAAACAACTCTCTCTCTAACCTTCATTCCATACCCCGACTAAGACTCGCTACATTCTCGCCTCCCCGAGAAGAAAAAAATGGAACAACAAGGAAAAGGGTGAGCTCAACTAGCCCAAGAAAGAATATTATAACTAAGATAATATACAACAAATTATCGTTAGTCTTCAACAGGAAAAAATCTGATAGTATACAATAGACAAAACAAGTTTCAGATCAATATTCGCAAATGCTGAAATAATAATTCATGTAAGAGTTACGTAGAGAATGAAATCTACTATAATCTATGAATTTAATAAATTCATCATCAATATTTTATCCTCGTAACATCAATCAATATTCATCTCAAATCAAATATTCATCTTTGCACTACAGCCAAAGATATTCATCAATCCATTATGTTCATCTCAACACTGCTCATCTTTGCACTAAAGGCCAAAGATATTCATCAATCTGGCCATGTTCATCTCAACACTGCTCATCTTTGCACTAAAGGCCAAAGATATTCATCACCATCATGTTCATTTAAACACCGCTCATCTTTGCACTACAAAAAGCCAAAGATATTCTTCAGAATCATTCATCTTCAACTACAAAAGCCAAAGATATTCAATAATATCATCATTTAAGACCGAGGATGATGAAAATATTTTTAAAGAACGAATCCAAAGGAAACAAAATGACAAGGATTAAGGATTAAGGATTCATACTTTGGTTTTATCCATGTCCAAAAATACCTCAAAAAATAATCATAGTGGTGTAAAATTCAAGAATGATCAAAACACGGATACAATCAAAGCTAGTATCCGTATTAGATATTTTGGACTTAAAAGAAGAAATTTTATTTTTCTATGAATAGTACCGTATACGTGAATAGTGTCAGATATACGTGAATAAAGCCGATACGTGAATAGTAACTCTGACACCAAAAGATAGAAATTCCACAAAAAAACATTTTCACGCTTCATGAATAAGTACTCGTGAATAAGAATCGTGAATAAGAACTCATGAATAAGAATCCGTGAATAGTAACTCATGAATAGTAACTCATGAATAAGAACTCATGAATAGTAACCCCATATGAAAAAGTTCCAAATTTGATAAAAACTTCAGATCAATATTTCAAAGATAATGATATCAAGAAATAATATCATTACGAAAAAAAAATAATATCCCTTACCTCAAAGAATCAATACTTCTAAGGAAAGGCTCAAGTGATGTCGAATGAAACTTGTACCGAATAAAGAACTCTCAAAGTATCTAAATACTCACAAAATACGCCAATAATATAGAGAGAGAAAGAGAGAAAACTTTGTTTCGTGTGATTTTCAATTCTAACTTAGCCTTCTATTTATAGAAAATGTTAGCCCGCCAAGCATTTCGACCAAGCACCGATGGCTTTACCTCGCTACTATTGCCACCCACCACATTTGAAATAAAATTCAGCACATTTCTTCACCAACCACAAGTGGGGCCCACTCAATTCTAGAATTTTCCACCAAAATCAATTATAACCCTAATTTCCTAATCGTACACCTCTTAAAATTCATAACAAATCATTCGCATTTTTTTAAATTCGCTCAAAATTTGTGGACATATACTCAACTTATGTATGTATAACATACCCAAAAATTACTATTAATCCAACTATTTGATTAAAAATTATAACCCCGCAATATATCTCAAAACCCCGATTTAATTTTTAATACCTCCAACTGCAAAAAATACCGATATAAAACACCTCAACAATAATTTCTTCATTTATAACCACATAAATAAATCCATCATTTATATCCACATAAAATAAATATTTCTTTATCATATGAATCAATAATTAATTATTCACAAATAATATTACGTAATCACAATTATGACAACCAGTGCCGCTCTCTGAAAGAGGGGGGCTTCCGATAAGGATTTCTCCTCATCGCGCAAGCAATTAGGTGACCAAACCTCTCCTCGATGTAACTTTCTAGACATCGCCAATAATGCTATCTAATAATATTATTCAAATAATATGAATTATTGATCCGATAATGGAGATAATGTGCAAAGGACAATTATCGAACAACAATAATATAAAATATCAACGCAAAGAATTATCAATCAATAAAATAAAATATCAAATAAGAATTCATCGTGAAAATTATCGAGTAAAGCCTTCACGTAAGGATCAATAATTCAACAATACTGCGTAATACCGTACCACCATCGCAACAACCACGCCAGACATCAGATTTTAACCACCGGCATTCCAACAAATTTTAATTCAGAATAACTACGCCAGTATTTTTAACCAAACTTATATTTTGTCGCTTTTTCCTCATCCAATCGCTCACATATGGGGCCCACACATGGTCATACATTGCAGCATTTAATATTCTCTCGAAAGATTTAATATTCCACCACCAAACGAATATTCCCCGACAACAATGAAATATTTTATAACCACTTGCTTATTTTATGATTTAACCCTTAACTATCCACATTAATTTTATTATTTCATTAACCCTTAACTTAACTATCCACATTAATCAAATCAACCCTTACTATTTCAAAATAATAAATAAAGGAAATTCCTTTTTTTTAAAAAAATTTCTTCTCTTCACGAGTTGGTATCAAAGTCATGGGTTATGAACCTTAGGAGAGGGAACAACCTTAGGTAGTAGCCTTATAGGAGATCGAGAACATAGTTGTGGTAAACTCTTATCGAGTTCTAAGAAATGAATTCCTTAATTCATTGAAGATAAAAAAAAAACTTTATGTGCTTATGTGATAAACTTATGTGCTCGCGAGTATCGATTCGTAACTAAAAACTTAAAACAGTGTTGTCAGGATGTCGGATGTTGGAGGAGCTAGTCGAGCTAGGGAGGAGGAACCCCGAGTACCTACAAAGGAGGAGCCCCGAGACATTCATGTCATCAGGGAATAGATGGTACAGAGAGAGCCATCTCCTTTGATCATTGTTGGTGGTCAGGAGCATGAGCCTAAGACGGATCCAAAGGAGAATTCTGATGAAGAAGAGGAGGAAGAGGAGTTTCCACCAAACTCCATCGATGCTGAGATGTGTGATGTGCTTTATGATCGTAACATAGAGTTGAAGAAAATCGAACAATTGTAAATACTTTTAATAATGAATAAAATAATATTATTTATTATTATTACGTGTTGATAAGATGAATGTCGCTCTTATAACCCTAGAAACGCCGAATGTCGTAGTATTTTAACTACGTGAGAGAATTAAGGTGTTTGAATTTCTAAGACGAAAATAAAAGCTTTCCGAGAAATTTTCCTAAAAACACTATTCATCGATTTCGCTTTCAAAATTATTTTTGAATTTCCGAGAAATACGAACGTTATAATATCAAGGTGAGATGGATTATGTAATAATAATCTAAGTATGGAAAACGTAATATTTCGCATGTGGACCTAATTTGGGAACGTTAGGTTTATTATTAATCGTAAAGGAAGAAAAAGTTGTGATCATATAATGTGTATACATTATATGAAGTAATGGATGTAAGTATAATACTACGATGTATTGTACTATTATGTATGAAGAATGAGATAACGATATTACAAAATAATATACGAGTTAGCATACGAAGATTATACGTGGGGGAGAAATGTTAAGTTGTTAAATTAAAGTTAATGGACTTGTAGGATTATTAGCCTAATAAGAGAAGTCCAATATAATGTGACAATCAAGCCCAAGAGTTTGATATATCATGAGTCCAAACTATGTTAGCACAAGCCCATTAAGGAAGTGGCTAGATTTAATTAACAAGTCCAATGAGAAGCCTTGATCCATGGGGCAAACCAAGTATGAAGTGGGTAAGCTTGATGGGCAAGGATTTTGTGTGTGGTGACCAAGTGATGTGATGAGCAAGGAATGAATAAGAAGGAGGTGGAGGAGAGGAGGAGGATGAGGAGGTGGAATAAGGAGGTGGGATGTTTTAAAGTCTAAAATGCCCTAACCTTTGGTGGCCTATAAATACAAGCCTCATTTCAAATTTTGTTGGTTGTTATTTTCATCATCTTTCTTTCTCTCAAATATAAGCTACTTAATTGGTAGAGAGAATAAGTCACTTAAGACTTATAAGCCACTTCAACCTTTGCTAGTTTTCCAAAGTGAATTGAAGTCAGTCTTCAAGGGTAAGACTCATCTCTTTTATCTACATCTCTTCTATGATAGGATTGATAGAGAAGGGGATTGTATGTTAAGAACATGTAATAAGTTAATAAGGAAATGAACTTAAGCCAATAAGTTGGATAAGCAACTTGAACATTAATAAGTTGTTAGAATAATGAAGAACTTATCATATGTTTGTCATATGATGATTAGTATGTTGAATATAACATAAGAATATTGATTAATGGACTTAAGTTCATAATAAGTCAAAAGCATGAGGAATTGTAGTTCATAAGTTGATTAAGTCATTGACTTATGAGAATAGGTCAAAACCTACTTTGATTATAAGTTGGTGTAATAAGTAACTTGTGATGATCATATGTTGGTTGAAATCCATTTAGAATCATTAAGAATGTAGTTTTTTCCAAATTCACACGATTGATTATTATCGTCGAATTCGTGAAATTCTCTGAATGGAAGTCGATTTTGTGTTTTGAAGTCGAAAACGTTGGTTTTCGATGGAGACAAGTCATATTTGGCATTATAGAGTTGTGACTCAAAATGACCGATTCTCGACTTAGAACGAAGAAACGAAAGCGTTGAACGCTCACGAACGCTTATCGCTTTTCGTAAAAATGAACTCATAGGTGAAATTTTAGCAAACGAAGTCAAATAGATAAAATTCTTGCATGAACGCATAGAGTATGTAATTTGTGAACCGTAGGCTTTTGAACGAGCCAATTCGGACTTATAACGAAGAAGTTATGCGTCCGGGAGTTTCGTGAAATTTTTAAAATTTTGCAAAATTCGTTCGAGGCACAGAGTCCAACCCATGGCCAAATGAGACTCACTGTATAAAGCTTAAACCGCTAAAGCCACAGTCAGTGAGGTCGAATCAATCAGACTTGCTAACTCACTTAACACAGCATGAGAGAGATGCAGAGTGCGTGTGGCCAAGCTACGACTTCAGAGAGTAGAATTTTGATGGATAAGAATGTTTACAAGTATAGAATGAAAGAAAACTCTTGGTAATGAACTAAGGTGTTAATATAACATTGTTAAGGCATTGTAAGACACTAATGTATGATGATTAAGAGTTAATAATCAATTGAAAGTGAACGTAATGTGAATGACGTAATGAAAAGCCGAAAACCAATAATAGAGATCTAAGTCGATTTAGATTGAGATGAAGGGTAAGATATAATAATATACCTACTTGATTATATAAACCTAATGTGGTACGTTATATGATCATGTATTGTAGAGACTTAGAGACCTAAAGTGTAATGTGTGATAATCAAGAAGCGTACGTTGAAGGCAAGTATTCTAACCCTTGTTCCAGCTTCATCCGACAAGCTTTTGTAATTCATGTATTCTTTCGCATGAAGTTTTGAATGATGAAGTCAAAGCCAATTCTTTCTGGCTAGACTTATATTATGATTCTCATCAAGCATGATTAATATTTATCGAAGTTATATTGGTATGGTTTTCAATCAAAGACCAAGTATGCTAAAATGTTTTTGTCGCTTAACGACAGCACGTGAGGTTGCCACAACTTAAACGTATACACGCTTTAATGAATGTAGTGTTGATCAACATAGAGTACTATGGGTCGATCACCCGTAAGTGCTCGTAAGCTATGCTTGACTTACTTTTACTTAGTGTCGGGTTGTCCTTTTCAAAAGAAATTATGAACTGCTCATAGTTCTGAGCCTTAGTTGATATTCTACTGAATATTGTTGTTGGAAAACGTTTTGAATGAAAAGAAGTGCTATTTTGAATTATCGATAGTACTTCGTAACTATTGTTCAGTTACTGAAGATATATAAGTTCTATGTTTCAAGCATGTTGTTTATTAGAATTGTAGTACTTGTTGAGCTAGAGCTAGTCATGCTCACTCTTGCTTGAACCATATGAACACAACTAAGATCGAAAGGATCAAGGCTCGTGCAAGGATAAGGGCAAGGCGAAGACGAACCCTTAGATTACTTATGTAATAGAATAGTTGAATGTTTGTAATATATTTGATATTATGACAAGAACAAACGAATGGGTTACAAAGAACTCCGGGAAATGTAATATTATTTTATAGGATATATATATTTAGAATGAATATATTAGTCCTTTTGAGACTATTCAATTATCTGAATGAATGAATAACAACACTAAAATCGATCGAAGAGGAAGTGGTCTGATAACTCGTTAGTTGGAAGTCAACAAGGAGGGCAGAAGAAGAAGGTCGAACCATGCCAAACCTACGAAAAAGCTAATCTGGGGGTTTGGATGAAAGGGAAATGTGTGTGCTACAATTGTGGTCAGCAAGGCCACATAGCACCTAACTGTCCTAACCCAAAGAAAGGTGTCTGCTTCACTTGTGGCTCAAAGGATCATCTTGCAAGGGATTGTCCTAAGAAGGGATATAGAGGGATGAGATTAGGAGGGAATAGAGGAAACAACGGTGGAAGCACTCTGACTATCGCAGGACTAACTGCAACCAACCGACCGACTGCTAGAACATTCAACATGATAGTACAGGATGCAGTGCAGTCTCGCGATGTGGTGTCAGGTATCATTCCGATCAATAAAGTTAATGCTTATGTATTATTTGATTCGGGTGCTACTTATTCATTTTTATCTGATGACTTTGCTAAGAACTTAGAATTGCTTAAGGATGAGTTAGAATACCCCATGAACATAGAAATTGCGAATAGAGAAATAATCCATGTTAAGTACGTGCATAAGAACTATAGAGTGGATATTAAGGGTAATATCATGAATGTAGATCTTATCCCTATTCGACTTGGAGAATTCGATGTTATTTTGGGTATGGACAGGTTATCTAATTATGGGGCGGTAATTGACTGCCAGAAGAATCGTATTAACCTTATGACTCCGTCATAGGTTGTGTTTTATGGCAGCAAGTCGCCTAGACAAGCAAGTTGTCTGACGAAGATGCAAGCCAGGAGCTTTTTAAGGCAAGGCTATATTGGATATCTAGCTTACATAGTCGATAATCGTAAAGGGAATCTGAAAATAGATGAGATACCAGTAGGGAGAGATTTCACAGACGTATTTCCAGATGATTTTCCAGGACTTCCTCCAGATAGAGTAGTTGAATTCGTGATCGATTTGGCTCCAGGAACGGCTCCAATATTGAAGGCACCGGTAGAAATGAAAGAACTGATGGTCCAACTACAAGAATTACTGGACAAGAAGTATATCCAACCAAGCGTATCACCGTGGGGAGCGCTGGTTTTATTTATGAAGAAGAAGGATGGGACGATGCGGCTCTGCATCGACTAAAGAGAACTGAATAAGGTCACAATAAAGAATAGGTATCCATTACTGCGAATCACCGACTTGTTCAATTAGTTAAAGGGAGCAAGATACTTTTCAAAGATAGATTTGAGGAGTGATTATCATCAATTAAAGGTGAAACCAGATGATGTACCGAAGACAACGTTCAGAACACGATACAGTCACTACAAATTTTTGGTAATGTCATTTGGTCTAACAAATGCTCCTGTAGCATTTATGGGCTTAATGAATGGAGTGTTCAAGTCATTTTTGGACAAATTTATAGTGGTATTTATAGATGACATTTTGGTATATTTAAAAACCAAGGAAGAACATGAAGAGCATTTGAGGGTGACATTAAAGACATTGAGAAGGGAGAAGTTGTATGCCATGTTTTTGAAATGTGAATTCTGGATTGAAAGAGTACAATTTCTTGGACATGTGATCGATAGGGACAGAATTTCGGTGGATCCTTGCAAAGTCGAAGCTGTGATTAACTGGGATCAGCCGAAGACGCCGTCGGAAGTAAGAAATTTTCTCGGATTGGTAGGTTATTACAGAAGATTCATTCAGGATTTTTCCAAGATCGCAAATCCATTTACGAATTTAACTAGGAAATCGGTGAAATTTGTTTGGATGAAGAAGTGTGAGGAAAGCTTTCAAGAATTAAAGAAGAGGTTGAGTTCAGCACCTATGTTATCTCTTCCGGATGATACATGAATTTTCGTGGTTTATAGTGATGCATCGTATAAAGGACTTGGCTGTGTGCTTATGCAGAACGACAGAGTCATTGCGTATGCGTTATGACAATTGAAAGATTATGAGAAGGGGTATCCGACCCACGATTTGGAGTTAGCTGCAGTGGTTTTTGCTTTGAAAATCTGGAGGCACTATCTCTATGGGGAGAAGTATGAAATATATACAGACCACAAGAGTCTGAAATATATTTTTACACAGAAAGACTTGAATATGCGTCAAAAGGTGGTTGGAGTTAATTAAGGACTACGATTGTGAGATTCTATACCATCCGGGTAAGGCAAATGTGGTTGCCGACGCCTTATGTAGAAAGGGTCGGGAGAAACTGATGAGGTTGACCGATCAGGAGGAGTTAATTTCAGCAATGGAAAAGATGGAATTGGAAGTGAAGTGTCCTATGGAGATTGATGAGAAGCTGTTTCAGATGCAACCTGGTACAACTCTACTACACAAGGTTAAGGAGGCTCAACTTCAGGATAACGAATGTAAAATGGTGAAAAAGAAGATATCCGAAAGAATCGAATCAAGATTCAAGATGGATAAGGAAGGAATAATGAGATTTGAGAGTTGAATTTGGGTACCACCAGTACCAGAGATTAAGGAAGAAATTTTGAGCGAGGCTTATAACTCACGATATTCGATTCACCCTAGTAGTACCAAGATCTTCGATAACATTTCTGGTGGCCAAATTTGAAACGAGAGGTTGCAGAATGTGTTGTCAAGTGCCTGACATGTCAGAAAGTGGAAGCAGAACATCAGAGGCCGAGTAGGTTATTACAACCTTTAGAGATTCAAGAATGGAAATGGGAACATATTACGATTGATTTCGTGTTTGGCCTACCGACAACTCAGAAAGATAGAAGAAATACGCCGATCCACACCATAAGAATGTTGAGTTTGAACCGGGAAGTTATATGTTCTTAAAGGTCTCTCACTGAAAGGGAAAGATCAGGTTCGAAAAGAAAGGAAATTAAGCCCAAGATTCATTGGACCCTTTGAAGTTCTGCGAAGGGTCGGAGAAGTTGCTTATGAGGTAGCCTTACCTCTAGCTCTAGAGAATGTCCACAACATTTTTCATGTCTCAGTCCTACGACCCTACAATCTCGATTACAAGCACGTGAATGAATATGAACCCCTACATTTTGACAAAGACTTATTTTACAAAGAAATTCGTGTTCAAATTGTTGATCGAAAAAGAGCAAGTTCTAAGGAATAAAGTAATACCTTCTGTTAAGGTAATTTGGAGGAACAACAACGCTGAAGAATCTACGTGGGAACTCGAAGAGAATATGATAAATAATTATCCTCATTTATTTACCTAGACTATTATAAGCGATTATGGGGACAAAATCTTTGTAAGGGGGGGGGGGGAGAATGTAACGGGATGAATTATTAAGTTGTGATTCCGAGGACAGGATCCTTTTAAGGAGGGAAAGATGTGACAACCAAAATTTTGTAATTTAATTTTAATATTTATTAGATTTAATAAATATTTTTTGATGAATTAATTATTAGATTAAATAATTAATTGATGAAATTATGGTAGATTAATTTAATTATATGTGTTATATTTATTAAATTAATGTGGAGAATTTTATTATTTCAAGTATGTAATTATGTGAGCTTATTGTATTACAAAAGAAATATGTAATAAGCCTAATGTTATTTTAATTAATTTAATAATTAATTAGAGATTTAATAATTTGACATTATTAATAAATGAGAAATTTAATTATGTGACTATGTGAATTAAGGAGAAATTATTATATGTTACTTGAATTAAATCAAACTAGATAATTGATTTATTATTTAATTGGGTGTGACATTATTAAACTATAGTATAGGAGATTAATTAAAATAATTAGAAGGTTTATTCATGTTTCAAGCCAAACGAGGCCTTATGAGGAGTTGGGGGCAATTAAACCACGTATGGATTAACTGACCTCAACTGTGCGCATAAATGACAAGTCTGTTTTATTTTACGTATTTTTCATCAAGTGTTCAACCTGAAAGTCAGAGAGATTTCAGAGGGAATTTAGAGGAATTGTGGGAGAAACTTTTTGATTGAAGTTGTATCTGAAAGAAAGATTGTTATCTTTACTCACTCTACGCTTTGGACCCCACAACGGAATTATTGTCGGATTGAGAAAACGACAAAAATATTTTTATGAAAATAACGGCGGAAGTTTTACCGTTAAAACTGTTGAACTACTCGGTAGTAAAGTGATGTCTGGCGTGGTTGCATAGTAGCACACGGTATTGATTATTGATGCTTACGTAAAAAGTCACTCAATTTTGTTCAATTAATGCTATAGTAATTGTTGCATAGTATCTCACGTTATTTGATTCAATTATTATCGATATTTTATATATTATTAAATCAATAATTGAGATAGCGAGTTATTAATATTATTATTTGCAATATTAACGATGTCTAGAAGTTACATTGATGAGAGTTTTGGTCACCTAATTATTATTTAATCTAATAATTAATTAATCCTTATTGGAAAGCCCCCTCTTTCTTTGAAACGACGGCGTTGTCGATTAATATTGTGAATTATAATAATGATGATAAATGTTGTTAAATATATTGAGGTTTGTTTTTATGAAGTCACGGAAGTTTATATATATATATATATATATATATATATATATATTGTTTTATTAGTATTATTAATATAATAAAATGTAAAAGCTTTTATATAAAATAAAATACTTTTATAAAGTTATTTATTTTATTAGACAATAATTAGAATATATTATATTTTATTATGTATAGTATTCGCATAAAGTATGCATAGTGTTTGCATAGTAAAATGTTTTTATATAAAATAAAATACTTTTATAAAGTTATTTATTTTATTGTAAAATAATTAGAATATATTATATTTTAATATGTACTTTTTACAAAGTTATTTTGTTTAGTAGAATCTTTTTATATAAAATGTAATACTTTTACAAAGTTATTTGTTTTATTATATAAATAGAATATATTATATTTTTAAAAAAGATTTTGTGACAACCAAAATTTTGTAATTTAATTTTAATATTTATTGGATTTAATAAATATTTTTTGATGAATTAATCATTAGATTAAATAATTAATTGATGAAATTGTGGTAGATTAATTTAATTATATGTGTTATGTTTATTAAATTAATGTGGAGAATTTTATTATTTCAAGTATGTAATTATGTGAGCTTATTGTATTAAAAAATATATTTAATAAGCTAATGTTATTTTAATTAATTTAATAATTAATTAGAGATTTAATAATTTGACATTATTATTAAATGAGAAATTTAATTATGTGACTATGTGAATTAAGGAGAAATTATTATATGTTACTTGAATTAAATCAAACTAGATAATTGATTTATTATTTAATTGGGTGTGACATTATTAAACTATAGTATATGAGATTAATTAAAATAATTAGAAGGTTTATTCATGTTTCAAGCCAAACGAGGCCTTATGAGGAGTTGGGGGCAGTTAAACCACGTATGGATTAACTAACCTCAACTGTGCGCATAAATGACAAGTCTGTTTTGTTTTACGTATTTTTCATTAAGTGTTTAACCTGAGATTCAGAGAAATTTCAAAGGGAATTCAGAGGAATTGTGGGAGAAACTTTGTGATTGAAGTAGTATCTGAAAGAGAGATTGTTATCTTTACTCACTCTACGCTTTGGGTAATCTCTTCTTCCCCAAAACTCAAATTTACATTGTTTATACTTTCTATGAAAATATACTGTAAGTCTCTGTAATTGAAAAATTAATGACTTATGTGTTTATATATGATATATATATATATAATCATAATATGTTTCATTATCATATATGTATGTTTTCATAACATTGATTTCATTCAAACATGTTATAAATCGATTTATGAAGTTACTAAGTATAAGTTTCATATGTATGGCCCTTATGGGAATTTGTATGCTACAAATTATTGTTTAATTTGAAATTTAACGGTAGATTATGTTATCACATGTTAAAGCGAAGGAAATCGAACTTCGAGTGGATGGATTTGGTGTTATAACGAATCCGTAGTGGTGATTTTAATGTTTTGTGTTCAAAACCTTCAAGAACATCAAGAACAGTGAAATTGCATATTTTAATTCTGTAATTATGTGTTTTAATTGGTTAAAATCACTCTATAAAGGTTGGGTAATGATTATGTACGAATTCTAGTATATGGGTATGTTTAATTTGATGAATTTAATGACCATGTAATGATAATTTTGCCTAATTCTATGTTCTTCGCGAACTGGAAACTGGAGTTTCGCGCTGCGGCGCCAACTCCAGGCCTAAAACTCGTCTTCTTGGCGTGAGAACAAGCTTAACGGTGGGCGTAGCCACTACTACTTGTGAAATAGTCCGTAGAAATGAGTTTTTAAATGTTCAAGTCTAGCAATGTGTTAGTAAATGACAAGTCTGTTTTATTTTACGTATTTTTCATCAAGTGCTCAACCTAAGAGTTAGAGATTTTAGAGGAATTTAGAGGAATTGTGGGAGAAACTTTGTGATTGAAGTAGTATCTGAAAGAGAGATTGTTATCTTTACTCACTCTACGCTTTGGGTAATCTCTTCTATGAAAATATACTGTAAGTCTCTATAATTGAAAAATTTACGTTGTTTATACTTTCTATGAAAATATACTGTAAGTCTCTGTAATTGAAAAATTAATGACTTATGTGTTTATATATGATATATATATAATCATAATATGTTTCATTATCATATATGTATGTTTTCATAACATTGATTTCATTCAAACAAGTTATAAATCGATTTATGATGTTACTGAGTATAAGTTTCATATGTATGGCCCTTATGGGAATTTGTATGCTACAAATTATTATTTAATTTGAAATTTATTGGTAGATTATGTTATCACATGTTAAAGCGAAGGAAATCGAACTTCGAGTGGATGGATTTTGTGTTATAACGAATGTGTAGTGTTGATTTTAATGTTTTGTGTTCAAAACCTTCAAGAACATCAAGAACAGTGAAATTGCATGTTTTAATTCTGTAAATTATGTGTTTTAATTGGTTAAAATCAATCTATAAAGGTTGGGTAATGATTATTTATGAATTCTAGTATGTGGGTATGTTTAATTTGATGAATTTAATGACCATGTAATGATAATTTCACCTGATTCTATGTTCACCGCGAACTGGAAATTCAGAAACTGGAGTTTCTCATGGCCGCGCCAATTCCGAGCCTAAAACTCATGTGCACTAAAGTCCTCGCCAGCATTCTTGCTAGCAGCGTTGACGGCAAGAAACGAAGCTTAACGGTGGCGTCAGTACCACCACTTAGCAGAATGGTCCAGAAATGAGTTTTTAAATGCTCAAGTCTAGCAATGTGTTAGTAACCTAACCTAATGAACATGAAAACATGTTAGACATATAATGAGGTGTTAAATTAAATTCTTAACATGTCAATAACACATTTATGTGTGAATTGAATGATTGAATGCATAGTTAGCTTATTATTCATGAAGTGTTGATTGTGACAATGAGTGTAGTAATTTGACTAAGTATATTCATAATTCGAGCTTAAACAAAAAGAATGAGCGTATGTCGACTAGTTACGTGATAATTGACTGGTATTGTGAATGTAAATGGTATATAGGAATAAATCAAGGAACGTGTAAAAATTAACGTGTAATCTACGCACGAGGCAAGTTTCCTAACCTTACTCGTTGTCTTAATATGAGCTTATAATTTATCTATTTACTTCGAGCAAATTCTCGTTATTATTGATCAAGTCCATTTTATTATATTAAAGTGTATTAATCTTTCAAAGTATGATTCTGTTATATAATAATTATTCTATTGTATACCGTTTCAGAAGCCTATGATTTATTCGCATGTTATTATTTCTTTATTATATTGTTAAACTTGTGGGCAATCGTGCTCACTCTTGCGTAATAATAACATTGCAGTTAAGAACGAAAGATCAGACGAGCCTTCCACTAGTAAAGGCAAGGGAAAGGTTAACAAATGAAGAAGACTTGTTGTTATTATGTATTTATGTTCAGACTTGATGTTATTTAAAACTTGTTATTGTTTATGATTCCGCACAAATGTTTAAGGTTAGAATGTCCTGGAATTTTATTTTATGCAGATGATGTAACCCCATAAGGGGATATTTATTTATTCAATTCTATCAATTGCATGGTTTGCTTTTATTTATGGGTAGATAATAGATGATATTTGTACAGTGAACACCAAATCCTGCGAAAATGGAAGTACCTGGATTTGGGGGTGTCACAGATTTTGTTTTACTAGAATATTTTATTAATACTGCATAGTAAGTCAATTTGGACCGTCCATTTAAAAGTAAATCAATCTGGACAGTTCATGAATTAGTTACTATTCAGTCCATTCTCCTATAAATAGAAGCTCATTCCTTAATTATTTCTTACGAATTCACTAGAACTCTAAAGATAGAAACTATAGAGAGAAAGAAGAAAAGTATTATGCTATTTCACTACTCATATATCCAGTTTCTTCTAAGGTAAGGGATATTATTTGTTGTACTTATAAGGGGAATTATTTCTTTCGTATTCATGAAGAGAACTTCTGTTATTCTATTCTTTATTATTCTGTTGGAATAACCTGTATACGTGGGCTACCCTATACTTGTTAAAATTCTTTTGTTATTCCATTCTTTATTATTATGTTGGAATAACATGTCTATGTGAAGTATCGCATACATGGTGAAATTCTTCTGTTATTTCATTCTTTATTATTATGTTGGAATAACCTGTCTATGCGAAGTACCACATACATGGTGAAATTCTTCTGTTATTCCATTCTTTATTATTATGTCGGAATAACTTGTATATGCGAAGTACCGCATACATAGTGAAATTCTTCTGTTATTCCGTTCTTTATTATTCTGTTGGAATATCCAGTCTGTGCATATTACGCATGACCTGGTTCCATTATTTATTATTCTGTTGGAATAACATGTCTGTGCGGTCTATCGCATGCCTAGTGAAGTCTTTTCTTATTTCATTCTTTATTATTCTGTTGGAATATCCTGTCTGTGCGTTTACGCATGACTTGGTTCCATTATTTATTATTCTGTTGGAATAACCTGTCTGTGTGGTCTATCGCATGCATGGTGAATTCTTCTGTTATTCCATTTTTTATTATTCTATTGGAATAACCTGTCTATGTTGATTACCACATGTATGATGAATGGCCCTTCGTATTCATTTCTTATTAAATTGTGGAAATGATCTGTCTACGTGGATTACCGCATGGCGGGCGAAAATCCATTTGCAGTTTCATATATTCTGTTATACGCAGTTGGTTAAAACTTTGACTTCTATACTCCATGAAATTAGTGGAATATCCTTGATATTTGCGCTTCATCCAGTATCTTTTAATGGAAATATTCTTCTGAGCATTCTTAAATTTTACTCTACAAAGTAGTATCATGTTGACAATTTTGATGTTATTGGTTCCTGGATAAATTAATTCTTTAACTTGTTTTATTGAATTATTATGTCATTTTTTATCATCCTCATGTTTATATTTTGTTGAAAGTCATCTGTGGCCTGTAGTGCATAGATGGACTTGGTTTGATTATGAACAGGGATTATTCGGTGTAATCATGATCGTAATGTTACAAATGATGTGGTAAAAGTCCTCATTGGCCCATAGTGCATTGATGGACAGTTGTTGGCATGATCATGACCATTGATGAATACACGAATATCCTTGGCCCGTAGTGCATGGATAATTTTTGGTTGTGATACTAATGAATATCCTTGGCCGTAATGCAGGGATGATGTGGATTATTTATTAAGCTGAGTCTCAGCGATAAAAGTGATGGAAAACCTTTTTAAATCATAAAAGATAGTAGATTTTATTCTCTACTTGACTCTTTTAATGGATTGCTTGTTCACTGCGGAGCTTAAACTTGATGTTTGTTATATTTTATCAATTTAACATTGTTGAAGACTAATGATAATTTATTCTGCATTATCTTAGTCATAATATTTCTTACTGAGCTAGTTGAGCTCACCCTTTCTTTCACTGTTCTCTTCAGGAAATGAGAACGTAGCCGGGACTAGTCGGGGAACGAAGTGACGGTCCAAATGATAGTATTAGTAGTCCTCACTATTCTGTTAAATAGTGTGACAATAAATGTAATGAGGACTCCTTTGAGTGTGGATATTGTCTAGATGACAATATTCTTATTAAAACTCTCAATTTATATTTTGTCGTATTTTACACGACAGCTGTATTATTAAGTTGTATTTGAATTTTATACCATGTATTTGGCGACTCAAGATGGGTGATGTATACCTGTTTTGGGGGTGTCGCATGATGTACCTTTTCGAAAAGCCATTGATGACAACTACACAATGACATGGGATTTGACATTTTTCGAATCCCAAAAGATGGATCCATGACCAAATCTCCAAGTCTTCGCAGTCTATCCATTGAGCTGTCTTGTGCAGTTGTCACTCGGGATTTAAGATATGGTTCTTGTGGGATATCTTTTGATGCAGTTTGAGTTGAAATGACGTTGAGGTGGAAAGATGACCATTTTTCCCTTCCCGGGGTTATCTCCACTTTAGTGCGATTAGATCGATCTTTTGCGTGGTTATCTCCGAGATTAAGTATTGTCGTAGTTAGAAAAAAAACAAATTATCTTTTTATAAAAATAACGGCGAAAGTGTTACCGTTAAAACTGTTGAACTATCTAGTAGTAAAAGTACAGTAATACGCGTGGTTGCATAGTAGCACACGGTATTGATTATTGATGCTTACGTGAGAAGTCACTCAGAGAAGTCACTCAGTTATACTCAATTATTGCTACAGTAATTGCTGCATCATATCTCTCTCATATTATTGATTCAATTATTGTCACAATTATCTCGTATAATATGTTATATTTATATTATTAAATCAATAATTGAGACGACAAAGTTATTCATATTATTATTTTTAATATTGACAATGTCTAGAAGTTCTGTCAAGGAGAGGTTTGGTCACCTAATTGCGCGCCAATAAGGAGAAATCCTTATCGAAAAGCCCCTCTTTCTTGGGAACGACCTGGTTGTTAAATATTGTGAATTATAATATTAATGATGAATAAGTTCGTGTTGATTAAAGATGAAATTGATAGTTCCATTGTGTTGGAATTATTAGTGTTAGTGGAAATCGACATTTATTTCGATAATAATTGATGTCTGGAGGTTATATTGACCAATCGGGTAATTAACCGGATAAATGAGCAATTAATTGCTATTAATTCACATGATTATAACTATTTGTTCACATGTGTGTACTATTGATTCACATTCATTTACTATTAGGGGAGTTGGTGCAAGATTGATAATACTTGCATGACTAAGTTAAAAATGGAGGTATAGATGAAGGTAGTACTATACTATATAATTAATTTTTTTCACATGTTTAGAACTATTGAGTCACATGATTTACTATTGATTCACATGATTTACTATTAGGGAGGTGGTGCAAGTTTGATAATACTTGCATGACTAAATTAAAAATGAAGGAAAAGATGAAGGTATATTATATTTAATATTTTTTGAGCCCCAAAATGTGCAATTATCGAAACTATATTTTCCTATAAATAGAAGCTCATTCCTTCATTATTTTTCACCAATTCACTAAAGCTATAAGAGCAATTATTATAGAGAAAATATATAGAGAAGAGAAGAGAGAAAGAAGAAGAAAAGACTACTTATTCCAAAGATCCAGCTTTTCTTCTAGGTAAGGGATATTATTATTATTAAGGGGTATTATTATTTCTATTATTATTATTAAGAGAGTTATTTTTTTTTTCATATTCGTAAGGGTTGTTATTTTTTTCTTCTTATTATTATTATGGAATAACTCTTTATTATTATGTTGGAATAACCTATCATATGCAAGTACCATATACGTGGTGAAATTCTTCCATTATTCCATTCTTTATTATTCTATTGAATAACTTTATTCTGTATGGGTCTATCGCATGCATGTGAATTTCGTTGTTATTCCATTCTTTATTATTCTGTTGAAATATCATTCTGCATTATCGATTATGCATTATTTTCATTTCTTTCTTTATTTCTTTGGAATATCCATTCTTTGAATATCCGGTTATTATGCGATTTGTTCCATTCTTTTCTTTATTATTCATTGAATATCCATGCATGCATGATTATTGATTTGGTTCCATTCTTTATTATTCGTTGAATATCTCTTATTATTATTCTTCCATTCTTTATTATTCTACATTGGAATAACTGCGTGCATGCGGTCTATCGCGCGTGTGAATTCTTCTCATTATTCCATTCTTTATTATTATGTTTGGAATAACTTGTCTATGTGGATTACCGCATGCATGGTGAATGATCCTTCATTCATTCATTCTTTATTAAATTGTGGAAATGATCTGCATCTGTGGATTACCGCATGGCGGGTGAAAATCCATTTGCGATTTTCATATATTCTATTATACTCGTATACTCGTATGAGATATCATTTCTTTTGTACTCGTCATGGAATATCATTTTCTTTGGTATTTTTTTTTTGAGTTACTATTCATTTACTACTATTCACTTATTATTCACTCTATTATTCACTTCTATTCATTATTATATTATGGGTATTCTTTTTACGGGTACTATTCACGAGTACTATTCACGAGTTACTATTCACCCAAACTATTCACCACCACGAAATACTATTTCTATTCATTCATATTTTTTCACTTTTCATTATTTGGGGTACTATTCATGAGGTACTATTCATTCAAGTACTATTCATACTATTCATAGGGTACTATTATAGGTACTATTTACCCAAAAAATATTTATTTTTTCTCCAAATTATTTTTGTACATGAATATTATTCTTGAATTTTACTCCACAAAGCAAATCATGTTGACAATTTGATATTTTTTAACTCTGGATAAATTTAAAATCTTTAATATTTATCCTTGATTTCGTTTGATTTAATGCTTATATCATATATCATCATCATCTCATGCTTATATTATGATGAAAGTCATCTTTGCTTACGCAAAAGATGGATTGATGATTGGTTTTATGTTTGTATATGGCTTATTGATGTTTTGTTTTATTTGATTTTATATTGTATATCTTTGCTTACGTTTATGATGATATTTGATTATTATTTTATTTGATATCTTTGCTTACGTTTGATTGATTGATTATTGGTTTTATAGATTTATATCTTTTTTATGATATCATTATGATGAATTGATTGATGAGTATCTTTTATGTGCATATGCATGATGAATGATTTATTGGTATGATTATGACCGATGATCATTATTGTATATCATGATCATTCGGATAATCATGACCCGTAATATAGATGATGTGGTAAAAGTCCTCATTGGCCCGTAGTGCATTGATGGATGGATTATTGGTATGATTATAACCATGGATTATTCGGTATAATCATGACCATTGATGATGATACATATGATATCCTTGGCCAGTAGTGTGGGGATGATTCGATGATGTGGATTATTTATTAAGTCGAGTCTCAAATATAAAATATTGATTATACACTTTTTTATTCGTAAAAGATAGTAGATATCATGCTCTACTTGACTCTTCTAAAATACAATTGTATGTCTTTGGCCTGTAGTGCAAAGATGAATTGTTAATGAATATCTTTGGTCGTAGTGCAAAGATGAATTTATTAGTATGATTATGAGCAGGAAATGTGATTTGGTATAACCATGATTTTTGATGTTTCAGGTGAAGATAGGTGATGAAAATTATCTTCGTCCTGGTGCGAAGAGAGGAATTTAGAATCACAATTATGATTATGAGTTATTCATATGATTGTGGATGAATTTGTTGATTGATGTTACAGGATATAAAACATTATTGGTGGACTTTTAACATGGAGAAGATAATAGATCGATGGTCTATTTGACTCTTCTAATGGATTGCTCGCTCTTAACTATGGTTTGAAAAGTTTTATCATCTACCATATGTTCTAAATCTCGATTTATTACTTGATGAAGGCTATTGATGATGTAAATTATCTTTAGTCATGATATTCTTTATTTGGGCTAGTTGTGCTCACCCTTTTTTGCACATTCCTTTCGGTAATAAGAGTGTAGTTGGGTCGAGCGGGGGTAAACGAGAGAATAGAATATTGGTCTATAGTCGCTGAGGTTCTCCTTAAATAGTATGGAAATAATTTTATTGAGAACTTTAGATAAGTGTGTCGTATTGTATACGTATTTGATATTTAATTTTGGTGAACCGAATAGGGTGAGGTGAACCCAACTTTGGAAGGGTGTTTTGCCACTATCATACAAGATGTCTAATGACATACAACCTCGTGTTATCATAAAGATGTGGTTGTGCACATCCACTTGCTTGAGTATATCTACGAGCACTACCTATATGATCTTGGAGTTTGGTTTGAAATATAATTTTCAATTGCAGATTGGCAAATGGAGATAGTTATATGTCAAGAGAAGACTCACCATTGGAAAGAACATGATAGTAATCTTCTCATTTTTCTTTTTGGGGGTCTATTGGGTCAACCAAGGATAATTCTTGTGGACATATGATATCTATCATAACCTGTACGCATGGCCTCCCCATGTATTGGTTGGTTTTCTTGAGCACTTCCCAAAGATTTTAATTTCTAAAATAGTTTTTGACTGTACTTTTTATGTAAAGTACCATTGTAAGGTTGTGGTTGAGAGGCACCACCAGAGAGACATTACATACATTTGTATTAAAACTCACAGCTTTAACTGTGGTCGTATTCTCGCATTTACGCTTCAACAACAGTTGTATAAATGAAGTTTGTATTTGATTTTTATAGTATGATATCTCGCGACTCGAAATGGGTCGTGTGGACCTATTTTGGGGGCGCACAAATGGTATCGAGCTTAGGGATATGGTCATTGGCGGAGATATATAGTCTAGAACTAGGAGGGAGAGACGAGTAATATACTTCGCTAGTAGTGTGTGACTTACCTAAGCTAAAATTTTTTACTTGATAAGTTGACAAATTGTGATATGTCAATTAACCTTTGTTTTGAAGATATATTCTAGAATGATATCTGAAAATACGGAGATGAGCAATGGGAAAATCATGATACAGAGGAAATAACCGGAAGGTACAATCCAAAAAGAAAGCAAGGTATTCTCATCTCTTCGAACTACCATACGTACGTAAATTTCGAGGGCAAAATTTCATAAGGAGGGGAGATTGTGAGACCCCAAATTTTATGAAATGAAAGTATTCAATTTTCTTATAATTATTATTTTATTTAGTAAATGGTTAAATTGATAAAAGGTTAAAGTTAAGGGTGATATTTGAAAATTTTTTAAAAGTAAAAAGTTGTTATTCGTTGTATTATTAAATATTATTTGGTCGGGGAATATTCTTTTTTTTTGAAGAATAATATTCGTATTATACGACAATAATCATTGGTGGACCCCCATAACGGAAGTATTGTCGTAGTTAAAAAAAATAATTATCTTTTTTAAAAAAAACTACGAAAGTGTTACCGTTAAAACCGCTTGAACTACCCTAGTAAAAGTACAAAGAATACGCGTGGTTGCATAAGTAGTACACACGTTGATTATTGATGCTTACGTAAGAAGTCACTCATTATACTCAATTATTGCTACAATAATTGTTTGCATCATATCTCTCATATTATTATCATATTCAATTATTGTCACAAATTGATCATCTATATATATATATTATATTATTAAATCAATAATTGAGATCGAAAAGTTATTCATATTATTATTTGCAATATTGACAATGTCTAGAAGTTCTCAAGTTCTCGAGAGAGGTTTGGTCACCTAATCATGCTACGCATAAGGAGAAAATCCTTATCGAAAAGCCCCCTCTTTCTCGAAACGACCGGTTGTTAAATATTGTGAATTATAATATTAATGATGAATAAGTTAAATGTTGATTAAAGATGAAATTGATAGTTCCATTGTGTTGGAATTATTAGTGTTAGTGAAAAAATCGACATTTATTTTTATTTAATAATTGATGTCCGGAGGTTATATTTGACCAATCGGGTAATTAATCTGATAAATGAGCAATTAATTGCTATTAATTCGTACATGATTATAACTATTTGTTCACATGTGTGTACTATTGATTCACATTCATTTACTATTAGGGGGAGTTGGTGCAAGATTGATAATACTTGCATGACTAAGTTAAAAATGGAGGTATAGATGAAGGTACTATATACTATAATTAATTTTTTTTTAACATGTTTAGAACTATTGAGTCACATGATTTACTATTGATTCACATGATTTACTATTAGGGGAGGTGGTGGTGCAAGTTTAATACTTTGCATGACTAAATTAAAAATGAAAATGAAAAGATGAAAAGGTATTATACTTAATATTTTGAGCCCCAAAATGTGCAATTATCGAAACTATATTTTCCTATAAATATAAGCTCATTCCTTCATTATTTTTCACCAATTCACTAAAGCTATAAGAGCAATTATTATAGAGAAATATATAGAGAGAAATATAAGAGAAAGAAGAAGAAGTCTAAGAACTCACTATTCCAAAGATCCAAAGTCTTCTTCCAGAAGGTCCATTATTTATTATTCTATTAAAGGATATTATTATATGTATTATTATTATTATTCTTTCGATTCATGAAGAGAGTTATTTTCTTTTCAATACTCGTAGGGTTGTTATTCCATTCTTTATTATTATTTGGAATAACTTATTTATTAAGTACCGTATACATGGTGAAATTTACTTCATGTTATTCCATTCTTTATTATTCATTGGAATAACTTTTTTATTGGTTATCGCATTCTATTCTTTATTATTCCATTCTTTATTATTATTTTGAATATCATCTCTTTCTTCATTTTTTATTTATTCCATTCTTTATTATTCATTGAATATCGTCTTCGTTCGTATTCATTCTTGATTCTTTTATTCCATTCTTTATTATTCTTTTGAATTATCCTCGTCATTATTCCATTCTTTATTATTACATGTTCCATTCCATTTTATTATTTTTTGATTATCTTTTATATTCGTTATCCTTCTGCGGATTTATTTCTTTCTTTTATTATTCTATTGGGAATAACTTGTAACTGCTATATGATGCATGGTGATTGAATTCTTTTCCATTCATTCTTTATTATTCTCGTTGAATAACTCATGTATGTGGATTACCATATGCATGGTGAATGATCCTTCATTCATTCTTTATTAAATTGTGGAAATGATCTATTCACGTGGATTACCGCATGGCGGTGAAAATCCATTTTGGATAGCTTTATATATTCTATTATTCTATATATATTTTATATATATTTTTTTTATTATCTTCTTATATATCATTTTCTTTTGTATTTTTTTTTTTTTATTATTTTTTTTTTTTATATTTTTTTACTATTCACTCTTCAGTATTATTCACTTTTCATTTTTACTTTTCGTTTTTTTCACTATTCATTCATACTATTCACGAGGTTACTATTCACCCAAATTACTATTCACCCAAATATTATTCATTCTATCAATATTTGGGGTACTTTTCATATTTGGGGTACTATTCATTTTACGGTACTATTCATACTAAGTACTATTCATAGGGTACTATTACTATATCTAAGTACTATTTTATTATAAAAAATATATTTCTTTTCTATTTCTTTTTATTTTTGGTACATGAATATTATTCTTGAATTTTACTCCACAAAGCAAAGATCATGTTCGACAATTTGATATTTTTAAACTCTTTTTAAATTTAAAGTCTTTAATATTTATCCTTGATTTCGTTTGATTAATGCTTATATCATTGTCATCATCCTCATGCTTATATTATGATGAAAGTCATCTTTGGCTTATTTTATGATTATGTTGATTATGGATGATTATTGATTATTTGGCTTTACGAAGATGGATATTATTGCTTTGTATATCTTTGCTTACGTGCAAAGATGGACTGTTGATTATTGGTTTTATAATTGTATATCTTTGGCTTACGTGCAAAGATGGATTGTTGATTATTGGTTTTATGATTGTATATCTTTGGCTTACGTTAGATAGATGAACTATTGATTGATGAGTATCTTTGGTTTTGCTTATGCATAGATGAACTGCTTTATTGGTATGATTATGACCACCGGGATCATTCGGTATAATCATGACCCGTAATGTTATAGATGATGTGGTAAAAAAAGTCCTCATTGGCCGTAGTGTATTGATGGATGCTTATTGGTATGATTATAACCAGGATTATTCGGTATAATCATATCATTGATGATTGATGATGATTATATATATCCTTATCCAGTAGTAGTGCGAGGGATGATTCGATGATGTGGATTATTTATTAAGTCGAGTCTCAAATGATAAAATATTGATTATACACTTTTAATTCGTAAAAGATAGTAGATATCATGCTCTACTTGACTCTTCTAAAATACAAATTGTATGTATGTTTTTGCTTTGTAGTGCAAAAAAAAGATTGTTAATGAATATCTTTGGTTCGTAGTGCAAAGATGAATTTATTAGTATGATTATTATGAGCAGGAATTGTGATTTGGTATAACCATGATTTTTGATGTTTTTTTGTGAAGATAGGTGATGAAAAAATATCTTCGCCCCAGGTGCGGTGCGAAGAGAATTTAGAAATCACAATTATGATTATGAGTTATTCATATGATTGTGGATGAAATTGTTGATTGATGTTACAGGATAAAACATTATTGGTGGACTTTTAACATGGAGAAGATAATAGATCTCGATGGTCTATTTGACTCTTCTAATGGATTGCTTCGTTCACCGCAACTATGGTTGAAAAGTTTTATCATCTACCATATGTTCTAAATCTCCGATTTATTACGATGAAGGCTATTGATGATGTAAATTATCTTTAGTCATGATATTCTTTATTTCGGCTAGTTGTGTTCACCCTTTTTTTCTTCACAATTCCTTTTCGTGTAATAAGAGTGTAGTCGGGTCGAGCGGGGAATAACAGGAGAATAGAAATAAATGGTCTATAGTATATTGAGGTTCTCCTCCTAAGTATGGAAATAATTTTATTGAGAACTTTAGATAAGTGTGTCGTATTGTATATATCGCTATTTGATATTTAATTTTGGTGAACCGAATAGGGTGAGGTGAACCCAACTTTGGAAGGTGTTTTGCCACTATCATACAAGATGTCTAATGACATACAACCTCGTGTTATTATCATAAGATGTGTGTGCACATCCACTTGCTTGAGTATATCTACGAGCACTACCTATATATATGATCTTGAGTTTGGTTGAAATATAATTTTCAATTGCACATTGGAAGGAGATAGTTATATGTCAAGAGAAGACTCACCATTGGAAAAAGAACATGATAGTAATCTTCTTTTTTTTCTTTGGGGTATATTGGGTCAACCAAGGATAATTTTGTGACATATGATATCTATCATAACCTGTACGCACGGCCTCCCCCACGTATAGAAGGTTTCTTGAGCACTTCCCAAAGATTTTAATTTCTAAAATAGTTTTTGATTGTACTTTTATGTAAAGTACCATTGTAAGGTTGTGGTCGAGGCATATCACGGTGGTTCCTCTCACCATTGGAGCTCGACCACTAGCCACACACGCTTCATGAGGGATATGGTTCATGGCACCATCATGATGATGGATTGGATTTCATGCGTTCGAGAGCCCACTCATTGACGCATATTGAGAATTTGATCCAGCAGTTGGACCGGACACATTTCTTCATTTGACATTTGGGCATAGATTCATCAAAAGCTGATTCTTTTGATCCTTCCCGCTCTAGCGTTGGCCCTTGAGGTGGACCATATTCTGATGGCTTTAGCAGCACTGATCCTCCATTGTATCGGCCTGATATCCCTTCTGGCAGAGAGTCAGTGACTCAAGAGGAGTTACATCAGATGGATATATTGGATGATGTGGACATCATTGATTTCTTCTAATGCATTTCTCGCTATTTCTTTTTATAGGCCTTTGTTAGATATTAACAGATTGTGCCCCATTTCTCGTTATATCGTTTGACAAGCCTCTGTTAGATGTTGGGTGGTTGTGCCCCATTTCCCTATACTTTTTATTTTCAGTTGTATATAGATATGATGTTTTAGATGATGATATATTTAGGAATATATGTATAACGCTTTCTATTCCCCGCATTGTATTGTCATTTATCATATATCATTTATCATGATGCATGCATTATGTCATGGATATGCATTTTGAGAGGTGAGTTTAGCATTGACCCATTGATGGTCTTATGATACGGCTCTACAGATGTCTTCATCCACTATAAGTCGGATTGAGCATACCCCAACAATGTTAGTGGCCTCTTCTTTGAGATCTTGGTATGGAAGTTTGTCTTCCCCAGATCGAGTGACAGTTGATTAGTTGTTGAGGCACTTTATGACCCATTTGTCATTCTAGGTACCGTTGGGCTTTGTAAAGGGCATGATATCTCATTGGATACCAGATAGACGGGTGTTTAGATTTGATATCCATGAGTTGACTCCTATATTAGATGAGTATGAGCATCTTACAGACTTACCTTTTGATCGACCTTGTGCTCGGATGGCTGTCGGTGATATGAGTCGATAGTTTATGACCTTGATAGGATTGTGGCGCACAGTTGCTCTAGACGAGATTACCTTGGAGCATGTGGTGTCCATGGATTTCTTGTTTGACTATTTTGGGTCATTAGATAGCTATCGACGATATTCTGGGGACTTCACCATTACTGAGGGGGAGTGGCATATTGCCCGCGTGGATATTTTCTTAATATGCACTGTGGCATATCTGTACATGCCATTGTACATGGACCATCTAGATTTTGGCATGATTACAATAGTCTATGCTCTTAGGGAGGGTTATACCATCTTTCCGATGATATTGGCGGAGACCTTGAGGTCAGCCACATTTTGCTATACCCATTCTGTGGGGTTTTTCAGAGGTAGTGTTGTCTTGTTGTATGTGTAGTTTATGACAAACTTGAGACCGATTGGCACATTCAGACGTCATGGGTCTTGCTTTACTTATGAGAAAGCCATATTTTATTCCTTTTAGCCGATTGAGTGTACAAATATAACATCCTGGTTAGCGTTTTTGTTAGGGATTGAGGATCCTTTTGCTATTTTACCTTGTTCAGGACTCAGCTCTCCCTACAGCTTTATTACTCATGCAGTCGACATGGACTATCTACCCCTGGCTGATTTGAGAGAGGTGACCGCATATCATCCATTGGCTATTATGAGACAGTTTGATCAGTTTTCAAGTTATTCATGCCTTTAACGGGGCATTGGGTTAGAGACTGTCATCTCGGCTCTTGTCAGCAGAAGACTTGACTAGGATTTATGACTATTAGACTCGTCGAGAGAGGGCTGACTTTTTGACTAGTCATCTAGGTCGCTCTTCAGAGTATTCTGTATGGCTGGAGGCAGATATTGCATCGACTAGGGTTGTTTCCTTAGAGGCGATTATTTAGTCTAATGATGAGGAGCCTATGGAGGACCCTGGTTCTCCCCCGAGGATGAGCTATTTGCTAGTTTGACAGTAGCTCTGGTTAATTCCCCCAGTATTCCCATTACTGTGGCTCCACCTTCTGTAGAGTATTTGGAGCAGAGGATGCATCTGATGACATTTAAGAGGGATCAGACTAGGGCCTTGATGTTGATAACTCTTTCTGGTAGAGATGCTACTTTTGTTGGGAGGGATGATGCTCGAGCTAGCAGAGATACCACTTTTGTTGACCAAGATGAGGCTCGAGTGAATCGGGATACAACTTTTGTTTAGCGGGATGAGGCTCTAGCTACTCGAGATGCTACCATTACAGATAGTACTGTACTTAGATCTCATACTTCTAGAATTATTGTAGAATTGAGTGCATTCATAGATGAGCATAGTAGCACTATACAGATATCCATAGATCTCTTGGATAACATGGACACCCTGGGGCAGGAGCTCATAGATTCACCTCCATCTTCTGATGGGGATGCCATGTTGGACTAGTTGGCCCGCTTATCCATGGGTTTATAGATTAGCTTTTATTTTCCTGCATAGACTAGGTTAGTCATTTTTGTCATGTACAGGACACATTGTATATATCAAACAGTATTATATGACAAGGAAATATATTTTGATTCACTTCCCTTTTAGATATGCCTTTTAACTTTCTTCATATTTGACATTTTCTTCATGACTTGCTATCTTGATGTATTTTGAACTCCTCCTTGCTGGATGGACATTGAGATGTCTCAGGATATTTCAGAATAGATCGTTGATCTTTGGGGTTTCCCATTTCTTTGGTGTCTTGGGACTATTTTTTTTAATGTTGTTGAAGTTTGAGCAGAGGATTCTAGCTTTCCTCTCTGAGGTTTCGATCACATCATAGATGGTTATCTGTTTTCTCCCATTAATGAGGGGAGACCAGGTAGTTCTTGCTCTGTGGTTTGAGCCATGGAGATTTGGTTTGACCGCATCATAGATGGTCATCGATTTTCTCCCATTAATGAGGGGAGACCATGTAGTTCCTTCTTTGTGGTTTGGCTTGAAAAGTTGATTGGATGATAAAAGAACCATTGAAAGGGTTTTGTGATTTTTATAGGGGTTAGACCGTACCATAGATGGCTGCCTACGTACTCTAATTAACGTGGGGAGATTAGGTCTACGTAGTTTATTGTCTTGACAGGTTGACAAGTGTTTATTTGGGATTTGAGATGTTGAAAATTTGAAGGGGTTTGAATTTTTTTTGTTGGGGTTATTCCGAACCATAGTTGGCTGCCTACATACTCCCATTAATGAGGGAAGATCATGTCTTTCATAGTTAAGGCTGTGCATGAAATGGTTGTTACAGTTTGAAAACCTGAATTGAGTTGATTGATTGATGATGACTGATTCTCCAGAACCAGGATGCAAGCTTGCAGGTAACATCTGACATAATACCTTTTCAAGGTGTCTGAGTTGATAAGCTGGGAAAATTCTTCGCCATCTATTTCTTGCAAACTGAGGGATTTTCCCGTCAATACCTCATTGTCAATAAAAGGGCCTTCCCAATCTGGGGAAAACTTTCCTTTAAATTAATCTCGATTAGGAAGGACTTTCTTCAAGGCCAAGTCATTTTCATTGAACTATCGTAGCTAGAATTTCTTGTTGTAGGACTGAACAATCCTATGTTGATATAATTGACTATGAAACATGGTTGTGACCCTCCTCTCATTTATAAAAGATAATTGGTTGTACTGGCCTTGCAACCATTGGTCTTCCTCTATTTGAGCATCTATCAATACTCTTAAGGACTCCATTTCTACCTCTATGGGGATCACTGATTTCATGCCATAGACCAATGAGTAGGGGGTAACCCTAGTGGAAGTGCGCATTGATGTTCTATAGGCTAACAGAGTCAGAGGAAATAAGTCACTCCATCCTTTGTGATTGGCAAACATCTTTTGCATGATCTTTTTGATGGTCTTATTAACCGTTTCAACAACACCATTCATCTTTGGACGATAAATGACAGAGTTGATTTGCTTGATGTGGAATTTACTGCATAATTACTCCATCACCTGGCTATTGAGCTTTTTGGCATTACCTGATACGATCATCTCTGGTTGTCCATATCAACAAATGTTCTTATTTTTTATGAAACCAATGATTACTTCTTTTGTGACTTTGGGAAAAGAGGCCGCTTTTACCCACTTGGTGAAGTAGTCGATTATGGTAAAGATAAACCGATGACCATTGCTGGATTTGGGCTCGATTGGCCCGATCACGTCCATTCCCTACATTGAAAAGGGCTATGGTGAGCTCATATTACGGAGTTCACTTGGAGGAGCATGGATGGCATTTTCATGAGTTTGTCATTGATAATATCTCTTGGCGTGATCATCACAGTAAGCTTTAAGAGAGATCCAATAATGCCCCGTCCTTAATATCTTCTTAACAAATAAAGGTACGCTCATGTGTGGAACACATACTCCACCATGGATTTCATCCATGAGTCTTTGGGCTTGGTCTTTGTCTAGGCATCTTAGAAGGCCTATTCCCACATCCCTTTTGTAAAGTGTGTGTAACGCCCCTAGATCTATACTCCCACAATATCCGATATGGTGCTTATAACTAATCAATTAATATAACATATTTAAATATATACACCCATGGTATCAGATTCTATGCTTAAATCTAATCGAACTACTATACAAATATAACAAGATACAATTCCCATAGATCCAAGGTTCACAATATCCCATAACAAATAACAATTCCCTAGAGAACTAGTGTTGTGTTTGGATACCCTCACTTGGATGTATAGACTGTATCTACGAATAGAATCTATCTATCTGAAATTCAGAGTACTAGTAATAACATGAACAGTCCATATTACCAATACCCTTTCTTAGATGTATAGTCTATATCATGCGGATTCCACTATCGTATCGATAGTACCTATCTATCAGAAATCTAGAGTATCAACAACAACATAAACAATCCATGTTGTCAATACCCTCACTCAGATGTATAGTTTCCACGGATCTCAAACTAAATTAAAAGTTCTAATTACATGTATTTTTGTAAAGGAAACACGGTTGCGGAAATAAAGATGTTATATATATCATATATTAAAGTTCGGTTATATGATTCTTCATAAAGAATTTCTTATTACAAAAGTATTACGGTAAGAACCCAACTTTCATGAATAAAGATTAATTTTTCTCGAAATATATTTTTGAATATTATGGTGTGGATTTGATATAATGTTATAGATGTGGGTAATATTTATAAATTTTGCAAAGTAAGCCAGTTGTTATAAAATATTCGATTGGTCGGGAAATATTCGTTTTAACAGAGAATAATCGTACCACAACACAATCATTGGTGGACCTAACAACGAAATTATTATCGGAGTTAGAAAACGACAAAAATATATTTTTATAAAAATAAAGGTGAAAGTTTTACCGTTAACTGTTGAAATACCTGGTGAAAAAAGTACAGTAATACATGTGGTTGCATAGTAGCACATGATATTGTACAGTATCTTTGATTATTGATGTTTACGTGAGAAGTCACTCAGTTTTGTTCAATTATTGCCACAGTAATTGCTGCATAGTAGCTCACGTTATTCATTCAATTATGGTCATAATATTTTATATTATTAAATTAATAATTAAGATGACAAAGTTATTCATATTATTATTTGCATTATTGATGATGTCTAGAAAGTTTTGTTGAGGAAAGAGGTTTGATCACCTAATTACGCGACAATAGGGAGAATTCCTTATCAGAAAGCCCCCTCTTTCTTGAGAATGATCTGGTTGTTAATATTGTGAGTTATAATATTAATGGTGAATGCTATTAAAAATGTGTTTCGTGATGCCAAGTGAGTTAAGATAATTGAAGGGGATTTTTATGAAGTATTTGCTGTAAGTTTGGCGTATTATTTGGACCCTCCACTTACCCATTTTTCAAAAATAGTCGGGATAAGTTATTTCAGTTTTGTTATATATATATATATATATATATATATATATATATATATATATATATATATATATATATAATGGGGGGAATGGGGGGTGGGAGAAGCACCTGGATGGAGTATTATTATTATATATTTATTTATTATAATAAGTTTTGTTTTTTTTTGAAAAATAAAATATATTTTATTTTATTATGCATAGTATTTGCATAGTAAATTATGTGAATTCAGTTTTTGCACCCGTGAAATTCGTCCGAAATAACTGTGCAGTCCGTGATTTTTCCTAAATAGTCTTCCATTCTCCTATAAATAGGTTGCTTAGTTTAGAATTGAAAATCACACTAGAATCAGAGAATTCTTCTTTTATAATATTGAGCGTATTTCTTTCGAGTTTTAGGAAGCTTTGAGTGTAGACAATAGTACAAGTTTTCTTCAAGAATAACCCCGCTCTACCAGTCAAAAATGCTCTCCTTTTAAGGTAAGAGATATGTTGACTTATGTCATACTCCTTCCTAAATGTTTTGATGATGACCATATTATTCCTCTAATTGTGCTCTATGAAATTTCAGGGAAAGATATAGAATTACAGGAACATCAAGGTGGAAAAAACAAAGAAAAGAGAACTTTGAAGAATGAAAGGCAGATTGAGTCCTAGGAAAGATATGTATGATCTTAGCATCTATTACTTTCCAATACAAGGCTTTAGGGCATGTGCATCTCACATATACATATATGAGCATATACTAATATCATTAAATAAATTCACTAAGATCATGGAATAATTAGTGGTTTAGTTCGTGCTTCATGAATTAAGGAATACATCTCTGGTAAAACCGAATATGGTAACATGGTAAGAATAGTTGTCATTGACATGTACATCATTGGTAGAATTGCGTTGTAACCCCCGCCGAGGGTTCATTCATAGACGAATAATTCGTTGTAACCCCCGTCGGGGATACAAAGATGATTGAAAGCCTGCGTTGTGACCCCCGCCGGGGATACTTTATCAACGTTTGAAATCAGCATTGTGACCCCCGCCGAGGATACTTTATCAATGTTTGAAATCGGCGTTGACCCGTAGGGAACACGCCTTTTAGGGTTACGACCACGTGTTTTGGCAGTTTTATACTCATAATTGAGTGCTTTGAGCTTAATTTTTGGTTGATTTTAAGTGTTTGTGTCTATTCATGCATGTTTTATGTTGTTTTGTAGGAATTGGGACAAAAGTTACTTGGATCGACGTCGGGGTGGCTAGATTCGCTTTTTGGCTTGCCATTTACACAAGAGTCACTTCAGAGCCAATTTGAGTATTTCTCTCTGACCTTATTTCGAAAAACTTAAAGAATGAAAGTTGTAGATCTACTTCTCCTCTTTCCGAACATCTTGAATCATCAAAATCGAGTTCGAACGAAGAAGTTATATGGCCATTTTCCCAAAGGACGCCGAGAGCAAAAAATGTCGTAAAATGTGGGCAAATACGGGCGCCCAAAATAGGCCTATGCTCAAAGCCCGGGCACTGGGGGGCAAAGTTTTAGCGTCAAGCCCAGCGCCAAGCGCTGGGGAAGGGTTTGGTGATGGCTTGGACGCGTTTTTGGGCGAATTTTGACACCTTTTTTTGACTCCAAATTGATCGGGTTTGTTCCTAAGCTAAAAATTGACTTGAACCTATAAATACATGATGTAAGGCATAAAATAAAGGGAGATTACATAGATTAGACTAGATAAACACTCCATTAGATTAGAATATAAACCCTAGTTCTTAATTAGCCATTGAGATTGAAGCAAATTGAAGAACATCAAGATCAAGAGCAAGAGCAAGAGAGAAGAGGGAGAGATCGATTTGGTCGACAATGCATTCTATCTATTCTCTTCTTATCATACTTTTATCTTTTAATGTCTATTCAATTGTGGATTCTTGGTTTTAATTCATTAATTATGAACTAACTCTTTTATTAAGATTTCAATTGAACCTTTTATGGCTATAAATTAGTTATTTAATTTATTCCAATTATTTGTGTCAAAGTGAATTGTTTATCTCTTGCTTTATGCTTATTGATTAATTATCCGATCAAGAATTACCTTGTTACTCTAGAAGGAATTGAAAGAGGAATTCTAGGGTTAGAATCGGGCATGATATCATGTGACTTAAGTTATTTGCAAAAAATAATAATTAGGTTTGTGAATAGAATGAGAAATATCTATTCACCGCATGTAACACATAAGGAATTTGGATTGAAAAGAGTTTAATTCAATTGTTTTGCATAGAATATAGCAAAATTAATCTGGATTAAATAGAAGGCAATTGATCACTTGAAAAGGACTTTTGGCATTTGAGAATTCCTGTTAACAATTCAAGAGATATAATAATTGGGATAATTGGATAATTGATTTATAGTTCATAATTGGGGATATTGAAGTCTTAATCTTTATTTATTTGAATTCATTCAAATCTTAGTTTTGTTTATTTGATTTATTTTAGAATAATTTTTTTTATTAGTTAATTTAGTTTTCTTAATTAGAAAAATCACAATTTGCAATTGTTTAAATAAAATTGATTTGGTTAAGAGTTAGTATTTGGTAATTTTTATTAAATAATTCCTCGTGGGAACGATATTTCTACTTTCACTTTATTACTTGTCGAATCGTGTATACTTGCATTTATTCATTGATTGCGAAATCGATCAACAAGTTTTTGCGCCGCTGTTGTGGGGAATTAATTTAATAATTATTTACCAATATTAATTTCAATCAAATTAGTCTTAATTTAAACATTTTTATTTTTTTTTTTTTCTTTCTATTTTTCTCTTTCTATATTTTCTCTTTTCAATGGGTACCATGGATGACTTTCCATGATCAATGGCCATACACGACATCTTCTACGACTCAAATACAAATTCAAGGGAAATTGAGGTTATCGATGGACTTAAGACATTTTCTCAAGATTGTCAAAGATGATTGAGACACACTTTCGAGGATGTTTAGAAGCTTTTTTCAAGCTTAAAGCAACGTCACGTCAAAAGTGGTGGTTACTTGTGATTATTGTGCCGGAAATCATATGAGTCATCAATGCGCCCATCGGCCGAAATGCCGAGATAAAGATAGTGGTGATTACCCCAACAATTATGTCTATCCCAACAACTATCATCGATCGGGGTATCACCCGGATTTTTCATGGAGTAACAATCAAGCTCAAGCTCAAGCCCAGACAACAAAAATACATCCGATTTCAAAATCGACACAACAACAACCAGAGAAGAAATCAAAATTCAAGTTTTGAAGAAGCCTTGAAAAATTTATTAAAGCTTCTAAAAAAAAAACGAGGAAAAAAGAGAAAAAAATTAATCAAATAGAAATGAATATAAAAAAAGCAAAGGTGCGCCGATCAAGAATCTGGAAAATCAATTGGGGCAGATAAAGACACATGCGTTGAACAACCGTCCAATAATACACTTGGCTCTATGACATGGATTCCGAGACCGATGGAGAGCCCGAACAAAATCAAAAATCGGATGTGCCAAATGATGATGCCAAATAGATGTTGAAAGAGAGAAAAGAATTGGGACCAAGAAAAGGAGATCGACGAAGATCTAACTTTGAGTACCAACGAAGATGAACCAATTTCATTAGTATCCCATGTGCCTTCTCCACCAAAGTTCAAGAATCCGGCAATTTTTGCAAAACCATGCCCAATCGGCGCAGTCATGTCATGTCGCAAGAAAAGCTCTTTGTGACATAAGAGCTAGTACAACAGTGGAGTCATGGTGGGATGAAAAGGATAAGATAGAGGAAGATCACATTGTGTTTATTAAGCTTCAATGCCCCAATCTGATCATCGACATAATGGAGAAAACACCTAGTTGTTGGACGTTCTTAATAGGGAACCCATCTACAAAGAGCATGCTAGGTGACTTTAATTCAAGGGTTTTTTACAAATGGGAACCTCCCAAAAGAGACATTGCTTCTCGATGGATGGAGGGTTCCTCAATTTTCAGTAGGGGAATTGATAGAGAATTGAAGAAGTCAAATGAGACTATAAAACAAGCGCTTATCGGGAGGCAACCCAAGTTTAATTTTTATTTTTAGTTTTATTTAGTTTTATATTAGTAGTTTTGAATTTGCATTTATTTTTAGATTTAATAAAATTGCTTCTATCATGGTTTACAAAGTTATTCAAGTCAAATTCAAGTGTGGTGCCCAATTTGTTCCATGTGCTTAGCCTATTCTCCAAACTTAGCGGACAAGGAGGAAGATTGCTATATTTTCGTGGAAGTCCTCCGCTTTAATTTTTTTTATTTCAGTCATCGAGGACAATGTCTAGTTTAAGTTTGGGGGCATTTTAGTGTCGTATTGCATATAGTTAGTTATCCTCGCATAGTAGTTCATTTTTTTTTGTGTTAGCATTGTTTTTTTTAGGTCGCATATAATACATGGTAGTTATTTGCATATTCATATATATGTGTGTTGCATTAGTATGTGTTCATGTAGTATAATTGCATTTTTTTTTTTTTTTTTTTTTTATTTTTTCATGTGATCTGGTGGTGTGGTCTTAGCTCTACTTATATGATAAAGATTGGTTTTAAATGTTAACTTGAATAAAGTTGATAATTGATGATGAGTTCTAAATTTTAATCATGATGATAATCTGAGCCTCGTCTTAAACTTATGTAACCTAAGTAGCACTTAAAGTTTAACTGCTTTAATCCACTTGGTTCAAGGGTTTCATAATTTGTTTCGAGGGAAAATCTTTGTTAAAATTTAAGGAAATTAGTGAACTCAAGCAAAAAAGTCGAATGACGAAAAGCTTGAGTTTGGGGAAATCTATGGGATATATATATATAAAAAAAAAAAAAAAAAAAAAAAAAAAAAAAAAAAAATGAAAAAAAGAAAAAAAAAAAAAAAATCCGTAAAAAAAAAAAAAAAAAAAAGAATAAACACCGTGGCATGCTTGTTTAGTTTTGTGGCCTTTGTTACTTGAGTAAGTAAGCCCGAGGGGATTGTTTTTACACCTAGCGCCTCTAAGGTCTTAATGGCTTGGGAGTCGCTGGTCGAAAAGCTCATTAAGGTAGCAATCGAAAAGCCTAAGGAATAAGACATTGCACAACCATGAGAAAAAAAAAAAAATGAAATAAAACACGAGAAAGAGCAAAAATGCCCTCGTGATTGAATAAAAGTATAAATAAATCTCAGATTTACCTTAAGACTTGGTAATTGCTTAGTTTTAACCGAGTTGTCATGTTCACAAAAGTAATTGAATTGAACTCAAATTTTCCTTCTAAGAAGTTTGTTATGTGATTATCTTGAATCGTGGTTGGTTAGAATGGTTAACAAGCACACACACACAAAAATATGGGTGATGACAGTGTGTTGATCGACTAATTGTTGTGAGTTATGGATTTTACTTGATCGATATATTGTTCGAGTATCATTGGTATCTTTGAGGCCTGCTGCTATATATCATACCGATTTATTACTCGGGTTCAGTAGGTATATTAGAGAAGTAGATCATGCATATGCATTCATGTAGTTGAGTTAGTTTGTTTATTTTTAGTTCTTTTGTGTTTTGCTTGAGGACAAGCAAAGGTTTAAGTTTGGGGGTATTTGATGAGTGAGTTTTATACTCAAATTGAATGCATTTGAGCTTAATCTTTTGGTTGATTTTAAGTGTTTTTGTGTTTATGTCTATTCATGCATGTTTTATGTTGTTTTGTAGGAATTGGGACAAAAGTTACTTGGATCGACGTCGGGGGTGGCTAGATTCGCGCTTTTTTGCTTGCCATTTACACAATCAGTCACTTCAGAGCCAATTTGAGTATTTCTCCGACCTTATTTCGAAAAACTTAAAGAATGAAAGTTGTAGATCTACTTCTCTCTCTTTCTGGAACATCTTGAATCATCAAAATCGAGTTCGACGAAGAAGTTATGGCCATTTTTTCCCAAAGGACGCCGGAGAGAAAAATGTCGAAAAAATGTGCCAAAAGCGGGCGCCCAAATTTAGCCTATATGCCCAGCAGCCGGGGCGGGGGGCAGAGGTTTGAGCAGTCAGCTCAAATACAAGGCGCTGGGAAGGGCTTGGTGATGGCTTGACGCGCTTTTGGGGGCGAATTTTGACACCTTTTTTGACTCCAAATTGATCGGGTTTGTTCCTAAGCTAAAAATTGACTTGAACCTATAAATACATGATGTAAGGCATAAAATAAAGGGAGATTACATAGATTAGACTAGATAAAACACCATTAGATTAGAATATAAACCCTAGTTCTTAATTAGCCATTGAAGATTGAAGCAAATTGAAGAACATCAAGATCAAGAGCAAGAGCAAGAGCAAGAGGGAGCATCGAGATTTCGACAACAGATTCTATTCTCTTCTTCTTATCATACTTTTATCTTTTAATGTCTATTCAATTGTGGATTCTTGGTTTTAATTCATTAATTATGAACTAACTCTTTTATTAAGATTTCAATTGAACCTTTTATGGCTATAAATTAGTTATTTAATTTATTCCAATTATTTGTGTCAAAGTGAGTTGTTTATCTTGCCTTTTATGCTTATTGATTAATTATCCGATCAAGAATTACCTTGTTACTCTAGAAGGAATTGAAAGAGGAATTTAGGTTAGAACTCGGCATGATATCATGTGACTTAGTTATTTGCAAAAAATAAATAATTAGGTTTGTGAATAGAATGAGAATATCTATTCACCGCATGTAACACATAAGGAATTGGGATTGAAAAGAGTTTAATTCAATTGTTTTGCATAGAATATATAGCAAAATTAATCTGGATTAAATAGAAGGCAAATGATCACTTGAAAAAGGGCTTTTGGCATTTGAGAATTCCTGTTAACAATTCAAGAGATATAATAATTGGGATAATTGATATAATTGATTTATAGTTCATAATTGGGGATATTGAAGTCTTAATCTTTATTTATTTAGAATTCATTTAAATTCTTAAATTTTGTTTATTTAGTATTTTTTTTTTTAAATAATTCTTTTTAATTTTAATTAATTTAGTTTTCTTAATTAGAAAATCACAATTTCCTTTTTCCTTGATGAGGAGTTGTTTAAATAAAATTGATTTGGTTAAGAGTTAGTATTTGGTAATTTTTATTTAAATAATTCCTCGTGGGACGATACTTACTTCGGGACTTTCTTTATTACTTTGTTTTTATGAAATGAAAGTATTCAATTTTCTTATAATTATTCTATTTAGTAAATGGTTAAATTGATAAAAGGTTAAAGTTAAGGGTGATATTTGAAAAAATTTTTCAAAGTAAGCAAGTTGTCATAAAATAATCCATGATAATAAAAGTAAATTGAATAATTGGGATTGACGGTTTCACGTATCGAGGTATAGTTCCAACATTGGTGGTTCCTCGTATTGATTTCCAGACTATTATTTTATGACGTATTCAATTCATTATAATTATATTTTGATTATTGATAAAAGTTAATTTAAGACGATCATAGTCACTCATATTTTTATTCAATTATTGTCATAATATATATATATTATTAAATCAATAATTGAGACAACAAAGTTATTCATATTATTATTTGCAATATCGACAATGTCTAGAAGTTCATCAAGGAGAGGTTTGGTCACCTAATTGCGCGCCAATAAGGAGAAAATCCTTATCGAAAGCCCCTCTTTCCTCGGAACGACCTCGGTTGTTAAATATTGTGAATTATAATATTAATGATGAATAAGTTCGTGTTGATTAAAGATGAAATTGATAGTTCCATTGTGTGGGAATTATTATTAGTGTTAGTGGAAATCGACATTTATTTCGATAATAATTGATGTCCGGAGGTTATATCGACCAATCGGGTAATTAATCGGATAAATGAGCAATTAATTGCTATTAATTCACATGCTTATAACTATGTGTTCACATGTGTGTACTATTGATTCACATGATTTACTATTAGGGAGTTGGTGCAAGATTGATAATACTTGCATGACTAAATTAAAAAAAATGGAGGTATAGATGAAGGTACTATACTATAATTAATTTTTTTTCACATGTTTAGAACTATTGAGTCACATGATTTACTATTGATTCATTGATCACATGATTTACTATTAGGGGGTGGTGGTGCAAGTTTGATAATACTTGCAGGACTAAATTAAAAATGAAAAAAAGAGGAAGGTATTATATCTTAATAATATTTCGAGCCCCAAAATGTGCAATTATCAAAACTATATTTTCCTATAAATAGAAAGCTCATTCTTCCTTCATTTCTCACCAATTCACTAAGTCTCACAAGAAGCAATTATAGAGATAGAAGCTATAGAGAGAGAAGAGAGAGAAGAGAGAAGAGAAGTCTCTACTTCTTCTACTCCAAATCCAATCTTCTTCTTCGAGGTAAGGGTTATTATTTTTTTATATTCAAGAGATATTATTTTTCATATTCGTATGAATATTATTATCGCTCAATATTCATTATATTCGCTTAATATTCGTAAGAATATTATTTTCGCTCAATATTCGTAAGGAATATTATTTTCGCTCAACCGTCAGTAAGTAAGGGGGTTTCGCTGTAAGGCGTTTCATTTTTTTTCACCCTCAAAAATTCTAGAAAAATTTGAAATGATAATTTGATGAGTTTTCTAGATGCTGTCCAAAAATGGCGATTTTTTGGATGTATAGATTAGGAGTTATGAATTTTATGGAAAAAGACTATTTTAAAAATAAACCCTTATAACTCCTTGTGGTTAACTCCAAAATTGGTGAAATTTTTATTGGGAGTACACATCTATATAACAACAAGATACCTCAGAAATTTTGGAATTTTGGACAAAAAAGTACAATTTTTGATAAATGTCTAAATATTCTATAGCTTTTAGCCATATGAAAAATAGTAAATGAATTTTAAAAATTCTGAAAAATATATATGTTCAATATGGGACTATATTCTCGCTAAATCCCGTAAAAGAAAATTTGTTTGTACTTGATTTGGTATTTTTCATGAAAATGGACTAGTTATGAGTAAATGAATTAAATATATTATGTGAAGTAAAGAAAATTGGAAAATAGGATTTTATGGCTTGAGAATCCTATATAAGGTATATGCAGATTTTTTGATGAGAGTTTTGGTTATTGGTGATGAAATCTTATGAGTTTGGCATTTTAGGATGATTAAATGCATTAATTAGTAGAAGTGTAAACAATTAAAATAAATTGTTTATAAGTTTAAGAAATGATTAAAATATTGTGGTAATATTAATAATATTAGATTATGAGATTATTAAGTGATTTATAACATTTGGATTAAGGTGTTATAAATATTGATATGGATTTTATTGTGAAACTTTATCTTTTTGTGTTTTGGGGTACTATTCACGATACTATTACACTATTCACGTATATACTATTACTATTCATGATATATGGCACTATTTACATATATATATATTATTTATGTATATACTATATATATATACTATATATATTTATATTACTATTCATTAGTTACTATTCATGAGTTACTATTCATGAGTTACTATTCACGAGTTACTATTCACGAGTTACTATTCACGGGTACTATTTACCCAAAAATATATTTTTTTTTCTCATCCAAATTATTTTTGGTACATGAATATTATTCTTGAATTTTACTCCACAAAGCAAAGATCATGTTGACAATTTGATATTTTTAAACTCGATAAATTTAAAGTCTTTAATATTTATCCTTGATTTCGCTTGATTAATGCTTATATCATCATCATCATCCTCATGCTTATATTGTGATGAAAGTCATCTTCGCTTACGTGCATGATGGATCGTTGATTATTGGTTTTACTTGGATTTGATTATGGTTTTATAGTTATTTTTGGCTACGTGCAAAGATGGATTTTTTATTGGTTTTATAGTTGTATATTTTTGCTTACGTGCAAAGATGGATTGTTGATTATTGGTTTTATAGTTGTATATCTTTTGCTTACGTGCAAAGATGGACGTATATGATATGATCATAACCACACGGTGATAATAACGAATATCCTTGGCCGTAGTGCATGGATAATTCGATGATGTGATTGGCGTGATCATGACCATTAGTTAACAAATTGAATGTCTTTGGTCAGTAGTGCATCGACAATATAATTGATTGGTATGATGATCATGACCATTGGTTTTATAGTTGAATATCTTTGGCCCGTAAAAGGTAGGTAGACAATTCGATTGGTATGATCATTGTTATTACATTTGAATATCTTTAGCCTTTGGGGTAAGGATATTGAGTAAACGTTCTATTAAGCCTTTGTGGCAAGGAGAAATTGTTGATTTTACATGATTATAAATATGAATTGTGGATTTAACTATAATCTTTGGTGGTTTAGGTGAAGATAGATGATGATAGTTCTTTTTTGTCTTGGGTATAACAAAGAACTGTTGATGAGTATTACAGAATGAAATATTAACGATGGACTTTTAATCTAGAAGAGAGATAGTAGATTATGTTCTACTTGACTTTTCTAATGGATTGCTTATTCCAAGATTGGGTATTCCAGATCAGCTTCCTTCCATTGATCTTCGTGTGACATTTCCCCATATTTTTAGTCAGATAGAGATGTATTAGATGATGATATACTTAGGAATGTATGTATAGCTTTCCATTCCCTATATATGCATGTTATTATGTTATGCATATGTATGTATGTCCAGAGATATTCAAAGATCGACTTCTCGATGGTCTTATTACACGGCCCGCATGTATGTCTTCTTCTTCGATAGCTAGTCAGATTGATCATACCCCACCATTATTGGTGGCATCCGTATGCGATCGTGGTATGATAAGATGTCACCATCGACAGTGACTGAGATCATTTGTTGTAAAGATACTATGACCCTGTTGATGTTTCAGTTCCCACAGATTCGTGGAGGGCATGCCGAGCACCGGGTATCGAGAGGCAGTGTTTTTTCCATTTGGGACCCAAGAGTCGACTCCTACTTTGAGGAGGAGTACACGCGCTTCGACGATGCTACCATCGACATGACTCTCATGCGCGCATACGGCGATTGGAGACATGAGTAGTAGGCGCTTCATGACCCTCACCGGATTGAGAGGCGTAGGGTGGTGCAGATGAGATGAGCTCACATCCGCCACGCTATATCCCAAAGATTTTTTATTTTGATGATTTGGCTCGAGGATAGTTATACACGACATTCCGGGGATTTCACCACACCGAGGATCATCATGCTTCGCCGAGTGTGGATGTATCGCTATCATGCATATGCATATCGTCATATGTCTACATGCCACTAAGATACATGGATGAGTTGGACATAGGAGTCATCATGGCAAAGTGAGAGCTCTCGTGGAGGGTCACACCATCATACCGATGATCATAGCAGAGACTCGAGGTCGCCCACATACCGCCGCACTTATCCGACGGAGTGTTTTACAGTGCAAATTTCTACCATGTCAGACGTGTGGTTTATGTCACACTTGAGACCGATTGGCACTTTTTTATCATATGGGTATTGTTTCACCCATGATATAGCCATGTCATACTCCTTTCAAATTTCATGAGTGTATATGATGTGTGATCTTGGTCACTTTTTCCGGTGGATCGAGATCCGCTTGCTATATTATCGCAGTACAGTGGCTTAGCTCACCCTACACTTCATCACTCATGCTCCGCATGGATTATCTTCCTCTAGCCGGTTTGAGAGGCATGATTACTTACCACCCACCGGGCCGTGATGTGTCAGGCTTGACCAGCCTGTGATTTCCATCCTTTCGAGGGGGCATCGAGTCAAGCTTCGCTTCTCTTCCACTTATCAAGAGAGAGATGATCCAGTCAGATGCCTGCTGGGATCAACGAGAGCTAGCCGAGTTTTCCATCACCATCCGGTTGTTCTCAGCAGAGTATTCCGCATGGATGGAGACAGAGATCGTGATCGACTACTAGTAGTATCCATAAAGCAGGGGGATCGATTCCGACGATGAGGAGCCCATGGAGGAGGCCGATATTCCCATCGAGGAGGATTTGACTACTGGGTTGCCAAAGATTTGTGATGGATTCTCCCACCACGAAAAGCACTGTGATTCAAAGATTCAAAGACAAAGATTTGGAGCAGTAGTCTACATCCGATGACCTTTGAGAGAGATCAAAGCTAGGGCCTTGATGTCGACAACTTTCGATGGGAGAGACGCAACTCTATTAGAGAGAGACGAGGCTAGATCAACCAGAGATGCATTGATTGTAGAGCGGATGTCGCCCTATCTCGCCCGGATGTGGCCATCACAGATAAAGATTTCAAAGAGATCCCTTACGACCGGCATCCTTGCCGATATGAGTGCATATATCACGATGAGCATCATGCCACCATGCAGCTAGCCTTCTGATCTACTAGCTTAGCTCGTAGATACCATCAAGGTGAGCTTAGCTGCTACCTTCTTCTTCGTAGAGGATGCTATGTTAGATCCGATAGTCCGTGATACACACACGATCCGTAGATAGACTTGTATTTTCCCGCATGCACTAGCTTAGCCATTTTGTCATGTACAACATATATATATATATATATCAAACAAAGATTATATATATATGCAGGAAATATATTTTGATTCACTTCCTTTTAGTCAGGCTTTGATACTTGCTTGATATTTGCCTGCTTCTTTTTTCGTGGCTTGTGATCTTGATGCATTCTCAACTCATCCTCGATGTGTGGACATCGAGACGTCAGCAGATCTTTCGTAATCGATCATCGATCCGTGTGTATCCCTACCATCTTCGTGTCTTGGGACCGGTTTCAGATGGAAATGTGGAGAGGAGTGTGGCTTTTCCTCTCTCGAGATCGACCGCACTACGATGGTCGCCAAGATTTCTATTTGTGAGAAGCCTAGTTAATTTCCATCTCTTATGGATTGGTGTTGCTTTTTTTCGAGGCACAACCGCAGCTTTTTAGATGGTCACCAATCTCCTATTTGTGAGGAGAGGTTAGTAGTTCCATCCCTTTGTCCGGTCGATGAAATGTGGTGGATCAAAGTTTGATCCCAAATCATCGTGTGACAAGTATTTTTGTTCTCGTAGGGGGGTTAGACCGAACCATAAATGGTCGCCACGCATCTCTATCAAGAGGAGATCAGTCTCATGTAGTTCAAACCTCGTGTAAGAGGTTCAACGCCGAATGTGAAAGGGTAAATGGGTGTAGCTTTATTGATGAAGAAGGGTGTAGAAGTGTTTTTTTTTTTTTTTTTTTTTTTTTTTTGAAAAGGGCGTAAATGTTTTTTTTTTTTTTTTTATTATGACCGCCATATATAATATGGTTGCCTTACGCATTCTCGCATATCGTGGAGATCAGTCGACGTAGTTCGCCCCTCGTGACGAATTGCACCAAAGAGAAGTATGAATCCCATGCAAAAGCTATATATGGGAGAGGAGAAGAAAGTTTGATCCCATGATCGGGACAAACCGCAGTGTGTGAAAAAGTTTGATCCCGCCTTCGTGACAAACTGCAAGCGTAGAAAAAGTTTAATCCCGCCTTCGTGATAAACCGCAGTGTGAAAGGTTCAACTCGGGGGGGTGATAACCAAAAATGTGTGATGAAAGGTTTGAAATGAGAGTGAAACCAGTCACCGGGTTTGAAGTGTATGTTTCGAGAGGGCGTAAGAGTATGTAAAAAGGGTTAGAAAAAACCGAATGACCGGTGATTCCGATGATCCAAAACCAGATGTTTGCTTGATGGTAACCTCGTATATATACCGCTTTTCTTGTGTCCGAAGTTGATAAGTCAGGGGAAATTCATCGCCATCCATTTCCTCGTAGTCCGAGAGCGCCTCCTCAATATACCTCCTCGACAACAAACGGGCCTTCCCCAATAGGAGCGAATTTTCCTTAGATTGATCTTCGTTGTCAATGATCTTCTTCAAAACCAAGTCATGTTGTTTAAACCGCCAGAGTCGATTTTTTTCTCATCAGAGATCTTGCGATCCTTTGTCGATATAATCGACTATGGAAGATAGTCGCGGTTCACTTTTCGCCTATTAGAGACAATTGGTGATACCGCCTTTTGTACCCATCGGTCTTCATCCAACCGAGCATCCATCAACACTCTCGAGGGATTCCATTTCCACCTCTACGGGGAGCACTACTTCCATCCCATAGGCTAACGAGTAGGGGTTGCCCTCAAAGGAAGTACGCATTGATGAAGTTCTCAGGCTAATAAAGTCGAGGGCAAGAGGTCGTGCCATCCTTTCAGATCGCGACATTTTTTTCGCATGATCTTCTTTGATGTTTTTATTAGCCGCTTCAACAAAGACCATTCATCTTTGACTGGATAGATGACGAGTTAAGGTGTTTGATGTGGAATTTATCGCATAACTCCTCCATCATTTTGTTGTTGAGGTTCTTAGCATTGTTCTCACACAATGACCTCTCGTTGTCCATATCGATAAATGATATTGTTTCGATGAAAGCAATGATGACTTCTTTTTAACCCCGGGGAAGGAGGTCGCTTCACCCATTTGGTGAAGTAGTCGATCATGGTGAATATAAATCGATGTCCATTATCGGCTTTTTGGGCTCGATGGGCCCGATCACGCCCCATTCCCCACATCGAGAAGGGCCATGGCGAACTCATATCAGGGAGTTCCTCGAGGGGCGTGGATAAGATTCCCATGAATTTGGCATCGATAGCACCTCTCGACGTGATCATCACAAATACCTTTTTGAGCGTAAGCCAATAATGCCCTGCTCGAGGATTTTTAACAAGTAGGGGTCCGCCATGCGTGGGGCCACATACTCCACCACACGGATCTCATCCATCCAGCCTCTCGAGCTTGGTCTTTGTCCGCACATCCGAGGAGAGACCTAATCCTCGCATCTCTTTTTGTAGAGTGCATCTCCGCCAGTAGAATTTCATAGCAAGTCGATGGATCCGCCTTTTTCAAAAGCTCTCGCCTCAATGTGTGTAGATCCATCTCGCAGATATACTCTCGATATGTCGATACCAAGGGTTGTGGATGGGAGGTAGCTCATCCGATACTTCTCCAACATAGTTCCCATAAGTCGGGCCTTTTTAGGCAAAATGTGATGCTTTGCATGTTTTCCTTGTCGTATGTGAATCAAGGAGGCCAACGTTGCTAAGTAGATCCCGCAAAAAATCATTCCTATTACGAGGAATGTGTAAAAGGAGATTTCTTCAACTCCAAAGCCATCTCAGAAAACTTGTCGATGGTAAGGCAAAGAAATGTAGTTCTTTTTTGTTTGATAGATTCTCGTGGATTGTTTGATTACCAACTCAATCCCCAAAGATAAGCTAACCGCCTCGATGCCCATCGAACGGGCAAGTTTTAGCCCCATGATACAACCTTTCATACTCACCGTGTTGTTGGTGCCGATAAACTATAATTTGACGACGACGGATATCTTCCCCCTCTGCATCGGATACTAGAACCGCTTCCAGCCCGTAGAGCTTCTTCGTGTTAATAAATCCATCAAAATACATTTTCCATGTATGGCATGTGCATCGATCGATGGTGTTGTCATTGAATCGCCATTACCCCTTCATCGGAAATATGTTTCAAGGGTTTGTAATCCCCAGCAAAAGCGCGCGCCAATTGATCCGCAATTCCTCGACCTTTGATAGATTTTTTTTTCACATAGATTTATGTCAAATTGTCAGATCAACTGCCATCCGGATAAATCGACAATTCAAGATGGGCTTATCAAACATATACTTGAGAGGATCCACGCGGATATGAGATGGGTCAGGTGACCATGGAGGTAATGTTGTAACCTCATGGAAGCCCATGCTAAAGCACAACAAGTCTTCTCAATCGAGTGTACTTGTGTTCACCGTCATCAATCTTTTGTCGAGGTAATAGATAGCTCGCTCTCGCCTCTATCGCCTTTTTTTTTCCCCCAAAGATAAAAACATATATCATATTATTATTATGGATGGACACACACATGAATAGGGGAACATCATCCCCGGGAGGTACCAAAATAGAGCGCTAACTAACGCTTTTTTTTGTAAGGAAGGCTTTCTTTCACTCATCGCTCCATTTCATGGAGGAGTTCTTCCTTAACAATTTGAAGATGGGCTCACAAAGTTGTCGAGTCGAGAAATAAACCTCGCTAATGAAGTTGATTCTTCCCAAAAATCTATTTCTTCTCTCGTCTCGAGGAATGGGCATTTCGATGGATGGCCCTCGATTTTGGTGGATCCAAATTTCAATCCTTTGTGGTCGACGATCAGAAAACCTAGCAACTTGCCGATTTAACGCCAAAGGCGCACTTCTCGTCGATTCAACTTCAAGTCAGATTACGCAACCCGTCAAGAGCTTTTTTGAGATGGTCTAAGTGGTCTTCCTTCCTTCGATTTGACAATGATGTCATCCACGAGATCTCTATCTCTTTATGCATTAAATCATGGAAAAGAGCCATCATAGCTCACCGATAGGTTGCCCCCAACATCGATGAGGCCGAATGACAACCGCCTATAGCAAAAGGTTCCCCAAGGCGTGATGAAAGCGCTTTTCACGATCCTCCTCAAATACCATAATTTGATGATACCCCGCAAAGCAATCAAAAAGGAGTACATGCCGATCGAGCAAAGATTGTCAATAAGAATGTGGATAAAGGGCACGGAAAAGCTATCTTTAAGGCAAGCTTTGTTCAAATCCCGATAATCCACGCAAACTCGCACCTTTCCTCCCGGTTTAGGCACGAACAATGTTGATATCCATTCCGGATATGTAGACACCATGATAATGCCAAATTTTGAAATTGTTTCACAATTTCTTCTTTTTACCTTTAAACTCCACTCAGTTTCAATCGCCGAGCTCACCGAACCGCTTAAAATCCTCTTTAATGGGAAGGCGATGAAGGACAATGTCAAGGACAAACCCACCATGTCTTCACGAGACCATGCAAACACATCCCTCGAATTGGGTTAATAGCAACAACCATGTCATTCCGCTGGTTTGGGGTTAGGTCCGAACCAACTGGATTAGCTTAGGGCTTTCTAAGGTTCCAAGATCGAAAGAAGTGGTTTGATCAAGGTTAGGTTTAGGTTTGTCTTCACCCATTCCTTAATCTCCCGAGGTGTCTCAATGTCCTCTCTCGATTTCCATCAAGTCTCGAGTCCAACTTTTCATCAAAGTTACAAATTCAGGGAGAAAAGGCACCTCATCATCGCAAGTACATGCACATCTAAATTCGTAGTCCTCAAAACAAAATATGCTTTCACTTAATATATGAAACTGCTTAATCATACAAAAGTGTTAGTATGTATCGATAAAATAAACCGCTAATACCGTATAATAAAAAAGTAAGCAATTAAAGTTATCTATGTGTAGGTAGGGATTTTTTCCTGCTTTTACCCTCGCCGACCAATGCATGGAGTGTCGCCCAATTTGTCGAGGGTAAAGTCCCGATGGACCGCAGTGATGGAGGGGGGTCATCGCCCTCCTTTTCCCCCAATGATGACCATAACATCCGGGCAATCATCGCCTGGGTGTATCTCGCTTTGTATGTTCATCATGGACAATGATGACGCGATGCGCCGACATCATCAAGGCGATGTCATGTTTACGCTTTCGCTCTTTTTTTCCACTTCTTCTTCGTGAATCGTGACCTCTTTTTTTTTTTTGGTACTCGGTTTGGGAAAACAAAGATAGCCATAATATGGGCCGGCACCTTTACCGAGACCGATCACCACGAGGAGGTGTGGGAGAAAATCGCCGCGCGCGGCGGAAGCTTTCGAGGAACCTCGCTTGCTTATGAGGATTCCTATGATCGAATCGCGTAATAGCCTAGTCCTATGTCCCAGCTTGACCGACATTTGAATTGGGTGCTTAATACCCCGCTGATTTTTACCAAGCCCTTGTCCAGCCGATGACCCAATGACATCATTTTTCGAGTGGCCGCCATAACCTCTCAGCAAAATCTTGGGTACGGGAAGTGGTGCCCAATAGATGGTATCATGTGTTACTCACTTCCAAAGTATGAAAATCGGCCTACTAACTTCCTAATCAAAGTCGATGATTGGTAGGTTTCCTCTTTTCGTGACATTCCTACCAAAAATTGATAAAAGACTAGGCTATTGTTGACAATGTATTTGAGTTGTTGATGTAGTGTAGAAGGACGGCTCCAAAACCGTGTGGATCCATGGTCTCCCCAATAAAGAAGTCAGTATCCTCGATCTATCTTGAGGACGGAAAAAGGATACATTGAATGTATTTGGACCAATCTCAATCGGCAACTCAATCTCTCCGATGTAATTTTTCGCTCGGATCCATCAAAAGCTTTGATAACCGTATGGCTACTTTTTTGATCCGCTTTTGAGATTGACGCTCATCTTCACCAAAGTGGCATAAGGACGATATATTCGAGATGAACCTCCATCTATCAAAACTCCAAATAACATATACCCGAGGAGGACAAAATCTATATGTGCAATGGCTTGTAAATGACCGGCCCTTCAGGTAGTATGTCATCATCAAGGAAAGGATATCACATTGTTGTTAAAAAAATGATCAACCAGATGTTGAAATTTTTCCACATCCACCGATTTTGGCAAGTAGGCTTTCTTCCAAAACCTTCAATAAGATCTTCCCCGATCCTCCTAAGAGAAAAAACCAAGTCCAAAGATTTGAGATCCGATGTGGAGCTTCTCTAAGCTTAAAACCACCTCGCTTCATTACGGCCCATAAGTGCGAGGAATTTTTCAATCTTCTCCATGGGAATCTTCCCTTTGCTTTTACGGGGGGGCTCATCACCCTCCGAGGAAAGATATAATGGATTTTCCTTCACACTCGTAGAAAGTAGTAGATGAGACGTGGATCCTTCAAATTTCTCCATAATTCCATGGACTTTGTGTAAGTCGACAACAACAGATCGTGGGTCCAAAGGGTAAAATTGCTCGTGCAAAACCACTTTCAAAGGATTGTCACCCTTTTTGAGTTGAATTGCTTTTGTATGGGAAATGGTTTGATAATCCTCATCATCCTCAAAGGATATAATATAACTACTACTATCCCTTCCATTTGGTAGGACATGTATTCCCACTCTCGAGTAGCACAAAGTCATCATCATCTCCCAATTTCAGGACACCGCTATCAATTAGATTCTCAATAAGGTGGCGAGTGCCCAAAGATTCTTCTCGTGTTGTGACCATGAGAATGTGAATGATATCGACATACCCATCGAAGTTGAACCCGCTCTTAACGGGATTAATTGAGGTAGAAGGGAGGTAATTCTTCCTTCATTGATTAAGATCTCAAATATCTCCTCCATAGGTCGCCTGTATATAAATTCCTTTTTATCGGCAAAATCCCGACGGGCTTTTTAGCATTTTTGCTCTTTCGCAACCTTATCCTCCATAGCTTCACTTTCTCAAGGTGATGATGGAGCATTCATAACAAAAGGAAGGAGATAGGCATGCTCCTCGGGTCGATTAATCGCGCGTGACTGACTTGATGTCGATGGATCACCAGCTCGCCAATTGTTCAATTTGCTTACAAAGAGCTTTCATCTTTCGCTCCATAAAAAAATGAAACTTTTGCATAATCCCATCTGTCAACACCGCCTTTGATGGTCTCGGATGATTCACCATTAAAATTGAACTCCGTCCCAAAGCTCTCCCAACTAATCATATCGACCTCTTCTTCTTTGTGTCGAGGAAGAGGGTTGTTTTGCATATGAGGTTGATCTCGTTTGGTAACCACGATCTCACCGCTTGTTCATTAAATCTTGGATCTTGTGTTTCAAGGCCCAACAATCTTGAGTATCATGTCCAGTGCCCCTCGCATGATAAGCACACTTCCGAGTAGCATTGAAACCCCTCCCATTAGGGTCGGGCCGGTGGAAGAAGATGTGTGATTTTCTTCTCGAGTAGTCAAGAAGAGCAAGAATATTCTCGAGCGAGTCCCCTAAGGGTGTGAACGCTCGAGGGCGCTTTCAGATTCCACCTTTAGGCAATGGAGGGTTCAAGATCGTGCTTGAAAAGGGGAGTAGTTTCTCCTCCTCATATAGGCATGTTCTCGACCGCTTTTTCGACCTTGTAGTATCAAGGAAACATCCTCCTCTTTCTTTTTTGGACCTCTCCGGGGTTGTTTCCATAAGATCCGATCCGGATGTGCTCAAAGAATCGCTTTAAGAGCTGCTAGGTCTTGAATCTTTCCCGACTTCAATCCCATCTCAAATCATCTCTCCGTGTTTGATCATTTCAGAAAATGGTTTGCCAATACCAAATAAGACTCTCTCTCATAGAAAGGAGCTTTCAGATGTCTATGAAAGTCATGACCATTTCTCGACTCATCATGGAAGGAATAACTTGAGCAAAGAAGGCGCCCACCTTTGAGCAGCATATCTCCGAAAAGACTCATTAGACTGCTTTCTTTCGACCTTGGTAATCTGCACCGGCCAGAGCCATCCGAGATTGAAAATCAGATTGAGTGAGGAGGAAGGCGTGAGCTAGCTTTCCCAAAATATGGATCTTTTTGAGTTGTCTAACTGCATACCATGAACGAACTTCTCCAAATGACTCTTCTAAAAATTCCGCATTCTCGAGCTTTCATTTTCCGTGATAAGATCCAAGTTCTCCAATGAACACCTTCAAATGTGTAAAGGATCCCCTAATCCATCATACTTTTCAAAAGTCGTGGGTTTTAAATTTCTCTCGATAATGAACACCGTGAAATATGCAAGGTCAAGATATGAAACACTTCCACGTGTTCCAACCTTTTGAGAGAACGGATAGTTTCTTCCATTTGAAGGACCTTCTTCCCGATATCACCGGTCCCGATCTCCTTTCGATGGGTGTTTTCGTGGTCTTTGTTGTTGTCGATCCAACCGAGGTTCCGATTTGTTTTATCCAAACCTCGTGTTCCTCCTCGTGTAGAGGATTCTCATGTGTAGGGCATCTTTTGAGCCCGAGTAGAGATCGATGCAATTCTTTTTAGCAGTAATAAACCAAATCTATAATTTGTTTACTTAATCCATCAAATTCTTCTCGAGAAACGATTAGATCCGGTCAAGAAGAAGACATGATCGGTCAGAAGCTCGTGGCCTTTTTTTTTGATTTTGAGCGTAATGTGCCCAATTGTTTCCCTACAAAAAACTTATATGTAGTTTAGTCTTAGGATATATGTAAATGTTTATATGCTATGATGTGTCCATTTTTTAGGAATATTATCCCGCAAAAATGTTAATTATTTGATAAATATGATAGCATGTTATGTAAATATGCATATTCTTCATATTTTCCATTACATAAAGATGAACATGGAATAAAATTACAAGTAAATGCTTTTACAAGTAATAGAAAATGGAAAGCATGAAGAGACTTTCTCCGCTGCTTGGTTTATCGTAGGTCGACCTATCTTAGGTTTACTCTCGCTGCTTTTTGGCATGAAGGTTCCTGCATCATCGCAATCTACTTGACGGAAGTTAATCCGCCTTTCAACCGAGCGAATCTGGTGGTGCCTTTCCGAGCCTCGCTGAATTAGTCTCCCTACGAGTCCAAAGAATCAAACACCGACAGATAGCCTCCTCGTGGAGGAACCACACAACATACATTCACATACAACGTGTCTCACCGCTTATGAAAATGATGATATGTGCGTGCGAAGCTAATATCATCACAGATATATATATTAAAGGCAAGTAAGTAAAATGCATTCGCATACATTCATCATAAATGTAAATGCAACATTCACACACAAGCATATAACAGCTTTGAAAAGCTTGTAGTAGCGCTTAAGCCCTCTTACCGGTGTCCCCAAAGCAGAGTCGCCACCGTCGACGCCGGGATTTTTATTTGTCCCTTTTCGTTTTTTTTTTTTTTCGTGTTCTCATGTTATGTGAGATTTGTTTGAAAAAAAGTGAAAAAGTCCCATATGTATATGTCGACGATTTGACTTTAAGAGTCGCCAACTTGGTGTTTTTAATCGTCGCACTAACGCAACCGAGAAAAGGTTTGCACATCGACCCAAAGATGTGACACTGCTAAACGGGTCTCAGTGAAACCGAGATTCATTTGGGTTCGGGGGCTTGATTATGCGAGGGAAGGTGTTAGGCACTTCGACATCCGTGTTGCCACTACACCGCCACTTTTCAAGAAAATCATTATATATAATGTGTGTGTGTGTGTGTGTGTGTGTGGATCAATGTGCAATTTATTTGGAAGTAAGTAGAGGCCTCGTCACACTTATATATATAAAGGGTTTGAATTTATATAAAAAAAATTCATTTTAAACAAGATATAGCAATAGAAGAAGTTTTGTAAAAAAGAGGTTTTTCAAACCCCGTGCTCAATAGTAATCGAGACCTTTTCATACTTCCATTTTATTATTAAATGTTCTATTGTTTGCTTTTTTTTTTCGAGAGATGCGAAGCATCTTCGAGAAAATAATATATAAAGCAAGGTCGAACTCCTCATGGGCATGAAAAACCATCTAAGGAAATTCAAACACCATGAATAATGTACAAGTCGCCATAAATTTAAAAATGTCCATCACGGAACCAATCTAGATTCAAGAGATCAATCAGGATCACATGATTCCTAGGCTCACATGATGCCGCAGCTTTATATGAAAAGTGTAAGCATAAGCTAAGCGTATATATATATATATATATATATATATATATATATATATATATATATATATATATATATATATATATATACCACCACATCCACCACGAAGCACCTCCATGGGGATCGAAAATGTAAATATATAAAATATATATATATATATATATATATATATATATATATATATATATGATCAACCACCACGTAAGCACCTCCATGGGGATCAAAAATGTAAATAAAGCAAATAAATGATGATCAACCGCCACCAAGTAAAACTCCAAAGTGACTAAATGTAAAGAAAGCAAAGAAAATCATCAACCGCCACGTAAGTAAACTCTAAAGTGACTAAAATGTAAATAAAGTAAAAAAAATAAACTCCAAACTCCATATATATATATATATATATATATATATATATATATATATATATATATATATATATATATATATATATATATATATATATATATATATATATATATATATATATATATATATATATATATATATATATATATATATATATATATATATATATATATATATATATATATATATATATATATATATATATAAAAGTATACGCCTCGTATATATATCTGTGCTATCATGCATATATATATATATATATATATATATATATATATATATATATATATATATATATATATATATATATAAAGCAAGTAAACGCTCAATATAGTTAGGCTCAATCGAGGCATAACTCGATAATGTTAGTCCATATATATAATATATATATATATATATATATATATATATATATATATAAAAATGAAAAACCACTTGACCAAGTCCTGCATACACACACACACACACGACTCTCAATGTGAAGAATAATGTGTGTGCAAAGATGAAGAGAAAGGCTTTATAGAGTGTGAGAAGGCTTACAAAGGCCGCCAAAGTGTGCTTCTATGACTCTAGATGGATAAACACTCACCCCACCGAAAAAAATATAGCTATATGTGAGCTAACAGTGTTTAAAATGAGAAAGCACTCAATATGGGTGTGTACAGAGCAAATTGGATGGCTTCCTTCTCGCTTTTTTTTTTTTTAAAATGGCCACCCCAAGCTCTATATTTATAGAGTCAGGAGTCGCAGGTACCATGTAGCAATTGCAGATGCACCATGCATGCCTGCCCGGGTGCCCCCCGCTCCCCGGGTCCCGCTGTCCCAAGTCGCACAAGCACGTGCACTCACAGACCGTGATGTCCGCCAAACTTGCGTAACTTCAATCCGAGCATCCGAACGAGGTGTACAAGACCTTCTTCTGACCGCTTTTGTCGAGAGTTACGCAATGACATGGGATTAGAGGTTGTACGAAGTCGAAGAGGGACCATGCCCATGGTCTTCAAGCTTCAAATTCTATCCGGCAGTCGCCACGCCGTAATAGTACCTCGATTGAACTCTCGCTCTTGTGGGACATTGTTGTAGAAATGTATGTATGAAATGTTGAGACGGCGCTACACAGGGGGTGAGGTGGCAAGATGATGATTTTTCCCCCTCACCGGGTTATCTCCGGCTTTGGGATGATAGCAGACGCTGCTCGTGTTACATCCGAGATCGAGATTGATCTGTTCAAGTGTTTGAATTCCCGCAAGGTCATCTTTAAGTGTGCTCTTCCTCTTCCCTGTTAGCTCCGGTCTTTGGAATGAGTGCCTCAAGCACAGAGGTCCGAGATTGAAGTCGATCGCATGCATTTGAAACAAGCATTTCGAGTTATCGCTTAAATCGCAACAACATTCCTCGGGGTTATCTCCAAGGATGAAACTCTCGGGTATATCTCCGAGGTTGGAATTGATACTCCCTGTTTGCTCCAACTTGATGAACTCCACCTCCTTCATGTGACAAATACTTTTGGAAAGTACTTATCGTTGAACAGTTCTTGAAACTTCTCCCAAGACATCTTTAGTGCGATGGTGTTGAGTATGCTTTTATGATTTCCACCAATAATCTGCCTCTCCTCTCAAACATGAAGGTGGCAAAGGGAACCTTTTGCTCCTCGAGCATCCCAAGACATCAAATATCTTGGTGATCTACTTTATCCACGCTCTCGCCTTTAAGTGGTTCTCGCTTTCCCAAAAACTCCGGTGGTCCCAACTCCTTGAATCGCTTAGCAAAGACCATCCGAGAGTTGCTAGTGTTTCCACCGCATTTTGAACAGAGTCTCTCTCTCTTTGATGTTGCATGCATGAATTACATAAAGCCTCCTAAACATCCCATCGCTCATTATTTGGTCGTGTGTTGTTGTTTACACGAGGATTATTGCCTTCCTCATGCACACATTATCCTGGGTATTGATCGTCAGGTGACTCAACGGTCTCTCATGTGCTTCATTGCTTATCTCAACATTTTCGATGCCATTTTCAAACACCGCCACAAAACAAGGGTTAATTGACATGCCACATATTATCCCTATACTCCGATCGACCAATTAAATAACAAATAAACTTAGGTAGGTCATACTAGCGAAGGAATTAACCCGCCTCTCCCTCCTAGTTCTAGTCTCACATCTCACCAGGATCATATCCCTAAGCTTTGATACCAACCGTGATGCCCCCAAAATAGGTATACATCACCCATTCTCGAGTCGCCAAATACATGGTACATAAATCAAATACAAACTTCTTTATATAACAATACGACAAAATACGTACAAAAACATAGAGAGAGTTTTACACAAATATTGTCTTCTAGACAATATCCAAACTCAAATGGAGTCCTCATTACATTTATTATCACACTATTTCATAGAATAGTGAGGACTACTATAGCCACCATCTCGACCATCACTCCATTCCCCGACTAGTCCCAACTATACGCTCTCTCATTTCCTCAAGAGAACAATGAAAGCAAAAGGGTGAGCTCAACTAGCCCAAGAAGAAATATTATGACTAAGATAATGCAGAATAAATTATCGTTAGCCTTCAACAAAGATTAAAACTAAAATAAAATAACAAGTTTAATCAACAACGCAATGAACAAGTAATCCATTAGAAGAGTCAAGTAGAGCATGATATCTACTATCTTCTTCTATGATTTAAAAAGTTTATCATCAATTTTATCACGAGAGACTCAACTTTCAATAAATAATCCACATCATCGAATTATCCATGCACTACGGGCCAAGGATATTCATTAGTATCACGTCCACGAATTATCCATGCACTACGCCAAGGATATTCGTGTATCACCAATGGTCATGATCATGCCAACAACAATTCATCCATCAATGCACTACGGGCCAATGAGGACTTTTACCACATCATTTGTAACATTACCACATCATTCATAATATTACGGGTCATGATTATACCGAATAATCCTCGTCATAATCATACCAATCAACAAATCCATCTATGCACGCACTACGACCAAAAAGATGACTTTCATCACAATATAAGTATGAGGATGATGACAATGATATAAGAATTCAATTAAAAGAAAGCAAAGATAAATTTTAAAGATTTATAATTTAATTTATCCAAAATTCAATAATGTCCAAATTGTCAACATGATACTACTTTTTGTGGAGTAAAATTCAAGAATAATATTGTATCAAAATGATTTGGACAAAAAAAAGAATTTTTTTCATTTAGTATCCTGAAATAGTACCCGAATAGTGAATAGTAGTACTTTATGAATAAATAGTACTTTATGAATAGTACTTTGTGAATAGTACTTCATGAATAGTACTTTATGAATAGTATACTCATAATAGTATGAATAAGTACTTTAATAATAATACTTTGAATAAGTACTAATAATATATAATAATAGTATAATAAATGAATAGTGAATAAAATAAGACTACTAAATCAAAAGCTTAAAAATTAACAAGAATGTTTCAAAAAATATCCTTGTGAAACGATACTAGATGAAGCGTAAAATTTCAAGGATATTCTACTAATTTCACTGAGTATAGAAGCAATACTTTAACAAAAATGAGTGTAGAATTAGAATACGAAACGAAATAATATTACTTACATACTACGTAGTAGTATGAAGAAAATTATTCATATTTATCATAAAAAATAATATCGAATAAAAAATAATAATATCCTACCTTTAGAAGAAGATTGAATCTAATAATAAAAATAATATCTGAAGTAGAATAATACTCTTCTTCTTCTCTCTATAGCTTCTCTCTCTCTCTAATCTCTCTATAATCTTTTTGAGTCTTAGTGAATTGGTGAGAATGAAAGAAAATGAGCTTCTATTTATAGAAAAACATAGTTTCGATAATTGCACGATTAGGGGCTCAAATTTATTACAAAGATAATACCTTCATCTATACCTCCATTTTTAATTTAGTCCTTCAAGTATTATCAATCTTGCACCACCTCCTCCCCTAATAATACATACATGTGAATCAATAGTTCCATACATGTGAACCAATAATATATTGCATGTGAACTAATAGCAATTAATTGCTCATTTATCCATTAATTACCCGCTTGTCAATTTAACATCCAAAAATCAATTATTATCGAAATAAATGTCGATTTCCACTAACACTAATAATCCCAACACAATGGAAATATTTTTATTTTTTATCAACAATTTCATCTTTAATCAACACTGAACTTATTCATCATTAATATTATAACTCACAATATTTAACAACCAGATCATTCCTCCCGTGAAAGAGGGGGCTTTCGATAAGGATTTCTCCCTATCAAGCGCAATTAGGTGACCAAACCCCTTTCCTCGATGTAACTTTCTAGACATCGTCAATAATGCAAATAATAATATGAATAACTTTGTCGTCTCAATTATTGATTTAATAATATAAAATATTATGCAGATGATATACGATAATAATTGAATCAATAATATAATAGATCCTTTTTTATTTCAAATACTTTTCTCTTTATTTTGTATTGCTAATAATTTAGCATATGACAAAAACATAAGAATCTTTTCAAGCAGCACAAATGGAATAAGTAAAAGATCCCTTCATTGATATATTCATAATCATACATACATTGTTCGTAGAGTTAGTTAGTTAGTAGTAGTTAAAACATACATAATAGCTTATAGCATAGCGTTAATAATGTACATAATGTAAATGACATAAAAATGAAAAAGAAAAGACACAAGGGTTTTAAGTGGTTCGAGACTCAAGCTCCTAATCCACTCTTCTCGCTTTCAACTAGCGAGATTTCCACTAAGGAAGGGCAAAGACCACAAATCACTAAGATTCCTTCAAGGCCAAGAGACCTTGGGACTTCAGCTCACTAAGAACTCTTCAAGGCCAAGAGCTTGAACTTCTCTAGTTCCCTAGAACTCTTCAAGCCCAAAGAGTTTTGAAACTTCATTTAGTCCCTCCAGACAAGGACCCCTCAGGCCCTGGCTTCTTGTTGTTGTAGTTGTTGTTGTTGTTGTTGCTTGAGCTGCTAAGATGTCTTTAAGCTCTGAACATCTTTTGTACTTAGCAGCTTGGTGTGGTCCTCTTTGCATTCTGCTTTGAGTCTGAACCACATCTTCTTTGGTGCAGCTGATCTTTACTCTTTTCTGCTCATCTTCATCTCGATGTCATCATCACCACCATCACCATCCGGATTTGCTAAGTCTCGAGCTTTTTTTAGACTTCTTTTCGCACTTAGCAATCCCCTCGAACCCTTCTTGAATGTTTTGCGATATGGTTCGCACTTGTTCGAGCTTTTTAATTTTTTGGTTCATGGTGATTCGTAGAGTGGCTCTCTCTTGATCTTCTTTGTACTCTTTTCGCCACTTTTTTTTGCTATCTTCTTGGCCTTCTCGGCTCTCGACTTGGCCTGCCATCATCTTCAAAGGGCATTCTCATCTTTGTTGAGTGAAGCTTTGTCTGCTTTGAGTCCTTCTTCAAAAAGTCGCTTCACTTCCACCTTCACAGTAGTCTCAATCGCCACACTTTGAGACTTTGTTCTATTGATCTTTGGTGGAACTCGTAGAGTCAACAATAATAGCATTCAACAACTCAACGATTCTCGCAACATAGCAAATCATCAACAACTCTTGATCTTTGAAGCTCTGTTGATTTATACTCCTTCCCCAATCTTCCCGTTGGAAAGTAGCCGCTGAAAGCTATTCAAATTGCTTCACAGATCTCGAGTTATTTGGTGTAGATCGCAGATGTGACATGACATCTTTTTTTTTCGACTTTCTCGACACTTTGCAGCTCTCATCTATTTCACCTACCCCCCCGAGATGTCACTTTGATGTCTCGGGCGGTGTCGTCGACTTTATTTCCTCCTTCCGATTTCTCGATCGAGGTTGTCCTTTTGCATCGATGCTCTCAATAAGCTTTTGTCCGAATATCAACCTTCGATTGAACCGCTGCTGCCAATGCTTCAATCTTCGATTGTTTCGAACTCTCTACGATTCTCGATGCATGCTCTTCTTGGACTTGATCGTAGTGTCTTGTTGACTATGCTTATTGACATGTAGAGACAACACTACGATCTTGAAGAGTGTTCATTGATCTTTAATGTAGAACACCTCTTCCTTCTTTTATGCGCAAAGCTTCAACACTTCTCGTTTGCCTCGATTTCGCTCTCGATATCGATGGCTGACTCTTTGTTCTTCCCCCTTCTCGAATAATAACAAGACACTTCAGATTTGTGGCGTGTCCAAATTTCGCTTTCTCCTTGTGATCTCCCGCTTCACTTATCATCAATGGATCGACCCAATGCTTAATCACTTTAGCCTTGTTCTTCGAGAGGTCGACCCAAGATCTTTGTGTATACTCCATCGCCTTCTTTCTTTTTGTTTGGCAAACACTACGATCCCGGTTACTTCCAAGATCGTTGTCATCTTTCTTCTTGACAACACTCGTGCATATGTCGACTTTCTTTTTCCTCAATTCTTCAAGTCTTCTTATGATCATCTTGTGGAAGACTTCATCTCGAATGGCTTCACAACTCAATCTGGATGTTGATTGGGTTGATGCTTAGATCTTCTATTAGCTTGCATGCCATTCGCTGAGTGCTCTCTCTGGCTTTCCTTTAGGTGGATGTATCTTTGCAGTATTAACCGTAGGCTTCATTCCTTTGGATATTCTGGGAGTGCTCATTTGTTGAGAATCGTGTTTGCTCTCTCTGATTCTACTTTGGCTTTGTGAGCACATCTGTTGAGGTCTTAGTTCTACACTCTACGATTCATTTTTATTTCTACTGCAGACACTACGACTCGAGATCGAGATCTTGACACTCTCGATTTTTTTCATCGTTTTGTGTGTTGTCTTCATCCGATCTTGCTTTCGACTACGATGATCTCTCGCTTTGATATGATCAAGAGACTCTCACGACTTCGAGTGTAGTCTACGATTCTTGACTTTGACTTCGACTTACATTAGTAGACTCTACGACTCTCGAGTGTAGTCTACGATTCTTGACTTTGACTTGGCTTCATGCTCGATGCTCTCTCTCGGTTGGCTCAGTAGCGTGTCTCTCTACGATTCTCAACATGACTTCCTCAAAGAGACTACGGCTCGAGGAAGTTCTCTCTCGACACACTACGATCCTTCCTCGTCTCTCCTGGCGAGTCTACGAACTCCGAGATCTACTATCTTGCAGACTATTATTCGCTCGATAGCTCTCGAGTTTTCCTCGACTCTCCGGCGCAGACTACGATTTCACAGTGCAAAGTGCTTTCACGATCGACAAGCCTATCTATTACATCATAAGATCAACCTAACATGCTTGATCTTTCTATATTTATAGTCCTTGTACATCATTTCTTTTTAAGGACTTTACAAAGTTATTTTTTATGTAGGATCAACCTAACATATTTGATCAATTCATTCTAAGTCCTTGTACATATGTTTCTATTATCTATCAAAGGACTTTACAACTTTTCTTAATGCAAGCATACTTACATATTCATTCATATATATATATATATATATATATATATATATATCAATCAAATCATATATAAATAGGAATATCATTCACATGCTTATTCCTACAATCTCCCCTTTTGATTATGATAAAAAAATAATAAGTGCATATGCATGTTATGAATGAATCTTATATATAAAGAAAGTAACAGTATTTCTAAAATAGATAATCATGAATGTCATTTATAATATGTGGATGGATAATAATACTACTATGACATTTTACATCCTCGGATCCGAACATACCTAACTAGTTAGAGATGTACCTCTTTGGCTCCATGTATGCTTCCGTGATGTCTGTTGATCATATTATTCATCTGCTTGATCTTCTTTTCTTTCCCCCCCCTGGTCGACTTCATTTCTTTTTTTTTTCTTTTTCTCGATGTATGCTTCTTCTTCTTCTTCCTTCTCTTCTCCTCACCTTTCAAATCATCTCATCATCATCCTTTGGCTCCCCCTCGATGATGATGACTTCTTCTTCTTTCTTCTTTCTTCTTTCTTCTTTCTTTTTTTCTTTTTTCTTCTTCTTTCTCTTTTTTTCTTGAAGTGCCTCTTACTCTTCCTCTTTCTATGCCTCTTTTTCTCCCCCTTTTTCATTAATCACTTGAGAGAGCTGTTCCATGTTGGACATAAGTTGCTCCATCAGATAAGATGAGTTACCAACTTCAATCTTGAGTTCTTGTTGACTTAACTCAAGTTGCATAGAGAAAGACTGATTCATGTTGTCAATCTTGTCAGAGAGGACTTGGAGTTTTCTTCATTTTCCTTTTTGCTCTCAGTAGAGCTTCTTTCTTTTCGATCATTTATGGCCTTCGATAGATGTGATCTCTCTCTTTGATTTTGAGAGATATCATCATCATATAGTAGTTTGAGTCTCGCTCTTGAACTGAATTATCTTCTTGTTTCTTGTCAACCTCTTTGATTCTTCATTGATTTGAGATATCTTCTCAATCACTCATCGAAATTTTTCATCAGCTCCTTCCATAGAAATTTTGTCATTTGGTTGGGCAACTTCTTTTGTTGAACACTAGATTGGACTCTACGATTTTCATCCTTGGATGAGATTTTTGAAAGTGTTGAGAATCTGAAAATCGTCGTTGAGTACCAATCATTATTGAGGATGAAGGAATGTGTTAAATGTGGTTGAAGCGATGAGAGCTTCTTCATTTTGACTTTGAACATTTTCATTGGTGAGTGAATGACTCTATCATCATCTCCTTGGCATAATCCTTTTCCCATCGTGAGTCCACTCTGATCATAAGGAATATAATGATTTTCAAAGATGTCGATAGACTTTGTAATGTGGGCTCTTCATCATTGATCATCATGGTTGCAAACTTCTTTACCCTTGGGAAGTTTTGACACAAGTTCAAATTTGGAACCGAGAGTAGCACCCAATTAGTAAGTCTCTCTCTCTTCATCGATATGTGCTTTTAACCATGGCATCCATTGAAGAACCATCTCATCAAGATCTTCAGTTATATATATATTATAGTTGTGCAATCTAACTCCATATTTTCCAATTTTGAAGCACTTCATCTGTAGTCATTCTTACAACTCAAGTTGTTCATTTCATTTCCATGATTTATCCATCTTCTTTCTTCTTCTTCTGGTTCATCAAAGACTTCCTACACTATTCTTCTTCTTAATTTCTTTTTAGAGAGATAGATATAGTTTGGTTCTCCTCGATTCTCGATTTGCGTAATCGTAATCTTTCTCCATTCTTCACTTCTTTTGCTTGAATCTTGTTGGCTCTTTTTCTTTCATCGATTCATCGGTGAATTCTTCTTCTGAATTTTCATTTCCAAACCTTCTTTCAAGAATCTTCCTTGATTCATCTTCTTCATCATTACTAGTCCCATCTTCATCTTCAAAGACTTTCTTCCTTGATGATTCAGATTCATCATCACTTAATTCAATGATTGCAGTAGAGTGATCATTTTTCTTCTTTTGAGGCAAATTTGAGCAAGTAATCTGTGAAGCTCTTCTTTCTTCTTGGAGGTTCAACTATGGGAGAGTCGACTTCTTCTTCTTCTTCTTCGACTCTGAGGCCTTTGAATCATCGAGACAAGCTTCCTTGATTTTCAAAGATTGAGCATTGTGGGCATGTCCTTCTTCTTCTTCATCATCATTCACCCATCATCCATCATCTGGGCTTGTTGGAGCATTTGCATTTGGAGATGTTGTTGGTCATCTTCATTGTAGCTTTTTCTTCATCATCATCAGTGAATGCTCTAGAGAGTTAGCCATAGGGCTTGCATATTCTTCTTTCTTCATCATCATCATCAACTTTGGCTTTCTTTCTTTCATAGATCCAACTTCTTCTTCATTCATTGGATTTGCTCTTTGAGGATTCAATCTTTTGAGCTTTCATCAGTTCCTTTCTTTCTTCGACTCTTACATTTCTTTCTTTGTTGGATGGACTTTCTTGGGGAACTGGCCGGTTTTTGTTTTTCACCACCTTTGCTTTCTTCTTTGATGGCTCTTGAGTAGTCTGTTATTTCTTCTTCTTTTTTTTTTCTTTTAGTTTGAGATGACTTTTTTCTCTCTTCATCTTTTTTTCTTCTTGTTGGAGAGACTTCTTTTGATGGGCCTTTGCATTTTTCACATTATTCTTAGACTTCTTTCTTCTCTTTGGTGTGGTGTGGTTGTCTGCGATGTAGAGTCATCGACTCGAGCTTTCCACCTCTTTTGCTTTTCTCTTCTTTGCGAGAGACTTTTTCTCGCTTTCCCAGCTTGTTGTTAGCCTCTATTTTCCTTTTTTGGTTTTTCTTCCAATTTATAAACAATTGTGGAGACATTACTTTATGAACATTTAGAGGCTCTCCTCATCATCCTTGATTTTGCTTCCCAACTTTTTCTTTATCATAATACTACTTAATAGTCTTCCATGAAACACCTTTTGTAAGTGGTTTTTCTGTAGACTTCTTTAACTCAAATTTTTCTACCCATTTGGAGATTTGATCGAATAAGATAACTCCAAAGTTGATTTGCTTCTTCTTCGAACTATTGCGCGAGATATAATCTTCAATTCTTGATCAAGATCGAGTGTCATGTGCAAAGATCCTTCATAGTATACATTTTCCCACTATCTCAAAGAAGGAACTCAAATTCCTCAGAAAACTCCTTCTTCTTCATGTCCTTCAGACTAGGGTTTCTTTTTTGGTACCGCATAATCTTCTTTCTTTCTTCAATGTCGATCGATTCATCCGTGGTTTTTCGGACCTTGATTGGGAAACCCCTAGACATTGATTGATGTCGATGCTTTTATCTTCGACTTGATCCTTTTTCACCTTAGTGGTCGAAGAGCCGAAATTTATTGAAGCATTTGAGTAGAACTCTTTACTAGATCTCATATATATTCGAGTGTTGGCCTCAAGAGCATTCGAGAATCCAACTTTCTTTCTTCAGTTCAAGAATGTCCTTGAACTTCTTCTCTGATTTTTCAAACTTTTGGTTCGAGTTGAATGCCGTTATAACTCTCCATTCTTCCATTTGAAAAGTTCAAGGTATATGGGTATGTGATTCGTGAGAGATTTATGAGAGATAGTGATTGTGATTTTGGACTCTCGGAGGTTTTAATTGATTTTGCTTTGAAGAGGATTCTAGGGTTTGAAAAATGGGAGGAGAGAGAGAGTTCGATAGTTTCTTGATAACTGTTTGCAAATTTTGAATTTGTCTTTATGGCGCTTCCTTTGACTCTTGCATACGTTTATGATGTGTCAACTAGCCATTGGTTGCACGATGCCCAATAATGAGTCAGAATCCCCATTAACTTTTCGGTTTTAGATGTCCTTTTTTTAGAAAAGTAGACGTTTGATTGACGTGGATTGACCGTTGACCTCTTTGGTTCGTAGAGAGTAGCATGATAAGGCAACTATGGACTCTACGTTTTCCTTTGTTGACTCAACGATCAACTTTTGAGAGATGTTGCAGTGGATGGTTTTTTTGATTAATTTCATTTTTTGAACTGCATATGGCTCAACCAATGATGTACTTTTTTTGAAGCCTTTGGGCACTTTTCTTTTTCAGATGACATCTTTCCAACCAAATTCAAACTTATCTCTCATAATCCGAATGGTTGAGCAATTGTCCCATTCTTCCAAGCTCCTCATGAGTTAGAGTAGCCTCTTTGTAAGACTCGATCGTCGAGTCTCTGCTTTCTACGATCGCTCGAGGTTGCTCCTACGATCGTTGAGGTTACATCACGATCGTTGAGTTCTCTTCAAACTCTACTCTATCGATCGTTTGACTGTCTTGGTCCTTGAGATGAACTTGATCAAAGCAATCCTTCCGGGTTAAGGTAGCTCGGAAGGGCCAACCTCTTAGAGTGAGCTAAGGGTCGGGTTTGTCCCCGAGGCGCTTTCAGATGAAATACTTTTAAGTGATTTGCACCGATATCTCATTTGACCTTTTCTCTGGGGAGGTCCTCTCTCCAACTTTAGACAATTGCATTTGTTTGTAATCGTGGTGTCCTCTCTCTTTTTTACACTACGATCGATGTTTGATCGTAGGCACTCCACGATTTTTGAGTTGGGTGGTCGATAGGTTATCGAGAAGTACGTTTTGAGACGTTCCTACCGACTATGGATCTTCATTTGGTTCATCACACAAAGTTTTGGGACTCAGTAGGGTACATACACATTTCTTATATAGAATATTTCAAGTGTTGTTGTTCCTTAATAATGATCACCGCTTCCCCATGGTTGATGTTGTCTTTTCGGTGAGAGGTGTGATTTTTTTCTTCATGTGCATTAGGAAGCATCCTCGCATATCTCTTCATTCTCGATCGAATCATTAAATCAATCTCTTATTATATCGTAGAAATGGGCATCTTCGTGGTCGATCATTCTACGATCCTTTTCGACAAAGACTACTGAACGTAGTCTTCTTTGTCAGCTTGTGCTTGTGGAGTTCTCGCTCCCGTAATGAGTTCCTCATGTTTGATGCTCGATGATCCTCTCGTGGTGAGCTTCCTCGAGGATTCTTCTCTTATGACATGCTTTTGAATGATTGAGCATCTAAGACCCTTTTTCATCTTTGGTTGAATGACTTGCTTTCTTATAAGGATCAAGCAACAATGTGAGCTTCATTCAGATTAGCTCAAAGAGTCTTCAAGGGTGTGCTTTTTGACATATAGGAGTTTTATCGTAATCATTTCAATAGGTCTTAAGCCTTCTCTTGGTTGAATCTTTCTTGATCAAGTCTTCTTCGCTTCAAATTCCTTAGTGTGGTCGATAGATGGACCAAGTACCGCAGGTTATATATATTTCTATTTTTTTGGTACCCATGGTTAAATGGGTCCTGCTAGGTTAGTTTTCTAAACCCATGTTCCTCATATATTTGGATAATCATCATATTGATCACCAACAGTCATATTCATGCATGTAACTAATTTAGATAATACATTTTGAGATGCATGATGGTGAGTGTGTGTGTAGATTTGCTATTTTAATAAAACACTCTTTTTTTTTTGATGGTTTCATCATTTGCTAGGTTATGTTCACAGGGTTTAAATGTTCACAGAGTGAGAATCAACTCTACGATTTATTTGTATCTGGTTGATTCATGGAGGTGATCAGTTTCTACGAATCTTCAAGATACTCTTAGAATCGATCATACTTAGAAAGGAGTTTCTAATTTGCATTATTTGAGTTGTGCATTTAAGGATCGAAATACATATAATTAAATAAAATAAGACTTGACAAGAATTCCATGTCTTATATTTAATTGGGACATTATATGGTGGAAGGATTGAATTGTACTTTAGTAACTATTTACTCAAAGGTTTTTTATGATTAATGTTGAAATCTATATTATCCGGAAAGTCGTTGATCGCTAGGGAGGCTTATCCCTATTGTAGAATAAATATTATTTATTTAAATAAATTAATTGTTTAATTTATTTATTTAAATAAGATTAGAATTGTTCTAATTGATTTATTCATAACCTGGTTTAATATGGAGAACCTAAAGGGTCACACCATAAAAGGAAGAATAATTATTTAAGAAGTTAATGGCATAATCGTAATAATATATAGTTATGTATATTTAATTTAATCTATGGTGATAGAATAAATTAAATAGCTTAATATTTATTATTTAATATTTTAGAAATATTAAATATAAATTAATAAGAGGAGTCTTATTAATATTATTACAATTATTATTATTTTAATTTCTAAAAGAGTTTAGGAATTAATTTAATATAAGTATCTCATTTATTCCTAATTGATTTAGGAGGAAAATTAGTTAAAGGAGTTTAATTAATTATCCCTAATAAGATTAGGGAGCTTAATTAATTAAAAGAATTTAATTAATTAAATAAATCCCAATTCCTTAATTGTTAAGGTGGGTTGCCCACATCTATAAATAAAAGGAGTCTTATTATGGGTGGTGTGGTTGTTTACTTTTACAACATACGTAATATTTCCAATAGTTGGGAGAGTACGCCTTTTCTATAGAGATAGAAAACTAGGGTTTGAGCCAACCACCCATCTTCTTGAATCCTTCTTCTTCCTCGTGGATCACCTCTAGAGGCCAAACACTTGGGTGGCTAACGTTGATCAAAGGAAGGAACCAAACCCGGTGGATTCAAGTTGAACGCGAAAGGATTTTGAGGTGAACTTGTACCTGAGGAAGCTCGATCTTTCAAGGGTATGATTTTATTCTTTATCTTTTCGCTTAATTAATAATTGTGCATAAAGGGTGATCCGGGTATATGGTTTATAAAATTTTAAACTCTCGATTTTTACACGCTTCCGCTTAATTTTGCGCAATTTGATCATGTTCTTAATATTACAAACCTAATAAAGGCATCATGAGCCAAACCTTTATTCAAATTATTAATTGTTTTAATTTGATATGTATATGTTTAATAATTTAATTGTTTTAGAATAATTTATTTGGGTATAATTTTATTGTATAAAATTTATTAAAAAAAAAAAAAAAAAGCGTGGACCAATTTTTTTTTAAAAAGGTTATGATAATAATTTTGGTTCAAAAAAATCGTGACCCATTTCTCTCTTGAATTTAAAAAAAAAAATGGATAACTTTTTGGTTCAAAACGTGGACCCATTATATTTTTTTTTAAGGTTAATATATATATATATATATATATATTTATAAAATATATATATATATATATATATATATATATATATATATATATATATATATATATATTATTTTTATATATATAATATATAAATATATATTATTTTAATATTAAAATAAAAAGTTTATTTAATTTTAAAATAAAAAGGTTTATTTTAATTTTAAAATTAAAAATTTCATTCTAATTAATTAGAGTTGGAATTGGATTCCATGATAACTAATTGGAGTTGAAATTGGATTCTATGTTTCCTTAAATAAAGGAGTTTATTTAATATGAAATAAGATTTCATGTTATTCAAAAATAAAGGAGTTTATTTGTGAATAGCAAAAAAGAATCATTCTTTTTCTTAAATAAAGGAGTTTATTTAGATATAAAATAAGATTTTATATTATTCAAAATAAAGGAGTTTATTTGTGAATAGGAAAATGAATCCATGTTTTCTTTTAAATAAAGGAGTTTATTTAGATATGAAATAAGATTTCATATTATTCAAAATAAAAGAGTTTATTTGTGTGAATAGAAAAAGATCCCAATTTCCTTAAATAAAGGAGTTTATTTAAATATGAAATAAGATTTCATATTATTCAAAATAAAGGAGTTTATTTGTGAATAGGAAAAGAATTTGTGTGTTTCCTTTAATAATTTTTTTTTTTATACATGGAATTGATTCCATAATTAATTAAAATAAAGGAGTTTATTTTGATTAAAATTTTGATTAAAATAAAATAGTTTATTTTATTCAAAATTGGATAAATTAAAATAAAATAGTTTTATTTTGATTTAAATTTGATTAAAATAAAGGAGTTTATTTTGATTCAAAATTAGATTTTATACTAACTAAATTTGCCCATTAAATGATATCAATATATATATATATAAATGTTTATTATTCATAAGATGAATGTTATTTATCGATGCATATGATGATGTGTATGATAATAAATGGGATTGATTATGGACTATCGACCAATGTGATTGGATTTTATTTTAGTTGATGCATGAATGTATGGGTTTTATTAAATGGGGTCTCACAGACTTCGCCTTCTCTAATTTTTTCTTAATGTAAATTCTATCTCCTCCTATGTATTTCCCTCGATCACGATCAAGGTTTCTATTTATTTTAAATAGTTTTGTAATAGGAATAGTTAGAATTAATTTTGAAAAATTGGAGATCAAGGAGCAAGGAGCGCTTGAAGACCCGCTTTGTAATGGAGCCCGTAAGTTTAAATGTAATAGTTATATTTAAATATTATTCTCAGACCCCTTAGGGAGTTTGACCTTTTGTTTCACTTGGTGGCTCTAGTGAACCAAACTAGAATAAAAGTCCATAATCAATCCGTAGTAATATATAGTATTCTATATGTGCATGCTTATACTATATATATATATATATATATAAAACATATGCATGTTCAAATATGCTCGTATTTTATATATATATATATATATATATATATATATATATATATATATATGCATACGCTAAAACAAGATGAGACAAATTAATAACAAAACCCTCAATTTTTTTATATTAAGTCCTAAGCGCTCAAAGATATTTGAATATCGAACGTCGCTTTCTAGCATGATAAAATTAATAGAGTATTAAATATTTAATATGAGTTTGTTGTGTCACCACAAGGCAAGTATTAAGTATTTAAGATGTTAATTTATCACATTTGATGCTTATAAAGAAAATTGAACAATATTGTTTTGTTGTGTCACCACAAGGATGATATTTTTTTTTTGAATATATGGAGTGCTAGGTCGGACTTAACTTGATAATTTTGATTCGGATGTGCCACCACTGATCAAAATAATCTAAGAGGCAAAAGAAAAGGAGTTGATAGTTGATGTAATTGACAAAAGTTGTCTACCTATTTATTTATATATAGTTTGTTGTGTCACCACAAGGCTATATACATTTGAAATGGGATCCTTATTCTCACTAACAAATCTTTAATTAGATTTTGCCAACTATATAAGTGAGGGTAATATAGTTTGAAGAAAATAGTGGGAGATACCAATTTAAAACAAGACCTAAATTATTTTGGTAATTAATAAAAGAATGTATGTTAAAATGTTGTTAATTACAAATTCATTTACGTAATTTTACAATGTCTAAAATTACTATCATCGCTGAAGCATATTAGATGCTAAATTAACCAAACCAATTAAACGGATTGGTTAAGGAATTTGAGAATAGTTCTCATAGTTGAAAAGTTATCTTATGTCCTTAATACGCCTATCCTCGCAATGGTTGCGCATAATGCCTCCGAGGAAGAGATTGCTACTTTTAGAAAGTGGCAAGATGATGCATGCTGCATTGCTCAATGCATCATGCTCAGATCCATGAGTAACGAAGCTTCAAATACAAGATGAAAACTATGGATGCTTCCTACTATATTCCCGCACATCAAGTAGTTGATGGTGAGGAAAGTAGGACCGATAGATATCGATATCTAAGGAGCTCTTCCGATCTAGAATGGCCAATGACACTACAAAGATGCATAAAAAGTCCTTAACATTATCAATTTGATTGATCAATTAGACAACGAGTTTTGTCATGGATGGAGAGTTGAGCCAAGATTTGATCTTGCACTCACTCCCTGGACTCTTTTCACAATTGTTGTGATTTTTCATATAAACAAGCTAGATATCGCCTTCACCGATTTGCTTAACATATTGAAAAATGTCGAGAGTCACTTTCCAACCAAGAAAGATCAAGTCTTACCGGTAGGGGCCAAAGGATCTTCCTAAAAGAAGAACGATTCAAAGAAGGTAAATAGAAAGGCATAAACAAAGGATAATAAGAACAAAACCGATATGGATAGCAAAGGAGTTTGCTTCCACCGCAATAAGCCCGACACCGAAAAGAAATCATGAGAAGCATCTTGCAGAGGCTAACCAAAGAAGCTTAGTGAAGTTTCTAATATAATATACAAATTTGTTCATGATTTAAAATAAATTTTTCTTTAAGTCAAGGTTCTACTTGGGTATTGATACCGACTTTGGTTATCATAAATATAGATTTATGAAGGACCAAGCAAGAAGTAGAAAGCTAAACAAATATAAGTAATCCTATGTGTGGAAAATGAAGCAAAGGTTGCAACATTAGCCATAGAAACTTATAGTTTAGCAATGCCTACGGCAAATCTATTAAGTCAATAAGTTGTTATCAGATTCCAGCTCTCGTTAAAAACATTATTTCCATTTTATTGTTGGACAATGAAATCTTTGGTATTATATTTAAGAACAATTGTTGTTCTATTTATAATAATAATGTTTTGTATAGAACCTGAATATTACTTAATGGATTTTGTATACTGACTTACGTGAAAAAATTATTTTGCAATCGAACAAACTAGTATAAGAAAAGGAGATGATCATTCAAAGAGTCGAATGTGTGTATTTGTTTGAATACAAGTGTGAATTATTTGAAAGGTTCAAAGAATTCAAAAGTGAAACAAATTGGCAAAGTATTAGGATTCTTTGATTAGATCAAGGAATAAATACTTGTGCAATAAGTTTCTAGATCATCTCAAATGGTTTTCTCATAATGGACGCCTCTCGATACGCAATAATTGATTGATGTATCCGAAAGGAAAAATCGTACCTTGTTGAACATGGTGCGATCCATAATGATTTTACCGATATTCCAAAGATCCTTCTGTGGTCATGTCCTAGAAATGGTCGCATATCTACGAAAAGGTAACCTCAAAATCCAACCCAAGACTCCATAAAAGTTATGGATGTGGAGGATTCCTAATCTTAAGTATGTTAAGATAAGGGTTGTCCAACTTATGTGAAAAGGTTTCAAAGGATAAGCTTGGGACAAGATTTGACAAGTGTCGATTTGTGGGACATCCTAAAGTAAGTTTAGGGTATATGTTCTATAATCTCTACTTAGCAAAAGGTGTTTATTATGAAACACGCCGCTTTCTAAGATAAAGGTGTTTATCATTGAAGGGGCTAGTGGAGGATAATAGATCTTGAAGAGTTCAAACCACAAAACACTATAAGTCAAATAAGAGGAACTCAGAGATAGATCTATTGTACCACAAATCAATCAGTAAATCGAATAGTACCAAGATACCTAGAGGTATGGATTCATCATGATGATGATGATGAGGTACGATCATAAGAAGATGATGATCCAGAGTTACATATGATGAGGTAAGAGTTTTAGTGTGTACAAAAGGGTCAAGCTTCTCAAAATGGGAGCGCCTTGAAATTTCTAGTATTATATGTTGATATACTACTTGATAAGGAATTACATACCAATGCTACAATCAAGAAAGATAAAGTTGTTAAAAACATTCCTCCATGAATGATTTGGGAAGAGTATCTTATTGGGGATAAAAATCTATATAGATAGATTTAAAAGGATGCTCGACTTAACCCAAGGAACGATATTCATTTGATGCTAAAGTCGCTTAGCATGGCAAACTCCAAGAGATGTCTCATGTCGATGAGCTATGGAGTGTATCTCTTAATAGTCCCCATGCACTCCTAAAAGAGAGATCGCATGAGTGACAATCATGTATGCAATGAAATGTACGAGACCCCCGTCGATCACCATATTATGGAGAAGTTCACTATGAGTCGCTGAAAAACATCTTAAAGTGCTTAACCAAAGACTAAGGATGTGATCATATTCATGGTGGGTCTAAATTAAAACTAGAGGGCTTAATGACTCAAGTTTTTCGTATGCACTAAGACGATGAAAAATCCACTTTAAGGTAAAGGGTTACCTTGAATAAAGGGTGCAAAGAATCGAAAGGTTCCAAATAGCAAAGAGTTGCCGGGTTTAGTGATAAAGACAAAGTATATAGCTATAAATGAAGTCGCAAGTTGATTGTTTGGATTAAAAGTTCATTACGTAACTAGGAATAGTTCCTAAGTCTCATCTTGGATCTAAACATGTGTCAGTGGCACTTTCATTTGATTATTAGAATCATTAAAAGATGGGAAATCACTATAGAGATAGTGGACTCTCATGAACAACATTACATATCCATTAACTAAAGCTTATCCAACAAAGAGGATAATCGCCACTTAGAGAAGAAGAGTATGAGATACCATGACGATCGGCTTTAGTGCAAGTGGGAGATTGAAAGTAGTATGCACACAAGCCAATCATGTTTGATGATAAAGCATATACTTTGTAAATAATCTTATTCATTTATTAATAAAAGTATTAATTTATTAAAGGCTTTTAATTATCTACATGATGTCGCTTTTTATAATATGTGATAAACCCATAGTTTTAAGCAATGCTTTTAGAATAATGATGATGATCATTCTAATGAGATCTAAATTTTAGAAAGCTTAAAACTAAAATAGTTCCCAATCATTGATTACTAAATCGGGGATTAGTGAATCCGATAGATTGGTACATACGCTGTTTGCTCATCGATGAGGATGATTGATCTCATGATCATTTGTGTGGAGACACTAAAGCAAGTATGTAGGTGCTTATTAGAGAATAAGTTCATCGAACGTGGCTCGCTAAGGAATACCTAATGGAGTTTTACTTGCCAATAATAGGAATTCTCAGAGTGATAGTAGTACAAGTGATCCTTGACTTGAGATCATCATAGATTCTTGTATATGATGAGTTATACTTTGACTTATTCCTTAAGACCCTTAGGGTATATCAAAGGGTATGCTTGGGTATAATAAGTTGTATATGGAGATAATGTATGATCAATAAAGAATCTACCACTTCTAATAAAAGAAGAGAAATGTCCTATGTGATTCGATAAATGACAACCCAAGAGTCCTCGGTTAAGGCGTAATGAAATTAGAAAGGAGTTTCTAATTTGCATTATTTGAGTCAGGCATTTAAGAGTCGAATACATATAATTAAATAAAATAAGACTTGACAAAGAATTCCATGTCTTATATTTAATCGGGACATCAGATGGTGGAAGGATTGAATTGTATTTGCAACTATTTACTCAAAGGTTCTTTAATGATTAATGTTGAAATCTATATTATCCTGGAAAGTCGCTTGATCGCTAGGAGGCTTATCCCTATCAGAGAATAAATATTATTTATTTAAATAAATTAATTGTTTAATTTATTTATTTAAATAAGATTAGAATTGTTCTAATTGATTTATTCACAACCTGCTTAATATGGAGAACCTAAAGGGTCACACCATAAAAGGAAGAATAATTATTTAAGAAGTTAATGGCATAATCGTAATAATATATATATATATATTTAATTTAATCTATGGTGATAGAATAAATTAAATAGCTTAATATTTATTATTTAATATTTTAGAAATATTAAATATAAATTAATAAGAGGAGTCTTATTAATATTATTACAATTATTATTATTTTAATTTCTAAAAGAGTTTAGGAATTAATTTAATATAAGTACTTTCATTTATTCCTAATTGATTAGGAAGGAAAATTAGTTAAAAGAGTTTAATTAATTATCCTAATAAGATTAGGGAGCTTAATTAATTAAAAGAATTTAATTAATTAAATAAATCCCAATTCCTTAATTGTTAAGGTGGGTTGCCCACATCTATAAATAAGAGGAGTCTTATTATGGTGTGGTATGTTTACTTTTACAACATAATAATTCCAATAGTTGAGAGTACGCCTTTTCTATAGAGATAGAAAACTAGGGTTTAGCCAAATACCCATCTTCTTAAATCCTTCTTCTTCCTCGGTGGATCACCCTCTAGAGGCCAAACACTGGGTGGCTAACGCCGATCAAAGGAAGGAACCAAACCCGGTGGATTCAAGTTGAACGCGAAAAAGGATTTGAGGTGAACTTGTACCGAGGAAGCTCGATCTTCAAGGGTATGATTTTATTCTTTATCTTTTCGCTTAATTAATAATTGTGCATAAAGGGTGATCCGTATATGGTTTGTAAAATTTTAAACTCGATTTTTTACACGCTTCCGCTTAATTTATGCAATTTGATTGATTCTTGAATATTACAAACCTAATATTACAAACATACATAAAGGCATTTGAGTTTCCACCCTCAATGTACTTTCTCTCTTCACCTTTTAGGTAGATTATGATTTCGTAAAAGAATACTATTAGAGTTCATAAGAAGTTGCAATCATAATGTACATATTTATATAAGTGCGAATCAGTCCCTTTTATCGCCGCTTCTTAACGGTCATTTATCTAAGATATACCGAGTTTTAGCATTGATGTGCATATTTCTCATTTTCTCCTGACAAATAGTTCTCAATTGACCTTCAATCAATCAATCAGTCGTGGTCTTGAAGATGCAAGCTAAGAGAATATCAAAGATCTTTAGTTCTTTGACATCCTTGAATTCACAAGGTTTACATCCAAATTACCGTGGTTGGCGGCATACTTCAGTTTGAGAAGTTCTTATTTCTTCTCTGGATAAGAATTGCTTAGCATGTATGGCCTTTTCATCTTTTCAGACTACAAGATTGGCCGCGAGCAAGGATTGGTCTTGTTGATATGACAATCAAGAACATGGACCAATCTGAGCAGCTTCAGGTGTATATGCACATTTACCTGTACACAATATTTCCAACGTGTGAGCTCCTCTGCATATATCAAGTGACTTACTACTAAACTAAGTTTAGAACAATACTTGTGCCTAGGATCAGACTCAAAGCGAATAGCTTTTGAATATAGCATGAGAACCTACTTTGATACCAATTGTTAGTTCCCAATAGGCACAATATATCTAGAAGGGGGGGGGTTGAATAGATCTTTTTTGATTTAAAAAAATTTGCTCATTTATTTTGTATTGCTCATGAATTAGCATATGACAAACATAAGAATCTTTTCAAGCACAACGGAATAAGTAAAAGATCCCCTTCATTGATATATTCATAATCAGACATACATTATTCGTAGAGTTAATTCAGTAGTAAGCAGTTAAAACATACATAGAAGTTATAGCAGTTAATGTACATAAAGTAAATGACATAAAGTAAAAGACACAAGGGGTTTTAAGTGGTTCAGAGACTCAAGCTCCTAATCCGTTCTTCTGCTTTCAACTAGCAGGATTTCCACTAAGAAAGGGCAGTACCCTAAATCACTCAGATTCCTTCAAGGCCAGCAGCCTTGGGACTTCAGTTCACTAAGAACTCTTCAAGGCTAGCAGCCTTGGAACTTATCTAGTTCCCTAGGAACTCTTCAAGCCCAGCAGACTTGGAAACTTTTTTTAGTCCCTTTGGAGAAGGACCCCTCAGGCCCTGGCTTCTTGTTGTTGTAGTTGTTGATATTGTTGGTGCTGAGCTGTTGTGATGTCTTTAAGCTCTGAACATCTTCTGTACTTAGCAGCTTGGTGTGGTCCTCTTTGCATTTTGCTTTAAGTCTGAACCACATCTTCTTTGGTGCAACTGATCTTTACTCTTTTCTGCTCATCTTCATCTGATGTCAGCTATGCACAATCACCATCTTGATTTGCTAAGTCCCTGAGCTTTTGGTAGACTTCGTCTGGCACTTAGCAATCCCTGAACCCTTCTTGAATGTTTTGCAGACATGGTTCTGCACTTGTTCAGTTTCAGCTTTAGGTTCATGATGATTTGTAGAGAGGCTCTCTTGATCTTCTTTGTATTCTGCCACTTTTTTGAATGCTATCTCCTTGGCCTTCTCAGCTCTCAGCTTGACTACCATCTTCAGTAGCATTCTCATCTTTGTTGAGTGAAGCTCTAGTCTGTTTGAGTCCTTCTTCAAAGCTGCTTCACTTCCACCTATGTAGTCTCACTGTCACTGAGACTTATTCTGTTGATCTTTGGTGGAACTCGTAGAGTCAACAATAGCACTCAACAACTCAACAATTCTGCAACATAGCTATCCTCAGCAACTTTTGATCTTTGAAGCTCTGTTGATTTATACTACATTCCAATCTTCCCGTTGGAAGGTAGCCATTGAAAGCTATTCAAATTACTTCACAGATCTTGAGTTATTTGGTGCAAATTGTTGATGTGACATGACATCTTTTTCTGACTTTTGACACTGCAGTCTACTGTTTCACCTACCCCATCAGATTTGTTACTTTGATGTCTCGGGAAGGTCGACAACTTTATTTCCCCGTTATAATTTCTTGATCAGAGGTTGTCCTTGCACTGATGCTCTCAATAAGCTTTTGTCTAAATGTCAGCCTTCAGATTGAACTGTTGTCAATGCTTTAATCCTCAGTTATTTGAACTCAACGATTCTGATTCACTTCTTCTTGGACCTGATCGTAGTGTCTTATTAACTGATGCTTATTGACATGTAGAGTCAGCACTACGATCTTGAAGAGTGTTCACATGATCTTTAGTGAAGAACAACTCTTCCTTCTTTCGTGCAGTGCTTTATCACTTCTATTTGCCTCGACTGCTCTCAGATACTGATGGCTTGACTCCTTGCTCTGGCCCCTTCTAAATAACAAGACACTTTAGATTTGTGGCGTGTCCAGCTCGCTTTCTTCTTGTGATCCCCCGTTCACTTATAATCAATGGACTGACTCAATGTTTAATCACTTTAGCCTTGTTCTTCAGAAGCTGACCAATATCTTTGTGTATACTCCATCAGTTCCTTCTTTGTTTGGAAAATACTATGATCCTGGTTACTTCCAAGATCGTTGTCATCTTTCCACTTGACAGCTAATGCATATGCTGACTTTCCTTAGTTAGCTACTGAAGTCTTCTTGTAACGTTACAAAAAATTGAACCTTTTGTAAATACTTTTAATAATGAATAAAATAATATTATTTATTATTATTATGTATTGATAAGATAAATGTCATTCTATAACCTAGAAACGTTGGAACATCGTAGTATTTTAATTACATGAATGAATTAAAGTGTTTGAATTTCCAAGACGAAAATAAAAGCTTTCCAAGAAATTTTTAGAAAAACACTATTCATCAATTTGTGCTCGGGAATTATTTTTTAACTTCTGAGAAATCCGTAACGTTATAATATCATGGTGAGGTGGATTATGTAATAATAATCTAAGTATGGAAAACGCAATATTTCGCACGCGGACTTAATTAAAGAACGTTAGGAATATTAAGCGTTAAGAAGATATTATAGTGATCGTATGAAATGTATGTATTGTACAAGGTATTGAATACAAGTATAATATGAATTATTATACGAGTATTATGGAGAATGGGATAACGTATATTATAAATTAATATACGAGCTAGAATACGAGAATTATATGGGTAGTATATGTTATAAGACTTTTAGTTAAAAGGAATGAACTAATAGGATTATGTAGCAATGGAAGAGTCCAATAGAAATTGGATGTGCAAGCCCAAGTGTTTGATAATTAAAAGTTCAAGCTAAAGTAATGCAAGCCCAATAGGAATAAGTTAAACTAATTAAAGCAAGCCCAATGTCAAGATCCATTGGATAATTAGGATCCATGGAGCAACCCATGGGTGAAGTAATGGCTAAGTACTTTAAGTGGTGATCAAGCATAGGATATGTTATGTGATGAGCAAGAAAAATGAGTAATGAGCAAGTTTACTTAGGGCTAAAGCAAAGGAATAGTAAGGAGGCTAGTAAGGAGGTGGAATGGCCTAAAAGACTAAACTACCCTAACTTTTAATTTCCTATAAATAGGAGAAGTTTGCTAGACATTTTTTTCATTATTCAAAACACTAACAACTTCTAATACAAAGTAACTTATTGGTTAGAGAGAATAAGCACATATAAGTCAAACATCATTTGTTAGATCTTCAAGGAAGAGAAGTACTAGTTCTTCAAGGGTAAGACTCTTGTCTAATACATCTTCATCTCTATCATTGTAGGGTGATAAGAGAAGTGTAACTTAATAAGCATGTATGCTAAGAACATGTAAGAATTGATTAAGCAATGGATTTAAGCCGAAAGAGTTTGAATAAGTAACTTGAACCTAAATAAGTTATTAACTTATGATGAACTTGTTATATGATTGTCATATGAAGTTAGTATATGGATAAGATGTGAGAACATTGAGTAAAGGACTTAAATCAATAATAAGTCATAAGAACTGAAAATTATAGTTTATAAGTTGATTAAGTCATGAACTTCTGAAGAATAAATTAAAAACTAACTCGAAAATAAGTTGATGTAATAAGTAGTTTAAAATGTTCATATGATGGATAGAATCCATTTAGAACAATGATCATATCATTAGTAATGAGGTTTAACCGAAATTCTCACGATTAGACGATAATCGTCGAATTCGTGAAATTCTCGGAATGGAAGTCGTATTTTGTGTTTGAACTTGGAAACGTTAGTTTTCGATGAGGACAAGTCATATTTGGCATTATAGAGTTGTGGACTCAAAAATGACCGGATTCTGACTTAGAACGGAAAAACGAGCGTTGAACGTTCACAAACGTTTATCTTTTTTGTTAAAAATGAACTAATCGGTGAAATTTTAGCAAACAAAGTCAAATAGATAAAATTCTTGCATAAACGTGTAGAGTATATAATTTGTGAACCGTAGGCTCTTGAACGAGCCAATTCAAACTTATAAC